>JARBWK010000012.1:61968055-62482122 GCA_030556195.1 Anolis apletophallus | reverse complement strand
GAGCAGCCGGGGATCTGGTAGTAGTTCTAGCTGCCGCTACAGGGACCATTTTTGAATCTACTGCTTCTGAAAGCATCTTTAACGACTTCTTCGTTGTCTGGCAAGTACTGCCTTGCAGAATTACAGCAGGTCTGTGTGGCTTGATATGAGAGGCTGGAGATGATTGATACTGAGAACTTCTTTGCTTTAGCTGTGTTTTCAGGTGAATAGTAAATACATTGGTATCCAGTACTGCAGAATGAGAAACACGGCGAGACAAAAGAATACATGTTTATAAAGACAAATCTTTTAACCAAGTTTAAGGGCTAGGTAGCCAGTCATTATCTATATGCAAGGGCTCTCACTGGCACTGTAATTGATATGAAAAGGTATTCTAAAGTTCACTAAAACACATTTATGTTCATCATTTCAAAACCCAACTTGCTAAAGGCTAGAAAATAGACCTTGCTGAAATGGTAAGATGTGGCATAAATAAATTTCCTTTCGACCTCTCTATCCCATCCCTTGCCTTGTTCTATCTGCCTAATCATATTTGTTACCCATTCTGACTAATGCACTAAAGAGAATTGTTACTGATCACTGGCTCAATGGCGGGTTGGTAGATGTCTGGAAGACACACATTCAAATCAACCCTCACATTTAGTTATAACAGAATAGAGTAGTGGCTTTATTTTTCCATTCCTAATTTGTGTGTGGTCTGCAGAGAGAATGTGACTTGAGCAAAATGGCCCAATGGGTTTTCATAGCTTGGTGTATATTCCAACCTGCATTTCCTGAAATCTTACTGCAACCAGGCTGGCTCTCATGCACTTAATCATACATACATTAATCATCACCCAGCTGTGTCTATACAATGCTGCCACAATGCTCTTGATGATGTAGTTGCCATTCAGAAAGGAACTTGTTGAATTCTCCCTAGTTAAATCACTAATTATTGAAAAGTCTGATATATGAGGAAACAGGAATAAATAGAGATGAGAAGAAGAGGAGCTGATGGAACAGCTGAAGTGACAGTGCTGCTGGCAGGGGCGGTCTAAGGTAATTTTAAATGGTAGGCGAACATTATTTTGGTGCCCCCCAAATTAACATTATTTTGCCCCCCCCATGGAAAACAAATATACAATTATACTATCACAATACCATTAGTAGTATTATATTGTATCAGTGTATATACAATATATTATTCCAGACGCATACTATATTATATCATGATTATATTATACTACATTAGGAATATAATTATATTATAATATATTGACATTTTAATATAATGTAACATTCTATTATATTATTATTATAAAATAATAAAATTATTTATTTAAATAAAATTATCCTCTACTAAATATTTTCATTACTCCTATAAAACTCAAATAACCCAAAATAAAGTAAAATAAAATATTATATATTACTATTTTGTACAATACCACTATACTGCAATATTGTTTTTAATATTACATGTAATATAAAATATATCATTATTCTATTGTTATATTGTATTTGTATTATATTGTATGACAATATTAAGCAGAACTGTATAATAATCAACAAGAAATGCAATGTAAATGCATCAAAATCAGAATATATTACCTATCACCCGACTCATAATTCATAGGAGTCTCCCATAAGTCCAAAATTAGGATCCCAATGTAAATGTAAATAGAAAAACAGCCAAATGTTCAAATGAGGTCGAATACAGGCAGCTTAGTCTGGGCAAACTTGGGCCCGCCTCCCTCCTTCTAAGTGTTTTGGCCTCCAACTCCCACAACTCCTCATAGCCTCAGGCCCCTCAGGTCTAGACAGAAATAGAGCCGAAGAAAGGAAGGAGGGAGAGAAGAGGTCACAGAGGAGGAGGAGGAAAGCCCTTCATTCATTCCTTCACTTACACTTCCTTCACTGATTCTTTTCTCCTTCCCTGCAAACGGGCGGAGACAAAGGGAGAGGGGATGCACTCCTGCCTGCCCAATAGGGAGTGCTTTGCTTACAGGCTTCTGCGCAGGGAGCTACTGGGCATGCGCGGAGGTTTTCCGGCGCATGTGCAGTTGCTCCTGCGCTCAACTTCAGCTCGAGCAACTGCGCCTGCGTGAAAACCTCCGCGTGCCCAGAAGCGCGTCGGAGCGACTAAGGCAGGGTCAAAAAGCAGGCAGCTGCAGCACTGTCTGAGGAACATCGGCAGAGCCAGGATGGCGCCCCATGCGGCCAGGATGGCGCCCTAGGCGGCCGCCTACTTGGCCTATCTTGTAGGACCGCCCCTGGCTGCTGGTGGTATGAGGATGCTGTGTGCCTAAACGCTGCTAAAGGTGATGGCCAACTATATTTTGATAGCATATGTGAGCTGCTAGTCACTACAAACTGGCAGTCCTCACATTTAAACCTACAATCTTCTTTGTTGGTACCGCATACCAGAAAATATTTAGCATTTAAAAGGAGCATAATTAGTGTTAACGTGAAAGCAATTCATGTTTTCTGAAAGCATGTATTTTAAATATCTCTTCTCTTACTTATTATGACACACACACAATGAAGTTTCATACAAGGCTTGTGTACTCAAGGTCATTGTGAAAGTCATTTCTGGTCTCACTTTTGAAAACAAGAGTTTAAGCCTCTAATCTTCACATACATAAGAAATGAATATTTGAAGAATAGATTGTGAATAAAGCTGACAGACAAGGTTTTCACTGGCGTGAGCAGCACCAGTATAATAGTTCAATGCTTAGTTATTTATAACAAAAAAGCAAGAATAATGTGATAGCTCCTGAACATAATCTTATTCATATTGTTTAAAAATCCTCTTGATATATGCAGCATATAACTAAAGATATACTATATTCAGAAAGTTTATAATTGTGCCCTTTGGGTAAAAGAATTTTTCTCCCTTTTGGATTTTAAAATGTCAGTACTGTCATTTATCTCACATGTGCATGATTTTAAATAACCACTTTGCTTTCTAGGTTACTTTAAATTTAATGTGTTTAAATCAAACATTCAAATTTTACGCTACACACTTCACAATACAATTTAAGTAAGTCATGTATTGAGTAACCTTCCTTGCATAGATTTCTGAATATGCTATGGCCAGGGATTGGACTAGGTCGCTCTAGCAGTTTATTTCAACTATATGATTCTGTGATTCTAAGAAGTAAATTCCACTAGTGAGTGACCTGTGTAAATCAGTTAAAATTGTTATCATTTGACATTGGGTGAAGTTTCTAACAGTCATTCTTAGTATTTACATACTGTAGAATTGGAGTTGGGAGGAGCTTCATACAGAAAACCAAGGGTGTTTCCAGACAGGACTAAAATCAGTACCAAAACTTCGGTGCAAAATATCAGTCTGCACTGCCCCCCCCCCCCCCGCCAAAAACCCCCTGGGCTTTCTCGGGGGTGGGAGAGAGCAGCTACATGCCACTCCAGAGCCCCCAATTTCACCCTAAAAGTTAAGCAAAATGTACCTGGTCACCATAACCCCCCTCCCCTTCCCTGGTTTTCTGGCATGTTATTTCCTTACACCAGGAGGACGTGAGGAGGAAAGTTATGGCTGCCAGGTACATTTTACTTAACTTTTAGGGATAAATTATTGCACACCAAGGTTGGAGTTGGCACCTTTGAACCCGTAAGCACACCAATGTTCTTTATAAGCAAAGCAGTTTATTGAAGATTAATATAGCAATAGCCAAAAGGTAAAAAGCATTCAACCAAGTAATAATGAAATGTCCACAAAACAGTCAGTTGAGCAATATAAAACAATCCAGTCAAAATCTAAGTCAGGAAACAGGAAGGCCCCAAAATCCAGTAAACAAGTCCACAGGAGCAGAGTCTTTCAGTTCCAAAGGGTTGCAAAAGGCCAAAGTCCCTTGAAGAAACAAAAGCAAACTTGAACCATACATCCAAATGCAGGAGCTTGAAACCAAGACAAACAGCTTACAAAAATCTCAGCATGAACATGGACAACGCAAGACCCTGTTGAGGGAAGGACATCCCTGCCTTTATCTGCAACCTGTTGTCCCCCGGGGAAAGAGGGTCACCACCGGCACACCCCCCCCTTTTCAGAGGGAGGGCAGAAGGCCGGACACCTAGGGGATTCGGGGGAGGATGAGGTGCGGGGGCGGGTAAGACGTGTGATCTCGGGAAGGGGCAATCGGGATGAGAGAAGGCGGAGGAGCCAAAGAGAGGCTCGTCCCCCTTCTGACCTACGGGCTATCCCTAGGCACGCAGATGCGAAGTTCCCTACTACCTCTCCTCCAACTCTGGTTCTGGCCAACACCAGGTCCGTGCGAAATAAGACCGGGACCATCAGGGACTTCCTCCTGGAGAGAGAGATCGATCTAGCCTGTTTGACAGAAACATGGCTCCAGGAGGGAGATGAGGTCGTTATGCACGAGGTGGCATCTCCTGGGTTTGTGGCCAGTTATCAGATGAGGACAGAGAGGCGGGGAGGGGTCGCTATCCTCAGCCGAGACACTTTTAATTCCAGGACGATTCCGACGGCGAACATTCCGGGGATGGAGTGCGCGGGCCTGGTGTGGGATCTTAGTGAGAGCGTAGCCTTCCTGCTGGTGTACCGTGCACCCAACGCACCGGCGGGGAGTCTACCTAAGCTGCTGGAGGTGGTCGCGGAGTGGGCATTGAGGTTCCCTAAGCTTATTGTCTTGGGGGATTTCAATGTCCACGCCGATACCCCCTCAACGGCAGCCGTGGACCTGGTGTCTACCATGGAGGCACTAGGACTCTCACTCTGTAAGACCGGTCCCACGCATCAGGCCGGGCACACCCTGGATTTGATCTTCGCCACCGGAATTAGCGTGACCCTAGCCTCCATAATGGAGGTTCCATGGTCGGATCACAGAGTCCTGGAAGTTCGGCTGGGGTGGCATCCCTCTCGGTAAGGGTGCCGAACCTATTCTGGTTCGCCTGAAGAGACTTATGGAACCCACTAGGTTCCTGAATGCTCTAAGGGAATGGGAACTTCCAAGCAACTCAGTCGATGGGCAGGTGGAACACTGGAATACCAGTCTCTCTGCGGCCCTGGACGAGATCGCCCCCAGGCGCTCTCCTCCCCCGCAGAAATCGCTCGCCTTGGTTTACCGAGGAGTTGCGGGCGATGAAGCGGAGGAGGAGACAGTTAGAGGACGTGTGGCGGAATCTCCGTGACGAAGCGTCGAAATCGGCTTATAAACAGTTCAAAGAGGTTTATGAGCAAGCTATCAAGGAAGCTAAAAAGGTCTACTACTCTTCCTTGATAGAGTCGGCTAGCTCACGCCCAGCGCAATTGTTTAGGATAATTCGGTCCTTGACAGCAATCCCAACTGTCCCAAATGATAGGGGTTTGGCACCAACAGCTGAGGTTTTCCAGAGCTATTTCGCTGACAAGATTTCAACTCTCCGCCGGGACATTCCGGCCACGTTTGATACAGTTAGTGAACTCGAGACTCCCGCCGCCACTCGGCGGGCCCACCTTCACCCGTTTCCAATTGCTGGGACGCAGCAGCTGTCGACAAGTTACTAGCTGCAGCTAGACCAACTACATGCTCCCTCGACCCGTGCCTCCTGGCTTGTTAGAGCGTGTCGGGAGGGGGCTACGAGGCCCCTGGGCACGATCATAAATAGCTCCCTTGAGCAAGGAGTCTTCCCGGGGGATTGAAAGAGGCAATGGTGAGACCGCTGCTGAAGAAGCCGAATTTAGATCCTTCGGCTCCCTCCATTACCGGCCAGTTTCCAACCTGTCTTTCTTAGGCAAGGTGATTGAGAGGGCAGCAGCGGATCAGCTGCAGCAGTTCTTGGAAGACACAGCTGGACTTGATCCCTTCCAGTCCGGCTTCCGTATTGGGCACGGGGACGGAGACCGTGCTTGTCGCCATTACAGACCACCGCCGCCAGCTGGACCAGGGTGGATCGGCACTGCTCGTCTTGTTAGATCTGACGGCAGCTTTCGACACTGTAGATCACGCACTGTTAACCCACCGTTTAGCCGGCTCCGGGGTCGGGGGGACCGCCCTTAAATGGGTGGCCTCCTTCCTCCGGGACCGGGGACAACGTGTGGAGGGGGGCGGGGAGGTCTCTGGGAGATTCCCACTTGACTGTGGGGTCCCCAGGGGCCATCCTCCCCCTTATTATTTAACGTGTACATGCGCCCCCTGGCCCGGCTGGCCCGCGACTTTGGTCTGGAGTGTTATCAGTACGCTGATGACACCCAGCTTCTGCTGAGAATGGACGGCAGGCCGGACACGTACCCGATTGTTTCCATCAGTGCCTAGAGGCCGTGACTGGTTGGCTGCGGGCTAGCCGGCTGAAGGTGAACCCGTTGAAGACGGAGATCTTGTGGCCTGGTCGACCTGGGCGGGATGAGTGCCGGTTGCCTACCCTGGACGGCGAACGGCTTAGCCCGTCGCCTGTTGTTAAGAGCCTAGGTGTCCACCTGGACCCCCTGCTGACCATGGAGACCCAGGTCGCCGCGGCCAGCAGGGCGTCATTTCCACCTACGACAGGCTAGGCGACTGGCACCCTACCTTTCCAGGGACGACCTGGCCACGGTGATCCAAGCGACAGTCATCTCGAGATTAGACTACCTGTAACGCCCTCTACGTTGGCCTTCCCTTGGCGACAGTTCGGAAACTCAAGCTAGTGCAGAATGCCGCTGCTCGCTTGCTGACGGAACGTCGGTAAGGGAGCATCACGCCCATCCTCCGGCAGCTGCACTGGCTGCCTATTGAGTACCGAATTGCCTTCAAGGTGTTGGTGTTAACCTTTAAGGCTCTACACGGCCTAGGGCCTGCGTACCTGAGGGACCGCCTTGCCCCATACATTCCCCGAGATCACTACGTTCTGAGGAGTCGAATTTGCTCCTGATTCCATCGGTCCGCGCCTGTCACCTGTCTGCTACCAGGCAAAGGGCTTTCTCTGTGGCGGCTCCGGTACTCTGGAACTCTCTCCCGGACGGCGTCCGAGCTGCCACGGAGCTCATCCCGTTCCGCAGGGCTTGTAAGACCGCCCTGTTCAGACTGGCCTTCGGCCAGGCGAGTAAGCGAATGTACTCATCTTCCTAATCAGCACCCTGGTTCAGGGAATGCCATGGCATGCACATAATTTTAATCTCGGGACCTATTGTATTTTGTTTTATTGTATGTTTTATGTTGCATTTTATTGTATGGCGACATGGATGTACATGCCTGCCGAATTTTATGATGTTATCCGCCCCGAGCCTGCAGGGAGGGGCGGAATACAAGATGGAACAAATAAATAAATAAAATAAACATGAATTCAAGGCAGAATTACACAGGAATCTCAGCATGAACAGGAAGGCATGGATACCAGGCATGAAGCAAAAGACATGGTTGTACATGGAAACCAAACTTTGGACTCACTGAAGACTATAGATTCACAGGTCCTAATTTATTCAGAAAGCCATAGCAAAAGCATTCCGTTTCCCTTGGGAAACTTCTTTCTGACCCCTCTTTTCTCTCAATCTTGCAAAGCATCTCCTCCGTAATTCCAGGTGGTGATCCTGATAAATCTGGCCTCTTTGGTCAAAGCTTGACTCCCTTGGTTTGCCAATTAGTACATTCCTTTCACTATCACCATTTGGCCTTGACTGTTCTACCTTTTCCTCAGCCTCTTTTTCTTCCTGCACTGAAGCAGCTTTGCCTTGTGAACCAACTATTCCAGAATCCTCAGGTTCACTCTGGCTAACTGTACTCGCTTGGCCATCATCACAATTCACAAACCCCTGAGAGTCAGCAGAAACCTGATAATTTAACTCAAGACATTGGAACCTCTGTAGACTCATGATGATTCTCCTCAGAAGCCTGAGGCAAAGAGACAATCACAGGCTGAACCCCTACATAAATTGGGGGAGAGATGGGTGTTATCCCGCTCATGCGGCTTTTGAAAGCCTAAAGAAGCAATATATGGCTTGGGGATTTACCCCCAGGTAATCCCAGGACTACCTGGAAGTGTGTCCCCACAGGCCCAGTACTCCATCAGACTGGCCTTTCAGGAAGGCCTGGATATAATGGGGGTATCTAATTAATTTGGAATAAACCTTGGTTTGTTCTGAATTAATGCATTTTTACTGGAGGTGTCATTTAGATGCCTCCGGTAAAAACTGAGAAAGGTCCCAGGATATGGGCCTGTCTGGATGGGCCCTAACTCATGAAGCCAAATTCCACGAGCTCCTTGTGAGTTGCTGGGAAAAAGGTGAACTGCCATCAGATCTCCGAGATGCAGTTATCATCACCCTGTATAAGAAAAAGGGAACAAAACTCCGATTGCTCAAACTATCGAGGTATAACACTGCTCTCCATTGCTGGAAAAATCCTTGCAAGGATACTCCTGAACAGATTAGTTCCGGCTATTGCAGAAGAACTTCTCCCTGAAAGCCAATGCGGCTTCAGAGCAAATAGGAGCACCACAGATATGGTTTTTGCCCTTAGACAACTGCAAGAGAAATGTAGAGAGCAGAACAAAGGACTCTATGTAACATTTGTCGACCTCACCAAAGCCTTCGACACTGTGAGCAGGAAAGGTCTGTGGCAGATCCTGGAACGTCTAGGATGTCCCCCCAAGTTCCTCAAAATGATTGTCCTGTTACATGAGGGCCAGCACGGTCAAGTCAGATATGGCGATGCTCTCTCGGAGCCCTTTCTCATAACTAATGGAGTGAAACAAGGTTGTGTTCTTGCACCAACCCTATTTACAATCTTCTTCAGCATGATGCTCCAAAGGGCTATGGCAGACCTACAAGAAGAAGACGGCATATATATACGCTATCGTACTGATGGTAGCTTGTTCAACTTAAGCCGTCTGAGGGCTCGCACTAAGACTCTAAACTATCTAGTCCGTGAGCTACTTTTTGCTGACGATGCTGCCCTTGTCGCCCATTCAGAAGCAGCCCTGCAGCGCCTCACATCCTGCTTTACAACAGCTGCAGAGCTGTTTGGGCTGGAAGTCAGCCTGAAGAAAACAGAAGTCCTCTACCAGCCCGCACCACAGGAAGAACACCACCATCCTCACGTCAGCATAGGCACATCTGTGCTTAAGTCCGTTCAGCAGTTCACCTACCTGGGAAGCATCATCTCTTCAGACGCCAAGATTGACAAAGAGATAGATCACAGATTATCAAAGGCATATAGTGCATTCGGAAGGCTTCACAAAAGAGTCTGGAGCAACAAGCACCTGAGACAAAGCACCAAAATCAGTGTGTACAGAGCTATCATACTATCCATTCTCCTCTATGGGTCTGAAACATGGGTCACCTATCGCCAACACCTACGACTCTCGGCGCTTTCATCAGCGCTGTCTTCGCACAATCCTAAATATACACTGGACCGACTATGTGACGAATGTTGCTGTCCTTGAGCAAGCAGGGATCACCAGCATTGAGGCCATGCTATTGAGAAACACAGCTGCGCTGGGCAGGACACGTCTCTAGGATGGAGGACCACCGCCTCCCAAAGATACTACTCTACGGTGAACTCGCCACGGGTCAGCGCAAGAGAGGCGCCCCAAAAAGAGATATAAGGACTCCCTGAAACAACATCTCAGGCTTGGCCAGATTGATCACCAACAATGGTCCACCCTGGCCTCACATCGGGAGGCATGGAGAAGCACTATCCACAATGCTGCGGCCTCTTTCGAGAAGACACGCCGAATGGGTCTCGAAGAGAAACGACAACGCAGAAAGAACCGCAACTTGGAAAAACATCACCCAAGGAGACTTTCTGCTGCGCTTTCTGCAACCGAACTTGCCTATCTCAGATTGGCCTTTTTAGTCATCAACGCGCTTGTAAAAAGCGTGGGATGAGTCCTTCCTGAATCTTCGTTCGCGAAGTAATGCCGAGAGAGATCTCTCTATCCCACATAAATGCATGACACATAGTATGTGCTATGGTGAAGAAGCAGCTTTGGAACATGGGCCTTCAAGAATACCAATCACCAGTTGTCATTGGCCCTTTTACACTATACAATTATAGATCTATATTCCTCTTCGATAGCCATGGCAACAATGGTAATTCCTCACTAATATAAGCTATAATTCTTGTTATATCCAAAATGAGAAAATGTGAATTATTTTTCATTTACTAACAAAGAAGTTAAATTACCTCCAAAGATAAAAAGATGAGGGAATGAATGGCTCTGTTGTTATCAATTCTACTTTGACATATGACTACATGTGACTAAGAAACCCCCCAAGAAATCTGACCGGTAGGATCCTTGGTTTGATTTACTTTAATGCAGTGTTCTACTCTTCCTACTGCCTTTCAATTGCCTAATGCTCACTCCTTGAATAAGCTAAACTACATTTTGGTCAGCTAGAACTTTAAGTCTGAACATGACCAAATGCAAGAAGGAAACCCTCCCATGATGTTTTGATTCATTTTCTGCTTTTTGTAACAAGTCAAAACCAAACTCTGCAATATGTTACAGTAATATATCAAAACTAACATTAATTTGAAAATAACCAACCAGCATGCTTTCAAGTCCCATTGGCAAAAAATTGCCTTTGTTGATCAAAACCCTTCAGAAAAGTTTAATTAGATTAGTTCATTAAACCACTGAGCGGATTATATCTTGCAGCAACAATTAAAGTATTTTTCTTTTATATAACTATTAAAATAACAAAATTATCCACTGTAAAATGATATTATTTTAAATCAATATTTTAATGAAGATATTGAATAATTAATGATGTTGGTAACAGTATTTTTGTTACTCTGGAAAATAATTTATGATTTCTACCAATTTAGCAGATTGTCAGCAAGTGACTTACCTAAGGCATAAGAGAAAAGGGACCTGAACCCAAGTCAATGCTGAACATTATGTCTATTTGCTTTGTCCTTTATTATTTTTTTAATATGCCTTCGGTTTTCCTTGAGAATTTGCATAATGACAAGCCTGTGTATTTTTGCTTTAACACATCTCTTCTGATTAGCTTTTGAATGAGAATGCAAGTCTTTGGTGTATTCTGAGAATGATTTATGGACATTATAAGCACTGGAACGCTGCATCAATTTAACTTACAGCCCATCAAATACATGTTGCTCTGCAATCTGGTATTAAAAATAATAATAATCTAGGCTTTCACCCACTTTAGTTGAAAAGAAGAATATTTCAGTTTACAAGATGGAACATTCTATATACAGTATTTGTAGTGCTGAACAAATTGAGACCAAGCTTGGACAATTTTAGTGTGTGTTCTTTGTGTGCATTTTGAAGACTACTGCCAACAAAACTAGGACAATATAAATCAATTTGAACCTGTCATTTTTATTGCAGATACATTATGCATCTTTTTTTAAATGAACAAAATGGCAGAGAATGGGTTGCATATTTCAGGTGCCTCTTTTTTCAAATCTGGGAAAATTCTGTGATTATGCAAAGTTTCTGAAGAGCCTGGAAATAATTAGTTAATATTAATTCATTGACCTACACATTTAAATACTTTATTTTACTGCTAATTTCTTAAATTAATTTTTAAAATTAATTTCCAACAACTCTAGGTGAATGGTTTTAACACAGTTTTCAACGAACTAACTTAGGTATTGCAATTTTAATGTTTAAGAGAAATAAATCAGTTTGCTATAATGATTTGCCATATTAGTCAGGACTAGCACTGTGCCCTGTTTGAAAAACTTTTTATATAGAAAACCTCCTTTGATGAATCAGATGCTATGGTTGAAACAGGTATTTAAGAATTTTAATTATGACACTACAATTTAGGATAACCAAATTCCTATACTATGAGAATAAGCATGCAAGAGCATGGAAGTTGTGCATTTTCTCTTCCTTTCTATAAGATTACTGTTCAACAGTGACCCTCCCTGCCTAGAAATGTGATGGAAGCTTCTTCTTTGGAGCCTTTTAAACAGAATTGGATGGTCATTTTTCAGGAGTATTCTGACTATTTTTCCTGCAAGGCAGGGGGTTGGACTAAGTGGCTCATGCTATCTCTTCCAACTCTATGGTTCTAACATTTGACCTTTGCTTACTGTAAACCACGAAGAATTATGACCTCTCTGGATGAATAGCAAACTATTGGCAAACATGGCTCGGGTGTTTCTAGCTGATTCATGTGAAAGGTTTGCGAGGGCAAGTTGCTTACCTATAACTATTACTCTTCATGGTTATATTTGAACTCAGAAAATTGGATCATCTGCACCTGCACAATATCTATTTGCTTGAGTCACAGAGACTAGGAACAGCTGTTTGCTTCTGATGTCAGTAATGCCAGGAGGGATGACTCTTTTGAAGGGGCCAATGCATTTTGGAAATATGATTTACCATTACTGGTAGTTTCTTTAAAGTTCAGAGCAAACACAGAAGAGAAAAGGAAGGTTCTGAACCTGAGGCACATTACACCTGCTCATTCCTTTTGCGCCAACCCATGAATTGGTCTGAACATCCCCACAGAACATTCCCAGAGCATCTTACCTAATTATTTGTCTACGGCTGGACAAGAGTATACTGATTTGAGATTGCCCACTAGTTAACCACCAGCCTCCATCTATTTCTTAAAACAAACTGTAGAAACAGTTCAATGGCAGAACAGGTGCCATAGAGCAGTACTAGATAATATAGTGGTCAATGTACCAGATGAAACAGGTGTGGCTTCCCAAACCTAGCTCTTAGACCAAGGAAGTCCATTATTATCAACTTGGGGTCACTTTAGTGCCCACCTCATGATGATAGTTTGATTGGATGTGTTGGGTTAACATCCACATTCCACTCACACCTTCTCAGGTATAGGGATTTTAAGATATTTAAATAGGAAATGACTAGGCTCTTTGGTATTTTAAGGCTATTTTTATAAGATCTATACATACAGAAACATAGCATTCCTCTAGAGAGAACTGCAGACATAGCAATGTCTGGACAATCACAATGGAGGCAAAAAAGATGCAAAGTATCAGTTGCTGTTATTGTGTTTTTCTCACTGTATAACATCTGTGTGTATTTAATATTTTAAAAGAACATCTGTTATGAGGATACTTATCTAAACTGTTCAAGAGATCCACCCACCCCTCATTCATCCACAGAATACCTGGGAAGGTAATCACCTCTCCTCTTTCAAATTTCATACAGTGGAATAGCTGCCATTTTTATACTATTCACAATACATTCCAACTGATATATCGACATTGTTTTTTTCCAAGCCAGGTTTCAGGGAGGAGTTCTCAGTGTAAAACGTGGCTCTGGAAAATGTCTAATGGCCTCAAACCATCTTTCAGCTGCTTAATAAATGTGTAGATGTAAAAATAAGTAATCACTGCCATGATGAGATACTTTTGTTAATTTAGAGCCTTAGAAATTATTCTGTTTCATTCTACTACTCAGGAAGGCTATTAACATGGGAATGACTATGTTAAGAATATTCTTCTCTATTTCTGAAGAAAATTTTGTGAAGTGAAAAGAAGTAATAAAACTTTTTTTAAAAAAATCCATTGGTTTTGCTAAGTTTTCCTCACAACAATTTATCAGTGGGAGAGACATAAAGCAAACAAGGGGGACGAAGATGTATGTGATTGTGCGTGCCATTAAGCAAGTTCATGAGAGTGCACACATTAGAACTTCCTCAATGTTGGAAATTCTAATTATTTTGTATTTTTTCAACAGATATTGGTTTAATGAATCCCCTGCAGTTTTCTGCATTCTTATTCATTACACATTTGAGCTTAAGTTGCTATTTGGTGATGTCTCTCTAAGATTAAGTTTGAAAATAAGTAATTTAAACAGCATCAGCAACCATTCTGTTATAATATATGGTAATCACAAATATTTTGTTAGAATCCGTATTTAGAAAATAAATTCAATTCAGATCTTGTAATGGACTCCTACTGAATCACCAGTGTGACTTTGCTGATTTCAGGGTACATGGCAAAACAAACATACTACTGTTGTCCAGCTCAATTGATCAAAATTGTATTACAGTCCAAAGACCCAATTAGCTCACCAAGGTGCACAAAGTGCAGACAAATTAATAAACTGGTAAAACGGATTAAAACACAGGACAACACGCTATACACGGTGCATATGAGAGTGAAAACACTGCAAATAAATATAGGGGAAGTAATACAGGAAGTTCTTATGCTGGCTACCTCGGATAGAAACTTGGCAATGACCAAAGTGACATGGAAGAGATTATCTCCTAATAAAAACTTTGCATAGACCAATAGATAGATGATAATGTTCTCAATATACCATCAGCAACTGCCACTCGGCAATAGAAGCTAATTAAACTAATGATACATGGCCACTGGCAAATATTCTGTTGATTATTTCTGTTTGAAATTAAAAACAAAAACCATAGGAATGATTATACATTTTGTATGTTTATTAATGTAAACTGTGTTTTCTCATTATTATTAATAATATTTTCCTCAACTGCTGCAAGAAGATCACGCAGACAGACTACAAGCAGAGGCATAACACTGTTGCTCAGATGATTCATTGGAACCTGTGCCACAAATACCATCTGCCTGCAACAAAGAACTGGTGGGATCATAAGCCGGAATAAGTTACAGAAAATGAACACATCAAACTCCTCTGGGACTTCCAAATTCAGACAGACAGAGTTTGGAGCACAATACTCCTGACCTCACGATTGTGTTAAAACAAGAAAGTATGGATTGTGGATGTCGCAATCGCAGATGACAGCAGGACTGAAGAGAAACAACTGGAAAAGCTGACACAATAGGAGGATTTAAATATTGAACTGCAAAGACTATGGTACAAGCCAGTAAAGGTGGTCCCAGTGGTGATCGGCACACTGGGTGCAGTGCCTAAAGACCTTGGCCTGCACTTAAACACAATCGGCGCTGACAAAATTACCATCTGAAATCTAAAATCTAAAACTGAAATCTTATGGCTTGGTCGGCCCCTGGAGCTGGCCTGTCCACAGCCCACCTTTGACGGTGAATCTCTAATCCCACCCGCAGCGGTGAAAAGCCTTGGTTTCCTACTGGATTCCCAGTTCTCGATGGAGGCTCAGGTCTCCGCCATTAGTAAGAAGGCTTCTTTCCACCTCCGCCAGGCGAGGCAGCTGGCATCCTTATCTTCCAACTGAGGCCCTTTCAACGGTGATCCATGCCACTGTCACATCGAGGCTGGATTACTGTAATGCACTGTAATGTAATGTACAGTCAATGTACCCCTCTTTCAGTGATTCAGAAGATTTGAGTGGTTCAAAATGCAGCCACCAGACTACTCACACGGACACCTATGAGACATCACATAGCTCTGGTGCTGCAACATCTCCACTGGCTCCCAATTGAACATCGGGCTTTCTATAAGACACTGGTCTTAATGTTCAGAGCCATTCACGGTCAGGGTCCTAAATATCTCAGGGATCGCCTCTTGTACGTTTGCCATCAGAGACCACCAAGACCAGCCCAGGAAAACCTTCTACATATCCCCGGCCCCAGGGAAGCACGTCTAGACTCTATAAGGTGTAGGGTCTTTTCAGTCCTTGCTCCAACCCTGTGAAACTCCTTGCCTCCATTTGTTAGAGCCATGCCCGATTTGCGGTCATTCATCCAGGCTCTTAAAACTTGGCTCTTCATTAAAGCTTTTAACTTGCAATCATGTGATGATATATATGTATGTTTTATTGCTATTGTAAGTCGCTCGGAGCACCCCGGCGGAGAGCGACTCACGAAATAATAAATTGAATCTGTCACCTGCAAAAGGCCATCTTACTGGGATCTGCACACATTATTCGCCGATACAGTACACAGTCCTAGGCACTTGTGAAGTGTCCGACATGTGATCCAATATAACAGCCATCAGAGTGATCTTGTCTGCTGTGGACTCATCTTGTTGTGTTTCAAATAATAATAATATTTTTATTCTTGTACCCCGCCTTCATCTCCCCAAAGAGACTCAGGGCGGCTTACATATGACACAAAGTGCCTAAAACAGAGCATAAAATAAACACAGTACAAGACATGGCCAGGCTGTAAACAAGACAATGGAATGGGATAGTGTAAATTGTAGCTAAGGAACAAGGGCATGGGATGAAAGTGGAGTGCTGTGACTAGACAGATTTACTAATTTAAGTTGTTCAATTCACCATTTTTCCTAAGCTTTGAAAATTTAACTATTTTAAATCCAGGCTTGGACTATGATTTTTGAACTTCACAGGAAAACATGCCATGTACCTTTGTAAAATCTTCTCTGAATGCATGCATTTTAAATGCAATTTTGAAATATCCATTTTTGACACACAAGTTTCCTAATTTGATTCATTGAAACAATGTATATTTCCTGACTTATGTATTTATAGTGTTGTAGTTGGACTGGATTTTCGTGGTGCTGCTTGCCTCCTCCCTTGACCCGGCTTGGATTTCCTGGCTGCTGCTTGCTGCCTGATGATTTGGATTGCCTACTTGTGATGACTACGGACCCCATTGACGACTGTGATGACTTCGGCTGCACCCAATTTTCAAAACACTGCCACCAACCTAATTAACCTAATTAGGATTTTAAAATTTAACTAAGATGTTCAATTAGGCTCCTAATTAAATAAACAGCTATGAGGAAACTGTGAGGAAATACGATGGAGACTGTGGTAAAAGTTAAAATGAAGGTATATATTAACTTTTGCAAACAAACGAGGCACAAGCTTGATGGTTAACTACTAACGAGGCAACGAGAGTATGGTTATTCACTTTGAGGTAACGATCGTATGGTTAAACAATTAATGGCAAAAGCGTATGGTTCCCAAAAAGATCTAAGTGTGCTGGAGCATATGGTTACAATAGAGGTTCTCGAAATCTTAGATCTTAAAACCAGCAATTCCAGTCAGTGCTGAGTCGTGACTGGAAAAGCCCTGTCCCACTAAACTGCAACTAGTGCGAACAGATTGTTTCAACCAGGAACTTCCTCCACTAAAGTTCCCTGAGTCTTGCTTCTGAATGGGGCTAAAAGACTCGTACTAGCTCCCCCAGTCTAAGAGCCCACCTTTCTCTATAACAAGAGACTCCAAGGTGTATACCGGCTCTACCCTTCTAAGTGGCCCCCTGAATCCTATCTGTCCCTAAGACCTGTCAGCTTAGCTGACCCCTTAGTACAGACTAATTTCTAGGTGATCCACTAAAGAATAGACTGTTTCAGATTCACATCTGAGGCTAGGATGTTGCTTATCCAAAAGCCTCTTCAAGACTGCTAAGGCTTAGATATTTCTCAATCACAGCCTAGCACAAGACACACGAGGCTCAGATGCTTCTCATCTAAAGCCTCTCACAAGACTGACTATTCCTGTCAGGAATCCTCCCTCCTAGAAAACTAGACTCCTCCCCCTATGGCTCTCAGCCAATCTGTTGGGAGTGTCTGTAACTATACAGATCAGCAGCTAAACCACTCCCCCTGTCTCTGGCAACTCCCTCACTCTAATGTCTGCTCTGCTGAACTCCCTTCCCAAGATGGATGCCAGCTATTTCCACCAGGGAGCCAAACTGCAAAACAGGCCCCGGCCTACCTAGAATGGGTGAGTCCTTACAACGACCCTTCCAGTTCCTGCTTTGCTGTTTGCCTTTTCTAACCTCTGTATTTTGCTTTCTTGCTTCAAGCTTTTTTTTTTGCAAACATTTGTTTTTGTGCCAATTAGGTTTGTTTTTATGTTCTTATCCACTGACTGCTAAGTGCTTGTTTTGTTTTGGTGCCTTGAAGGCCAAAGACTCTTTGAGCAATAAACTTTGTTTTGAAACTCTACTAGTTCTGGCCCTTTAAGGAGCGTCTGTTGCGACATATAGTTTGCACCTTCCTTGTAATTATGCAGTTTTAGGGCAAATTTCTAAGGGGTTTTTTTAGTTCACTTATTACTTGAAAGAGCTTAGATCAAAGGTAGCTGAACAAACATTTCTTATCCAAGATTTCTTATGTGTATTGCGACAGTAATGGTCATTTAGAGTTTGAATCTTAATTACTTCACAGATCAGTTCATAAAATCTAACCTTAGATGAACTCCCAGTTGAACTTACTCAAATGATGAAAATTATGTGCACAGATATTTACATAAGCTTCTCTGCAAGGAGACCATAAGCTTCTGCTGTAAAAGCAAGAAATATCTTGTATATTGAGTTTCAAGATGCCTTTCTCACATAGTATTTTATATCTATCAGCATATTCAAATCCTTACAGCAGTGCTATACAGGATGCATGTATGCTTTCCTGCACGTGGAAGATTTTCAATTAAAAATGCTAGAGATAGGTCTATCACTAACATAGTTGCATCTAAGTGCACAACTATATGTTTACATTTCACTTTAAATCCTTAATTATTACCCATTTTTCTATAGCTGCTTTTATATTTATGGCCTTTCTTGACCATACACATTGCTCTTTTCCACTGAACTTGAGCCTGGATCTTCCAAGTTCTCATCCAACCCTTTTCTGTGGCCCAATGGATATAATCAGGGGTGCTCATTAGGTAGCTTGGGAGCTACTGGTAGATCTTTGGCCCTCTTCCAGGTGATCTTCAGGCCTCCTGCCATGCGCGCTCCTGCTGCTGGCTTCTGCTCTCGCGGTGCTTCTTTTGCCTGTGGGGCATTGCAGGAAGAAGGAAGCACGAGGCGGGGCCTCTGGAGGGAGTGCCTTGTCTCTCTCTCATCCAGAAGCAGCTGTGCAGCCTCCGTTGCTAGCAAGACAGGCAGGGCAGAGCACTCCCTCTGGATACCCCACCTCGTGCTTTCTCCTTCCTGCAATGCCCCGCAGACGGAAGAAGCACTGCACGGGCGGAAAACAGCAGCAGGAGCACGCGCGGTGGCAAGAGCGCACGGCCGCAGGAGCGCGCAGGAGCGCACGGCGGTGGGGGCAGGTAGATCTTTTGGACTTGGTGGCTTTAGGAGTAGCTCGCATGCTGAAAAAGTGTGAGCACCCCTGATATCATGATGTAACTTGCTTTCCAGTGATTCCATTGATACTTAGCAGTAGATATCACTTGCATACCTCATGTATTATTGAAAACATTGTTTATCTAAATACATATGCCGTTAATATGATTGCATCCAAGTCAAAATTCTTTATAAGATATTGTTAAATAACAGGGAGTACTGAGATATGCTTACTTTCATAGTGAATTACTGAGAACAACTTACTTCCGCCTTTCTGCTTCAAATTTGTTCAATAGTTTTTGAAGACCACCATTTTTAAATCCCTGAAAATGTGCTGCGGGGGCTCCTACTGTGATGACATCATAAAGAATATCTGAAATAGGAACAGGCAAATGTTGATATTTGAACACTTATTTGAAGAGCTAAGGAAACACCGCTGAATAATACCAGTCCTCTTTACTGGAAATACATGTCTTCCAACTCAAAATGCTAAACTAGAGACACATCTAGCCTTTATTCCCAAAGGGATGTATTCGGCTCCATGGTGGTGACACAATGCTCAGAGCTGCTTTGGGTTAACACGAACTTGAACTGTGTTCATAAAAGTCATTGGCTACTGCAAATTTTCCTCAAGAATCCAGAGCAAACTGTGACTTTGAGCCCATGTAAACAGTTGGACTGGGTCCAAGATGGTCATGCCACATTCCCCAGGTGGCATGGGGTCATACCATAGCATGGGATGGTACTTACTATTCCCTTCCTGTTCTCATTGTAGTGGTAACTTCCTGGTGAGGTGTGGCTAATGGCTGTCAGTCATCACCTGGAGTGTTTGGGGCACGGGCGAGCGAGGAGGCGGCGGGGCAAAGCCGGAGTGGCGCCCACCCGCGCGAAACAGCGGAAGCCACGTCAGATGCCCTAGGGACGGCGGGGCTTCCCCCCGGCTCCTTTTCCCTCGCGCGGGCGGGTGCCACTCCTTCCTTCAGGCCCGAATCTGCCGCCCCCCAAAATCTGCCGCCCAAGGCCATGGCCTCGGATGGCCTCATGGGTAATCCGGGCCTGAGGAGAATGGCTATCTGATGGCACTGAATCAGGTTTAGCACTACTGGACTGACAATACTTGTCTCTGTCTCCACACTGGGGCTAAGGTTAAAAGCATCCCATGACCAATCCGGTTTATGTACATCCAACAAATAGAAAATCTTCTCTAATGGAAAAGTGTTCTTATCTATCAACATTCAAGTATGGACTCTAAGGCACATGTCGTAAATGCAAGGCTCATGGACTAAATTTGGCCCATCACTTTGTTCTGTGTGGCTTGTGAGGTTTTCAATGCCAGGGCAACATAGTGACATTTATAAAGTCTTACAATTACAAATGTCTCTTTGAAGGTAAACATAAGGCTGAGGTGGCCCTTTGTAAAATGAGTTCGATGCCTTTGCAGTAATGTGTGATCTAATTGGAAATTGTAACTTTATTTCAGTATTTTTCTTAGCTGGTAGAAAACAAAATGTAATTCCTTATGTAATTTAACTGACTTATTTTTACTCTTGCTTTGTTGGTATTAAAACACAACAACAGTTCTTTACTAACATGACTTATGTGGCATGGTATTACTGACAATTCAGTACATTCTCCTTTCCATCTTATTCTATTGCAAGCCTCCTTCTTTTTCTTTCCATCTCTACCTTGACACATGAATTGGTAAATTCTTAACATTTTGAAAGCAAAACAGTCACTTAGCAATCAGTTTTGCAACAGAACCTGAACCAAATTACTAATCAAGTTATAGTTTACCTTTTAATCGAGGACTATGCACATACATTCTTTGCAGATGTAGATTGATTGGGACAAATTCTAGAGTTTTTTCTCCTTTACTACAACTTGATTTGAAAGAAGAACCTGGAAAACAAAGTTTTTTAAAAATAACTACCTGAAGACATTCAATATGTTTTTTTCCTCAGTTAACATGGCAAAATAATATCACCATGTTGCCAATACTTTAATTTACTTGTATTACTGTTTTACTGTGCATTAAGAAAACAGTGGCTTGCTGACTATCTCAGTATGTAACTTAAAAATAAGTGATAATTTATTTTTACCACATTTCACTGCATAATCATCACACCCACTTTTTTCAGTTTAAAACCTGTTTTATGGGTTTACATAATGGAATTTTTGCATGGGTAATTCGGTTCACCAAACCACTTAAAAACAGAAATGTATCCACCAGTCTCCACAAGTCTAGAATCCTCAGTGCAGTCAGTGCACAATTTAGTTAGTGTGGGAAGTTGCAAAGTTTAACATATTGTGTGATTTACCTCATTGCAGCTTTTCCTGAACGTCCACTCCCCTCGTACCTAGAGCGTTTCATTGGGTTGAGTGACAATACTGTTATTTCTGCAGCCATGCAAGTTGGCTTTTGGACTCAAACCATTGAAGAGCCTTAGGTTCAAGGAAAGGAGGGAAGCACCAAAGGAGGAGGTGGTTGCTGGGGCAGCAAGAAGCCCAGCAGAGGTGCAGCGCCGCCATACCAACTTGGCATTGGCGAAGGGCTTTGCCACGCACCTCGGCCCCTCTTCTGCTGGTGACATTGGGAGCCCAATGCCAAAGCCATTGCATGGCTGGCCCTGCACCTAGTATTGCTTGCTTACCTGCTTTCTGGGGAAAAAGAAAAGGGGGGAGAGAAGAGAAGACAAAAGCAGGTCTCCAGGCTACCAAAATCACTACAGATCACCAAGACCACTACAGAGCTTTAAATTTAAAAATAATTTTATGAGAAAGGCACCTTATGAGCTTTGTGCAGGAAACCTTTTAAAACAGTGATTCCTAATCCTTTTTTGACCAGGGACAACTCTCCAACATTAAAACCAAAAGGATTACGAATAAGTTTTTGGTCAACTTTAGATTTGGTATGGTTATTGCATTCGCTAAACCACATCAGCTCTAGTTTCTGATACAGAACATATGCCATCCAGTAGTCACCATCTGCTCACCCATAGAAAACCATATTTAATAAGTCTCGGCACTATATGAGGGTTTTGCTAGACCAGTTGCTCTCATTAAAATGGTGTAATAATGGTGAGGCTGTGGACCATATTTTAGTCCTTGCGGACCACTGGTGGTCCATGGACCACAGGTTGGGAACTACTGTTTCAAAAGAATGTAACAGGTTAAAAACTGGAGGTGGTTGCTTAATGGATATCTTTTGTTTTTGAGACTCACATTAATTTGATAGGGGCTTCTTAAGTAAGAAGTGCTCAGAGATGGTTTCTCCAGTTCCTTCCTCTGCAATATATCTTACAATATCTCAAATTCATGAGTCAGTTCCTATCCAAGTACTGACCAGAGCTGACCCTACTTAGCTTCCAAGATCACATGAAAGCTTGGGAACAATAATAGTTCATACATGGTTGTACCAATTTTATGCATCTTGCTATAGGATTGGGAGCTCCAAAGAAGCTGTGTCAGCAATGAAGCTGAATGCCTGGATATTTGTTTTGTACATTAAAAAAAACCCCAAGGGGATAAAATTCGCTAAGCAGAACAAATGTAATGACTTGTCCAGGAAATCTGTGGAAAACAATTTTAAATTTGTAATGATCAGCTTCAGTGGCACAAGCTTTAATCTAAGCTTTTAAACCCATCAAGAAAAGGAATGTAAATTACTTTCTGACCTACATGTTAAGTCAGGACAAATATAATTTCTGGTACTGAATACCTGCAGTTTTGTTACATCTCAGACGAGACCACCTCAAAATAAGGTAATTCTCTTAAGTCAAATACATCTCAGTCTGGCTAGTAATACATCGACCTGAAGTCACCCGAGGATTCTCTGGTTGCAACTGTCATATCCTCAAAGGAAGAATGGGGAATAAAGTGAAGTGTGCATGTACACGCATGAAATAAATATGCATAAACCTTCCACAAAAAATGTAAAAATAGTAGTGGAAAAAAGCAAATTACATATGTGAAACATTTATGATGAAATGTGTAATCATTATGTACCAGTTCAGAAGTGGCAATTTATTCTGATACCGGTGGCCACATTTTGGGTTGAATAAGTGCATATAGGCACAGGCGTGACTTAAGAGGAAGGGGCAGGGTTTAATGAAGTTTTAAAAGAAAAATATATAGAAAATTATAAACAGAAAATAGTTGAGTTATTACTCTCTTAAAGGCAAGAATCTGCAGCTGTAGCTCATTGACAGCATTGTTGTCATATAAGCTCCCCAGCTACGTATTTGGCAAAGGAAGAGGTAATATTTCCATTATTTAAGAACATGAATCTCCTGTTTGTTTCTAAACTAGTGTGATTTCTGGATAAACATTTTTTAAAAGAGTCGCTTCTGGTATGAGAGAATCAGCCATCTATAAAGATGTTGCTCAGGAGACGCCTGGATGTGTTGCCATCCTGCAGGGAGGCTTCTCTTATGTCAGAAAGTTTAAAAGGAGTAACTTTCTGAAACAGTAATATTCTCAAAAAAATCCAAGTGCAACTTTGTGATACTACAGTAAATTTAGACAATGAAAATGATATTTATGGAACAAAGTGGCCAGTTGTAAAATACAGGGCGATATGAATTTGCTTCTCCATCTGGACTGAAAATTTTTATGACATCAGTTAACTCATTTAGAAGCAGGCTCAAACATTGGTGGCTTTGGCATGGCAACAGATGGGAAGAGGTCTTCCTGAAATTAACTTAAGGGCCATATGTCAGTGTCTATGCGAGCTGGAGGATTCTGGGAATTGGAGTCTCAAAGGCAATATCTCCAAACTCCATCTAACATTTTAGCCACTTAGAATATATATACATCACACACACACACACACTTTGCTTAAGTATAAAAGAAAGGGCATTGCCATACACATCCAGAAATGCCATCTCTGAATGTCGCACCTTCTCTTCTAAAAAAAACCCCATTAACTGATGGCAGCAACTGCAGACACTTCCCCTTTTCAGAAAATGAATGCGAGAACTGGCAAGGTGATAGGGTCACACAAATGCCAATTCCAGATATTAATGGACTTTCAGACAACTAAATCAGAACACAGATTTAAAATTACACATTTAACCAATGTCCTTCATCCCAGGTTACAAATGTTGCAGTTCTACATACAAATGTCATCCATTTAGTTTTGTGAAAATTCTAGAATCTCTGCAATAGAGCTATAAAACTATCAGCTTTTAATGACTTGGGGCAGACATTTAGGAGAGAAAAACTAATGGACAGATAGTTTTTGACTGTTGTATTTTGGAGAAAAGAGTGAATGAGTAATTTCAGTGTAAAATCCTGGAATCTGGGAGATTCTGCATGTAAATAAGTTATGGATCACCTAGTTCACTCATCCATTTCTTCTTGCATTAAAAGAGGAACAGGAAAAGTCAGTGAGGGGTGCATGTCCGAGGTCTACTTCTAAACAGCAGACATCAGTTGAACTGGTCTATGGTAGACTATTATGCATAATGAAAACACAACTCATCATTATTTCACTTATTAAGCAAGAATCCTTTTCATACCTGTATGCTTCCCAAGTTCTGCAAGCATATTTTGATAGAAAGTCAACATCTGATCACAGTGTGTAATGACAGTATTACGCATATTGTCCCAATGTGGAGCAAGTTCCCCAAGTTCTTTAAGCTCTTGATTCCTATAGAAAAACAATGACAACATTGGTGTGAGTCCAATTCTATGAGTAAGTAAGTAAGTAAGTAAATAAGCAAACTTTATTACAGTCGATGACCAGATCATAACAGGAGGACCTAGTCCTGCACATCCACGCCAAATCAAAGGGTTTATATACTTCAAAGTTCAACAAATTTTAAAATATAGGCTAAAAACCATGTGCAAGTAGTTATTAAAACCCAACTTCATTCCACGAGATCATCCAAAGACAGTCTGGGAGGTAGTGGGGATCAGGGGCGGTCTAAGGTAATTTTATATGGTAAGCGAACATGATTTTGGCGCCCCCCCAACATGATTTTGGCACCCCCCCTGAAAAACAAAGATACAATTATAATATCACAATACCATTAGTAGTATTATATTGTATCAATGTATATACAATATATTATAGTACATACTCATACTATATTATATCATAATTATATTATACTACATTACAATATAATTATATTATAATATATTGACATTATAATGAAAAATAACATTCTATTATATTATTATAAAATAATAAATAAAATTATTTATTTAAATAAAATTATCTTCTACTAAATATTTTCATTACTCCTATAAAACTCAAATAACCCAAAATAAAGTAAAATAAAATATTATATATTACTATTTGCCTGCGCAGTTGCGTCTGTCTCTCCTTGATGCTCCTAGCCGGCGTGCGCACGTGGGGAGGTGGGCGTGTGTTCTAGGGTTCACACGTGATTGGGCCTGGCGAGGGAGTTCACCTCAGCGCGCGGCGGTTATTTCTGGTGGCGGCTGTCAGGAGGCAATACGTCGCCAATACCCCTTTGGCTCTACTCCTCTCTCCCTTTGTCTCTGCCCCCTGTCTGCCCAATTGGGTCACCGTATTTGGCGGCAGGGCGGAGACGAAGTGAGAGGGGAAGCACTCCCTGCCTGTCTGATAGGGAGTGCTTTGCTTACAGGCTTCTGCGCACAGGAGCTACTGGGCATGCGTGGAGGTTTTCGCGCATGCACAGTTGCTCCTGCGCTCAACTTCAGCTCTGGAGCAACTGCGCCTGTGTGAAAACCTCCGCGCATGCCCAGAAGCGTCATCGGAGCGCATAAGGCCGAGGCCCAAAAGCAGCCAGCCGTGGCGCTGCCTGAGGAACATTGGCAGCGCCAGGACACTGTCTGGCGCCAGCACCCGGCAGGTGGGGGAATTCGCCCCTTCCCAGATGGCGCCCCATGCGGCCGCTTCCTTGGCCTACCTGTAGGACCGCCCCTGGTGGGGATGGCACTTGTATGAAAATGTCAACAGTAAAAGAAACAGTGTTATAGCTAAGAAACTTCTAACAATCATTTTAACTACTCTACATAATACTTCTACCAATTCTTTTTTAAAAATCTGCTTAAGAAAAAAGTTATTTTCTTTCCATAACACAACATATCAGAATGTATATCTGTCTTGGTTAATCTTGACTCTCGCAACTGCATCAGTTAAAGGGAAATATCAGTGTCATAAAAAACCACAAAACCACAGATTTCAAAAGGAAATCCATCACTAGATTACAAAGTTCCCTGTTTGTGCCTTTGGAGGCAAGATGATGGAAGATGATTGTCTAAGAGCACATGGATTATTATTATTTTTACTGCTGTCACTGTCACAGTTTTGCAGTACTGAACATACGAGTACTGCAAAAGATGGCTACCGAGAAAGTCTTTTTGTCCTATTGTATTGTTCACACCTGATGACACATGAAACAGAACCCTCTGTAGTGTGTCTTTTTTGAACCCTGTCTATGGGCGCATCCAGACAGCCCATTTATTGTGGTAACTCCTGTAATAAAGAAGGGACTGTCCAGATGACATCCTAGACAATCCCGAATTAATTCGCTACAAACCAGAAAACCTTGGTTTGTAGAGAATTAATTAGATAGTAGATTTATTCCACATCTTCTTGGAAGGTGCAGGATAAATCCACTATTTCCGGTGTCTGGACTGCAGTCCAGACACCGGAAATAGTGGATTTATCCTGCGCCTCCCAGACACCATTCACACAGTTTTCCAGACTAAATTACTCCAGAAAACTGTGGAAATACCCACCCCTCCCCCAAAGCCCCCAAATCTGTTTGAAAAGTAAAGAAAACTTACCCAGTCCAGTACACTGTTGCTGCTCTCCTGGCATGTTGAAATGACATGCCAGGAGAGAAGGGGAAGGAGTGATTTTCTTCCCTCCTCCCACCCTGCTCTCCTGCCGTGTCATTTCTACGTGCTGGGAGAACGGCTGCAACAGTGTACTCGAGGCCGGGTAAATTTTTTTTTACTTTTTAAAGGGGTTTGGGGACTTTGGGGGAGGGTCCCCAGATGTTCTGCCAGTCTAGTGCTGGCTGAACAACTGGACACCCATCGCAGAAAGCACAAACTTTCTGGGGTGGGTGTAGACAGCCCCCCCCCCCCCGGAACATCCACGTTTTTAAAATGCGAATGATCCTGAGATAAAGGGCTGTCTGGAACTGCCCTATAAGAGCTGGTGAAAGCTTTCCAGATCAGGGAGAAAAGAAGGCTCTTGAATTGGCTACTGTTAATTCTAATCCATCCTCAAATTCTGACTATTGTGAGATTACTGCTGAAAGAACTTGTCCTCAGCCCTTCATGCTTTGTAATCTTCTTTTCCTAACTAGCCTAGTTAAGGGGCCAGTAGCTTATCTTTTTTAACATAGAACCAAAATGGCTATGCAGATAGCCTTGGTCACTTTAATTAAAATCAGAGGTGGCACATTTTGGAGGAGATACATCGTATCACAGAGGTGAAACATACATCAAAAAGCATTTAGGTAATGTGTGAGAAGAGAAACAGATTTGGGATCGCTTGGAAGCTGTTAGTACCATTAACAACAGTATTTGGCTAGACTTTTCTGCATGGGATGCAAAATACTGTTTCCTGTGTCTGTTGGGGTATGCAATCACCAACCTGCTAATAATTACCAGTTTATTCATTTATTTTAAATATTTTAATTTTTATAGCCATTTTCTTTATGGTACCAGGGTGGTTTATAAATTGTGATTAAACATAGCCTAACAAGTCACATCAAAGTACTGTCACCCTCATCAAAAGGGGTAATAAAATATACACGCAGTTCTTTTAATTTCATCTAAATGGCCTGGACAAAGAAATAAGGTTTGACCTAGGGTCCTTCTACACAGCCCTATATCCCAGAATATCAAGGCAGAAAATCCCAAAATATTTGCTTTGAATTGAGTTATTTGTATCCACGCTCAGATAATGTGAGATTTTCTGCCTTGATATTCAGGAATATAGGGCTGTGTAGAAGCGCCCCCAGAAGCAAAAATAATATAACAACCATGTTAATTACACCTGCATTGGGAGGATGATCCATAATTGGTGTAGCACTACAGGAAAACACCTATGTATCATTTCATATTACCAGGTACAGGCAGTCCCCAGGGTACAAAAAAAAAGGTTCTGTAGGTTTAATCTGAAGTTGAATTTGTATGTAAGTTGGAACAGGGACATTTTTAAAGTGTAACTCCAGCTTTGGATAGCATAGGGAAGGATTAACACTCATGTGGTGTTTATTTTGCTGTGAGATTTCACCTCACTTTCTGTCCCTGTGATAATTTGATTTTTTTAAAACATGACTTGTGGAAATAGGGACTGGTGATAAAGCTTCTGTTGAGATACCTTTTCCCCAGGATCTCTTTCAGGGCTGTATTTCCCTTCTGATGGGTAGATTTCCCTCATTTGTAATGACTCTCATTTGACTCATTTGTAAATTGGATGCTTGTAACTCAGGGACTAAAAAAAATGTTTAACTGGAGAATTTGAAGCTGGGGGCACTACCTGACAGCTCTTTAACCTGGGAACATTCACATTCTAAAAATGCCAATGTTCCCAGGTCCTCATCCACACACACCCTAAAAAGTGCATGCTTTCTGGGGTGGGTGTCCAGATGTGCTCCTGGGACTTTCTGGGAGAACACATGAACACGCTAATCCCCTCCCCCAACCCCACCAACCCCCCCATTAAAAGTAAAAGAGTTTACCTGGCTTCCATTACAGTGGTGCCGGAGCTCTCCTAGGGCATAGAAATGACGTGCAAGAAAGGGGGAAGAAAATCACTCTTGTCCCCGCCTCCTGAATCGTCATTTCTACACCCTAAGAGAGCTCCGGCACCATTCCAATGGAAGCCGGGTACATTCTTTTACTTTCAAAGGGCTAATTTAGACCAGAAAACTGTGGGACGTCTCGCAACTCACAACAAAGCTCAGAACTTTTGAGAGAGCAGTCCAGACAGTGGAAGTAGTGGGTAAACCCACTAACAAATTAATTCACCACAAACTATGGTTTTCCTGGTTTGTGGTGAATTAATTTGTGTTTTTGTGGGATGTCATCTGGGTGGCCCCTTTTAATTGTGGGAACTCCCACATTAAAAGGGCTATCTGGATGGGACCTTGGGCATACTGAAACTGCGAGATACTCATTTTATTCTTAAATTCATTATCTTGCCACAAACTATAAGTGATATGAAATTACTATTATTTTGAACATGTGTTTGTATCAAGCAAAAGGAAATGACCAACTGTTAAATCCTCCTTGTTTGCATTTGGTATAAAAAAAATGGGAATTTCATTCCTTTCAAGTTATACATGTGTAGGATTGAACCTGGGAACTTGGGGAAACAAAAGATAGTCTTTATTACTATGGAATGGAAAATGCTAATTCAAGTGACACACTGGTTGCTAGGGAATGTCAAAGTCTAAAGCTAAACAGTGCAGTCCAAATCCTTGCCCTGCTAGAGAAGGTATAAAGCAGGCCTGGGCAAACTTCGGCCCTCCAGGTGTTTTGGACTCCAACTCCCACAATTCCTAACAGCCTACTGGCTGTTAGGAATTGTGGGAGTTGAAGTCTAAAACACTTGGAGGGCCGAAGTTTGCCCAGGCCTGCTATAAAGTGTATGGACAGTTGCTACAGCACAAACTTTATAATGATTTTTTAGTGCTAGAAGTAATGTTAAGTTCTCTGTGTAAATTCTAAAATACCTCACATCTGTCTTAGACTGAATCCCATGAACAAGTTTTATATGCAATTTTCAAGTAATAGTTTTAAAATGAAACTTGTAAGTTTCTCTGAAAGCAACCATTTTAGAGGTTAATCTTTAATCATGAGCAGGTAGCTAAATCTCGCATATAACAGTGAAAATCCTCTTTGTATGAGAGCTAAACCCTTCTTTCAACACAGATGCAACTGCGTGCTGTTCTCATTAACTTCTGCCGGGAAGTATTTACATATTTCTGATGGAAGGTGACAGCTCTCAATATCTTCTTCAAACACCTCTCCTATGATCACTTCTCTAGATGTATATCTTTGGCTTTACTTACAGCTTGGTTGGCATATCCCAGTGGACTAAGATGAGCATATATGCCTACAGTATTTTTTGTCTCATAAGCAAATATTAAAAGATGTTATGGAATAAAGAAAGAAATAAATAGAACAGAGAATTCTGCTCTAAATGAACCAAGCATTTCATTCCAAAGTTACTTTGATATGGAAAAAAGCTTGCAGTTTTCTTTCATCTTAATAAAAAAAAATTAGTCACTCATGTACACTTAGAAGTTCATAACCTCTCCTTTGTAGTTTTCTGAAGACAATTCATTAAATTATATATTATAAATGGAAATGCCTTATTATCAGCTCTTACAACCAATATATTGTAACAACAGTGTCTTTAGCAATGTTCAATGGTTGCGTATCTTTACTATGAGAGAGCATGGTTTAGTGTTTGAGTGCTGGACTACAATTCAGGACACTGGGGCCTCTTCCACACAGCTGTATAAAATCCACATTGGATTGGATTATATGACAGTGTGGACTCAGATAATCCAGTTCAAAGCAGATAATGTGAATTATCTGCTTTGATAGTCCGGGTTATATGGCTATGTGGAATGGCCCTGGGATTCAAATTCCTGCTCAGCCATAGGAACCCACTTTAAATACAGTTTCTGCCTCCTGGAGAATTCTGAGGTTTGTAGTTTAGTGAGGCTGTTAAAAGGATCTTCCCTAAACTACAAAGCCCAGAATTCTGCAGGAGGCAGAAACCGGATTTTAAGTGGATTTTTTCTCTAGTGTGAAGAGGCCCGCCCTCCTTAGTAGAAGGCAAGGGCAAACCCATTCTGAAAGTATTGCCATAAAAATCTCATGATAGTGTCATTTTAGGCCCCCTCTACACAGCTGCATAAAATCCAGATTATCTGCTTTGAACTGGGATATATGGTAGTGTAGTCTCAGATAATCCAGTTTAGAGCAAATAATGTGGATTATCTGACTTGATATTCTGAATTATATGGCAGTGTAGAAGGGCCCTCAGTGGTCACCATAACTTGGAAACAATAATACAACCTCTAATATCCATTCTTGTCTTTCAAGTGAAAAGATTTTTGTAGAAAAGGAAACAGGCAATTCAATCCAAATACCAATTGCAACAATGAAGCCCAACAAACTGCAACTGTTATTCTAAGAATATCTCCTTGGAAGTAATTCCCAATGAAACCAGTAGGATTACTTTGGAGTTAGCAGGGAGACAACTAACGAACACACTTTGTCATTTTCAATCTCTATTCCTGTTAACTGTGGATGATTGTTCTAGGATACAACTGAGTTATGCCTCTCTATTCTTCAGGCCATCAACACTTGTACTTTAGCTAAAAGACTGTAAATAATTATTAGTTTGGCATATTAATAATCATTCACTGCAATCAGGATTGCTAATGTTACCTTAGCAAAATGTGGAGAAATTATAGAGACGTACAGTGCTAGAGTCTAGTGTTCCCTCACTTATTGCTGGGGTTACGTTCCAGGACCTCCCACAATAAGTAAAAACCGCAATGTAGGGATACTCAATTTATTTTAATATTCATACATTATTTTAGTACTTATACACTATTTTAAGTCTTTATAAACTTAAAATAAAGTGAAAGAAAAGCCCTTCAAGGCTGGAGGGAGGAAGGACAGAGGAGGAAAAGCGCTTTGGAGAGTGGCAGCAGCAAAACCCCACAAAACAGTGAAAATACCATGATATATATTTTAAATTATTTTTTTAATCCTCGAAACAGCAAGTCCGCAATAAACGGACTGCAAAGTAGCGAGGGAACACTGTACTTCACTCTACCTGCCAATTTTGAATTCATTATAGGAAAGATAGGACATTGGTGTATATAATATATAAAAGCAAATCAAGGGTTATAAAAAGCTTTTTTATTGTAAAAATGGCCACAACATAAATAAAATCAAGTAATATAAAAGGTGATCCCTTTTAATAGCATGGCCTTGTCGACACCCCTGTTTATTCCTCTTCTGTGGCTTGATATACACTGATATATAATCCAGTATCAGATCCCAGATTACCTGATTTGAACTGGATTATATGAGTCTAGACTGCCAAATAATCCAGTTCAAAGCAGATAATCTGAGAATCGAAACTGGATTGTATGGCAGAGTAGAATGGCCTGAGACAGGCATGTAGCCAGGGGGGGGGGGGTCTAAGGGGGCTTCAGCCCCCCCAAATTCTCAGGGTGGTCTGCGAAAAGGCCTTACTGGTACATTATTTAAACTGTTATGTTTATTCATATCATGATCTGATCACCATGCTCATTATATCCCACATTAATGGGGTTATTGGGATAACAATACAAAAGGTTTGCTAGGGTTGACCCTCTTCCACCCAGTCTCAGCCCCCCAAACCAAACTCAGCCCCCAAGAATCAAAATCCTGGCTACGGCCCTGGCCTGAGACTTCTGACTTAGTTTCTGGTTTCCAGCTCATCTCTGAGGTACTATCTACACTGCCATACAACGTAGACCTCTTTTACACTGCCATATACTCCAGATTATCAAATCAGAAAATCCCCATTATCTACTTTGAACTGGATTATATGAGCCTACCCTGCTATACAATCCAGTTCAAAGCAGATAATCTGGGTTTGATATGGCAATTTAGAGGGAACCTAAGAAAGCAGCAGCTTTGAATTCCTATCAGGGAATTCACGGGTGTCAATCAACTTCCATTATCCATGTCATAGAAACAGTGTTAGACCTTACTTTTATTTTGTCACACAGTTTCCCTTACCTCCTCATATCCTCCTTTATGTGCAGGCTGATGAGTTCCTTGGGGATATGAAAAGAAAGAGTGCTCTCAGACATCTGTTCTCGTACACACATCCACTTGTTGTCAGATGTGGGGAATCTATACAACTTACAGATCGGGTTTTTTAACACTGCAAAAGGGAAAAAGAATGATGGCATTGCTTAATTAAGGCCTGCATTTTTCTTCACAAACTACCTCAGTGGTTCATTACTCAAGCCATTTCTCTATTTCTTTGATTTCCATTCCAAAAGCTAAAGCCCCCAAATAAATTTACCTACCCTTTAATTTATTATTTGTATTTCACCACATTAAAGGCAGAGCCCCTCAGGTTGTGCTTACCAAATAGAAGACAATTAAATTCTACTTAGTACAGTAAATGCTGGATTTATCACTTTGGTTTCGATAAGATCAAAAGCTCAGGACTACTGGCATTGATTCCTAAGATAAAAAGTAAACTTAGCTGAGAAACAAATACTGGAATCTCAACAAACAGCCAATACTATTATGACCATATATTAAAAATGGAAATCTTTTTCCCACTGCTAATCCAGGTGATAACAAAGCTGAGTACACTGGATTCACTTGAATATTTCTTTTAAGGACCCTAATATGGTGTGTAGTGGCTTGAGTGCTGGACTATGCCTGAGGACCAGGGTTTGAATCCCTTGTTGGCCATGAAAACCCAATAAGTCACATTCTCCAGCTTCAGAGCAAGACAGCGGCACATCTCTTCTGAGCAGATCTTGAATTATTATTACAGCTTACAACAGTCAATCAATACAGAAAAGAAATATAACAATAAGTAGTATATACAGAACAGTTATTATTTTATATCATTCAAATAACATAATAGTATAAATATTAATAAATAAAGGATTAAAACTATAGTAAAGGTTTTCCCCTGATATTAAGTCCAGTCGTGTCCGACTCTGGGGGTTGGTGCTCATCTCCATTTCTAAGCCGAAGAGCCAGCATTGTCCGTAGACACCTCCAAGGTCATGTGGCCAGCATGACTTCATGAAGCGCTGTTACCTTCCTGCCAGAGTGGTACTTATTGATCTGTTCACATTTGCATGTTTTCTAAATGCTAGGTTGGCAGAAGCTGGGGCTAACAGCGGGAGCTCATGCCGATCCCTAGATTCAAACTTGCGACCATTCAGCAAGTTCAGCAGCTCAGCGCTTTAACCCACTGCACTACCAGGGGCACCATAAACTTACAACTATAATACTGTTGAAAAAATCTAAGAATAATCATGGTTTAAAGCAGCTATTATTGTTATCAAGCTAACCAACAATGATTAACGTTCTCATAGTCATTCAAATCCTGTCCAATCATTAAATAATACCCTAGCCATTATCAAAGGCTTGCTTAAATAGCCAGGTTTTTAACTCCTTCTTAATAATTAACAGAGTAGGTGCCTGCCTTATTTCCTTGAGGAGAGCATTACAGAGTCGGGGATCCAGGACCAAGAAGGTCCTCTCCTTCGTCCCCATCAGCTTTGCTTGAGAGGGAGGTGGGATCGAGATGAGGGCCTCCCCAGCCAATCTTAAAGTCCAGCCAGGTTCATAGAGAGAGATGCAGTCATGTAAATAGTTGTTGATTCGTTCAGTCACTTCCGACTCTTCGTGACCTCATGGACCAGCCCACGCCAGAGCTCCCTGTCAGCCGTCACCACCCCCAGTTCCTTCAGAATCAAGCCAGTCACTTCAGGCATATAATCCATCCATCCATCCATCTTGCCCTTGGTCAGCCCCTCTTCCTTTTTCCTTCCATTTCCACCAGCATCATTGTCTTCTCTAAGCTTTCTTGTCTTCTCATGATGTGACCAAAGTACTTCAATAGGTAATAACCTGCACTTTAAATTGGGCCCGGAGGCAAATCGGCAGCCAGTATTTTATTTATTTAAGATGAGGATTGTATGTTCACAACAACCCATATCTGTCAGCAGTCTGGCTGCTGATCTTTGTCAAGAAAACCACACGACAGGTTCACAGTAGGGTTGTCATAGGTCAGAAATGACTTGAAGGCAGACAATAATAAATGTAATTAATTGTACTTCCTATATTTTACGTTTCTGCATAACTGATCTGATGAGACTCAAGAGATTTTATCTGCATTAAATGAAAATGAACCATTCAGTTTCCCATGTTTTCTGGTACACTACATAATAACATATAACAGTAAAAGACTTCTGAAAGATAATGAACAGGTGGTAGAACCAGTAGGCTTTCATACTCAAAGGTGTTGCTGCCTAGAGGCCATCACATCAACATATTGCAAGAAGCAGCAAGGGTAATCTTGAATTAATGTGCAGGATGACCAAATTTACCACACTCCTTAATCAATCAATTCTGGGAAGCATACTGAGACTGATGCAATCAGACAGCTGTGAATTTGCATTGTTAATAAAAGGAAATCAGTTCCACCGTCTAAGATTCCTCAGCAGTTGAAGTATACATATTTCAACACAAACTAAAAATAACTAATTTTTTTCCTGTAGACCCTTAATGACAAATAGTTCACCTTTATTTGAAACCATATAGAACCATCCAGCTAAACCATTGTCATATAGCCATACTGCTAATGGTGTGGGTGGTTTTCGTAGACATGTATACAAATGAGTCTGGAGCAACAAGCACCTGAGGCAAAGCACTAAAATCAGTGTGTACAGAGCTATCGTACTGTCTATTCTCCTATATGGGTCTGAAACATGGGTCACCTATCGCCAACACCTACGACTCTTGAACGCTTTCATCAGCGCCGTCTTCGCACAATCCTCCCTGAAACAACATCTCAGGCTCGGCCAGATTGATCACCAACAATGGTTGACCCTGGCCTCACATCGGGAGGCATGGAGACGCACTATCCACAATGCTGCGGCCTCTTTCGAGAAGACACGCCGAATGGGTCTCGAAGAGAAACAACAACGCAGAAAGAACCGCAACTTGGAAACAACATTACCCAAGGAGACTTTCTGCTGTGCTTTCTGCAACCGAACTTGCCTATCTCAGATTGGCATTTTTAGTCATCAACGCGCTTGTAAAAAGCGTGGGATGAGTCCTTCCTAAGAATCTTCATTTGCAAAGTATTGCCGAGATACAAATAAAGGCTTCAACAATGCCATATTGCTATGCTGAAGTGATTTTTTCCCCACAGAGAAGGGAAATGTAGATTATGACAGATACTACAGAAGATATTCCAAACCAAGCCTAATCCACTGAATGTTTGAAAAACCACATTTATACTGGCTAGCAGTTATTGTTAATGCCTCTCCTCAATCCTGACAAAATTAATAACAAGATATGGCATGAGATACCCAATTAATTAATTCATTTGTTGACAACTGGAGCGAATTACAGGGAGCGGTCAACCCCCTATTCAAACAGCTCCACTGGCTGTTTGAATATTACATTTTAATATCTAATTCAGGTTCTCCATGTCTTCCATTGGTTTTGTTTTGTTTTTCAAGGTACACACAATTAAAATCTGCAAAAGATTTCCTGTTGAAACATTTCAGTCCTTTAAAAGACTCTGGAAAATATTTTATTGTACTTCGCATCCAATGAAGTATAAATCCCACAAATACTGTACTGATCCCTGAAAAAGTCTTAGTTTTAACACGACATTAAAAAAATGGATCTAAGCACTTATATATCCATTACTCATTCCCGTGGGATGTAATGCTTCATTTCTGCTATGCATCCACTCATTGATCCATGAAGCACATTTAACAAAAATATGAATAACGATGTGCGCATATACTTAAATACCAATACATACAGAAGATTAAACTTTTGAAAGGAGAAGAATATGTTTTTGCACTGGTGTTGCAACGATGTGAGGAATACTCTTCTTTTAAAAAAGGAGCAAGGGAAACAACAGTGTTTTGAGGAAAGGAGCAAAATTCCCAGAAGTTTCGTATTTCCCTTAACATGGTCATAGAGCTTCCTAGAATCTTCTCTTTTCTTTTTTACACTGTTACATTTAGGAAAGAGATATTAATTTAATGTAAAGATTCTAAATTGATGTAAAACTAAGATATAAAACCCCAAATGTCTTGAGATAAAAATGGAATAGTGATAAGCATATATGAGATTAACTATTCACTTGGGGCTTGTGCTCTGTATATGAAGAGGAATACTCAAGGAGAATGCCAGTAGCTTTCTAGCTATATGGAGATTTTGTGATTCACTGGGGAGGTTTTCCAAACTATCTGCTCTACTATCAGAATCACAATTATCAGGTCAATATACAGGTCCAAATCCAATGTTAAGCTTGTGCAGAGGGAAATCCCTCCCCCCACCAACCACTACTTTAGCCTTTTGGGATAACCGCAAATATGTTTTAGTGCATTTCCTTTTGAAACAAGAATAGAAGGAACATGGGGAAGTGCAACCATCAGAGATTCCCTTCTCTCAATTTTGCCAGTAGAAGCTATCACCAAATCAATACTACTGTATTCTGGCCATTGTTGGATGGATGAATTGTGTTTATCTATTGTGTATAACCCTTTAACGTTTTGTGAAATAATTCTGTGCAAAGATGCACTCTGCTTTGGGTGGTTGCAGGGACCATGTGATCTCTGTGTTTATAAAACAAGCTATTTCCAGAAACATGTAAGTTTGCGCAAAAGACAATTGTCCTTGACACAAAAGCCATGACTTTTGCAAAAAGAAAAAGAAAAGAAATATCTATCCTTGAAAACAGTAGCCTTTAAATCTCAAGGCCACATGTTTTTGTACAAAGAGAAAAAAACCCACCCACATTTTTAAACAAAAGTATTTTAAAATCACTTTAATATGTGTAATCTCTAAGCAAAAAAAAAAAAACAAAACAAAACTCTCGCATTAAACTGCTATCTGGAACCGCCCTCAGTCTGTACTGATACTTTAGAGATACCTCAGCTTTTTTTTGGCCCTATCTACATTGCCATATAAAATTAAGATTCTCTGTTCTGAACTGGGTTACATAGCACTAGACTCATATAATACAGTTCAAAGCAGATAATTTCGATTATCTACTTTGATAATCTGGATTATATGGCAGTGTTAATCCAGCCTCAGTCTTACATTGTTGTTTTGGTGGGGCACAATGAATATTTTCTCTTCTAAAATATATACCCATTTTAAATGTTTTTCTCTGTTTTGGGTTGTTAATTTATTGTGTTTGTTTTTAATGATTATTTTACCCTTTTTTGTAAATCATCCTGGCAATATGATTTAAGATTGGTAGTTTCTGTGTCAGAATTATCATGTCTAAGACTGAACAAAACTCTTGTAGATTGATTCTAATTTATAGGAATATTATTCAAGTTGACACTGAAAGAACTACGGTAATTAAGAAACATTTTCTTGACAGAAATCATAAGAATATAAATTTAACCCCTCATTCTAATTAGATACATATAGTAAGATAAAAATTTCTCCTGACATTAAGCCTACTTGTGTCTGACTCTGGGGTGTGGTGCTCATCTCCATGTCTAAGCCAAAGCCTCGACGTTGTCCATAGACACCTCCAAGGTCATGTGCCAGCATGACTGCATGGAGCGCATGGAGCACCTTCCCGCAAAAGTGGTACCTATTTATCTACTCACATTTGCATGTTTTCAAGCTGCTAGATTGGCAGGAGCTGGGTCTAACAGAGGGAGGTCACCTCGCTCTCCAGAACTGAACCGCCCACCTTTCGGTCACCAAGTTCAGCAGCTTAGCCGTTTAACCCATCAGGGGCCCCAGATACACATAGTATGTGTGTGTGTGTGTATAACAAGTAATTACATCTTATAATTTAAGATATAGCAAACATACCTGCATTTAATAAAGGTAAATTCTCTTTACTATTGATGTTTTCTGGAGAAGTACACTCATGAACCAAGGCACACTACAAAACAAAAGTTAAAACATTTTAAACATTTTTAATGCAAACAAGAAGATATCATTAAAAACTTAACAGTCCTAAAGAAGTTCATACTGAAATAGGCAAAATAGTTCATACTGAAATAGGCAAACATACTTTTCATATAAAAATTCATCCTCCTAATATCTTTAATATATTGGATCATTTTTCTCACAGGTGAAGTTACAGACTAATCTCTTAAAATAATTTGTATTTATTTACAAGCTTATTCAGAACAACACATCAACAATCTCTTAGCTAATGGAAATAGACATGATCATTTCATTTAATTCCATGCTTTAGTACGTTGCCAAAATGTCTTGTTCTTTCTCTTCTTTTCCTTCATCTGAAAAGTTAATTCCAGTTTCATATCCACATGACTTTGGTTCACTGAGGTAACCATATTTTGAAAAGTTCCTGATAAGAAAAGTTCCTGATGGGCTTCAAAGTTATGATCATCAAAATTAAACAGTTCATATATTAAATGGCTTTAAACCTTTTAAATACATAATACTTTTACTGATGAAGAGGCTAGAATGCCAAACTAGGAGGATCAAGAAGATAGCAACAAATTGACTAAGAAAAGATAATGGTCCATATAATTTTTGCTACAGAATCTGTCATAAAAATGCCACTTTAACCAAATAGGCTATTTGATTCAATAAAACACGAAGAATTGAAATTGTCTGTCTCCTAGGACTGGGCTGCAATCCTTTCTAAGATTTCTATTTTAAATTTTTCCTGATAGAACTGTTTCAATATATTCTTTCCTAATGTATTCTTTTCCAAAAAATACTCTTTTCAAAATGAATTAAGCTTTTTGGTCCAATCCCTTTCATTCTTGCTCTTGGAAATATTTACTTGGCTAAATTCCTTATTTATCACGCTTCCCTTTATCACTCATTAGACAACCCTCAAAAGAACATCAGGAAAAAGAGGAGGCATGATAATAATCTTTGTGAGAAAGGGATACAAGGTATTAGATCTTTTAGAAAAAGCCATGCATAGAGACCGAGAGTTTCTTTAAGAACATCCCATTATTCACTACCTCCCTTTAGACTGCCTTCAGATGATTTCGTGGGTTGAGTTGGGTTTTAATAACTGCTTGTACGTGGTTTTTAGCTTAGTTTTTTTAAAATTTGTTGACGTTTGAAGCATATAATCCCTTGGGTTTGACGTGGATGTGCGGAACTGGATCCGCCTGTTATGTCTGGTCATCGACCGTAATAAAGATAGATTGCTTACTTACACCATAAACTGGAGTTAAACTAAACACTTCACAGAGATTTTGTTGGCTGAGGGATACTAGGTGTTTCAGTCCCAAAAGTAACGTTTTGGAGCTCTCCATTTGCTTCATTATAACATGGAGTTTCACAACAAATGCTGCATAGGGGAAAGTAGTGAAGCTATGGTTTTGATTTCTGAGTCAAAATTTGCATACATCTCAGGGAATTCCTTCCAGAGTAAAGGAATTATTAACTATTAAACAAAGTACCTACACTTTTTTCTGGGTACAAAGCAGTCCTGTCAATATTGAATCAGAACAGATTGTTTCAACTTATCCCTAGTGCTTCATCACAAGATAAGATATGAAAACGTCCTGACAAAACCTATTTGTTCTTCACCCATCATATTTTGGTCTTCCTTTCCTTTGTTGTTTATACAGTTGTCTAACTGCGATAGCTAATGTCAATTAAAGGAGACCCACTGAATCAACGGGATTTATATAAGTCTTGATTTACCATTAGCAATTGAGTCAATCCAGCTCTAGTTGGGACTTGGAATTGGATTTAGGCCATACGATTTTAGCTGAACTTTCCTCCACTTACACTACATATATTAAAATACAGCTCTGACCTATATTTTACAATGTACATAGCAAAACTAACAGAATATTCATCTTAAAATGTATTAATAAATAATGTCAGCTGGCTATGCAGCAGCTAATCCACTGCCATTCCTTCAAAAGGGTGATATTTAAATCATACTTTTTTGTACTTGGGTAGCAGGAAGCAAGGCAGCACTTTGGTTCATACTGTTCTAAGCTCATTATACTTAACTGGCTTTGAAATCAGTGCCTTAATGCTAAATTCTTTTGCAAAGAAAGCTCCAAAACAAACCTGCATTGCAATCATATTTCAGTTTGGAGAGTTGAACACTCACATTATACCTAATTCTCCAGAGGACGGTTTCCTTTTTATTTTAAAATCCAACTTTAAAGTCTATTGCGATTAATTTAATGCACAGGCAACTGGGCATATGGGATCTTCTGAATTTAATTTGTGTACTCGGCTGGTTTCCTACCTTTTGTCCCTGCACATCTGCTGTGATGTGATCTGCCTCCCCATCCTCTGTCTCCCCCATCTTCACAAAGCTGACTTCTATGGTGCCAAATGTCTTTCCACCATCCAAACTCCTGGAAAAAAATATATTCAAGGGAGGTGGAAGAGGGAAAAGAAGCTTATTTTCCATTTCTGTGGCAGTACCATCAGTTACTTCTTTCAGTCCAAAAATGTGTACATGGAATATTGCTTATTTGCAATAGGCACCTCCAAAAATGCAACAGTTGTATACATATTGTGAACCTTTGCACAATTTCTAAAGTATGACACACAAAATCCACTTTTATAGCTTTCAATCCTGTAACACATTTTTGATTATCTGTCTTCTACAATAATAATTCTAGAAAAGAAAGGATGGTAAACAGTCTGCCCATGCCAGTCTTCTTGCCTCTAAACTATTGCAAACAGCTGGACGTGGAGAAGGGACAGAAAGACTTTCTCAATGGTGGCACCTACATTATGGATTCTGAGCCTCTGTGAGCCTCTATAACACCCAAGCCAACCATTTATTTTAAGAGTTCACCCTATTGTGTCCAGTGTCCTTTGCTTTCCTAGTACTTGGGAAACCCAGTCAGAAAGAATAATACATAAATGAGAATGTCACAGTTTTCCTCCCATTCACACATCCCATTGGGGGGGGGGGGGGGGTCTGTACAAAATATGTTTTGAACCCATGTTTTGAGATAATTCTTTTGCATTGTTTTGTTTTTATAGACCTTTTTTACACACAAGTAGCACTTGTCAGGGGGCCGTGGTGGCACAGCCAGAAAAACCGCTGAGTTGCAAAACTTGCTGACCAAAAGGTCAGTGGTTTGAATCCACAGAGTGGGGTGAGCTCCCATCGTTAGCCCTGGCTTCTGCCAACCTAGCAGTTTGAAAACATGCAAATGTGAGTAGATCAATAGGAACTGCTCCACCGGAAAGGTAACAGCACTCCATGCAGTTATGCTAGCCACATGACCTTGGAGGGGTCTACGGACAACAACGGCTCTTCAGCTTATAAATGGAGATGACCACCACTCCCTAGAGTCAGACTTGACTAGACTTAATGTCAAGGGGAAACCTTTACCTCAGCACTTGTTACTTTCACAGCATCATTATTTTTCTTTTTAAGTTAACTATTTTACTGTATCAGCACTGTTCACTGTATTACTGAAAATTAGAATTGATGGTCAGTCACCTAATGACAATTCAAAGAAACAAGTAATTGGCTCCCAAAAGAAAGCTACTGAAAGGAACATTATCAGTGGAACCTTAAGTAGTGAGGTTAAGAATGTCCTAAATAAGCAACATATTGAGACTTATTAGGAAAACCAGGGTTGAGTGCACTACTATTTAGCAGGACTTCATATTTCCCTACATGAGCCTGTCAGGTTCTACAGAGAGAACGGAGGGCTTAATATGGTTCCTATAACAGCCTCAGTCAGAAGTCTAGGTGCAGCATTTTGTACCTGCTGAAATTTCCAAATGGTTTCCAAAGGCAGCCTGACACAGTATGCATTTTATTAATCTAAATGGAATATAATCAAGGCACGTGTCGCTGCAGCCAGAGTCGACATTTCCAGGAATTGATGTATCTGGCACACTTGCTTTAACTGTGCAGTTAAACTGAATTCACCCTCCAGTCTCTGAATTGAACTGAATTCCACTGTATCTGCTCACTCCATATGCTGTACACACTGCTTACTAGGTTTCTATAGGAAGACAGTATCATGCTCCAGGAGTTGTTTTAACAGAAATGTCTTAACTCTCTATTGGACCATTTGTTTTCTGAAGTTATAAATACACACCATACATTTATAAAGGGAACCATGCCGGTGTACATTTAAATAATGCAAACCGATGTTGTCTTAAACTTGGCACAGGCAGCTTGCAGTTATATCCTGCAGAGCCATTTTCTGTAGTATGTCCCATTTCTCAAAAAATTGGCTTTCAGAATTCTTACTAGGTATTTACATAAAATTGAAGCCTAGTAAATATACCAAATGTGTCCCACAAGTTTCTATTTACATGTTATTAATAAATGTTAGGAATAGAAATTCAGTGTTCTGTGCAATTAATTTTTTTTGTTCATCCCTAAAATCAATTCCACCTGACACAGTACATGTGCCTTCAAGTTGCTTCTTGGCCTATGGTGATCTCATTAATTTTATAGGGTTTTCATAGACAATAAATACATCAAAATAATTTTGCCAGTTCCTTCTTTGAAATACAGCCCACAGCTCCATCCAAGTACTAAAGTACCATTTCCCATCAGATTTTGGAAGCTGACCCTACTTAGCTTACAAAATTTGATTGGAGTTGGCACTTTTAGGGTATTTCAGCCCTAAGTTGCATATATCAACCCTCAGTTACCAAGAGCAAAATATGACTTCCTCTCACATACTTATACATGGCTATCATGTCTCCTCTCAAGACTGAGAGGAGACATGATAACCATATATAAGTATGTGAGACTAAGTCATAGGGAGGAGGGAGCAAGCTTGTTTTCTGCTGCCCTGGAGATTAGGACGTTGGACAATGACCTCAAACTACAAGAAAGGAGATTCCATCTGAACATTAGGAAGAACTTCCTGACTGTGAGAGTTGTTTAGCAGTGGAACTCTCTGCCCTGGAGTGTGGGGGGGTTCCTACTTTGGGGGCTTTTAAACAGAGGCTAGATGACCATCTATTGGGGGTGCTTTGAATGCAATTTTCCTGCTTCTTGACAGGGGGTTGGACTGGATGGCCCATGAGGTCTCTTCCAACTCTATGATTCTATAATTCTATGAAGTACAATTAAAAACTTTGGAAAACAATAGTAAATGAGAAGAAAAACCAATTTTGGGGGTGAGGGGGGAGAAGAAAGCGATTAACATTTCGAGAAAACAACGTATGTTTTTCCAGGCGATCAAAATATAATAATAACGATGCCTTTTGAACCTAATTCAGCAACGAATTCTATAGCTGAACGTTTGGTAGTCATGCTCCGTTTCTAAAACAGTAGGAAGACCCAGAGAAGAATCTCAGATTTCAGTGAACTGGCAGATTCATGTGTGAAGTCGAAGAATGTGTTTTCCATATCAAGGATACAATATAGATAGAAAGTTACAGACATGACAAGATTAAGAAGGTCTGTTTCTTCCCCTTTTAGAGTAGGAGAGCAGAAACCTATACTCTCTCGAAAGCAAACTCATGTATCAAAACAAACATCATCCCTAAAGCCTTGCCCAGGGGCAGTCCTACAAGATAGGCCAAGTAGGCGGCCGCCTAGGGCGCCATCTGGGAAGGGGGCACCATCCTGGTCGCATGGGGCGCCATCCTGGCCCTGCCGATGTTCCTCAGACAGTGCTGCAGCTGCCTGCTTTTTGACCCCGGCCTTGTGCACTCCGACGCCGCTTCTGGGCACGCGCGGAGGTTTTCACGCAGGCGCAGTTGCTCTGGAGCTGAAGTTGAGTGCAGGAGCAACTGCACATGCGCGAAAACCTCTGCGCATGACCAGTAGCTCCCTTGCGCAGAAGCCTGTAAGCAAAGCACTCCCTATCGGGCAGGCAGGGAGGGCTTCCCTTCTCCCTTTGTCTCCGCTGCGCGCGCGTGTTTGCGGGGAAGGAGAAAAGAATCAGTGAAGGAAGTGTAAGTGAAGGAATGAATGAAGGGCTTTCCTCCTCCTCTGTGACCTCTTCTCTCCCTCCTTCCTTTCTTTGGCTCTATTTCTGTCTAGACCTGAGGGGCCTGAGGCTATGAGGAGTTGTGGGAGTTGGAGTCCAAAACATCTAGAGGGAGGGAGGGCCCAAGTTTGCCCAGGCCACGCTGCCTGTATTCGACCTCATTTGAACATTTTGGCTGTTTTTCTATTTACATTTACATTGGGATCCTAATTTTGGACTTATGGGAGACTCCTATGAATTATGAGACGGGTGGTAGGTAATATATTCTGATTTTGATGCATTTACATTGCATTTCTTGTTGATTATTATACAGTTCTGCTTAATATTGTCATACAATATAATACAAATACAATATAATAGAATAATGATATATTTTATATTACATGTAATATTACAAACAATATTGCAGTAAAATGGTATTGTACAAAATATATAATATTTTATTTTACTTTATTTTGGGTTATTTGAGTTTTATAGGAGTAATGAAAATATTTAGTAGAGGATAATTTTATTTAAATAAATAATTTTATTATTTTATAATAATATAATAGAATGTTACATTATATTATAATATCAATATATTATAATATAATTATATTGTAATGTAGTATAATATAATTATGATATTATATAGTATGAGTATGGTATAATATATTGTATATACATTGATACAATATAATACTACTAATGGTATTGTGATATTATAATTGTATATTTGTTTTACATGGGGGCGGCAAAATAATGTTTGGGGGGGCAAAATAATGTTCGCCTACCATTTAAAATTACCTTAGACCGCCCCTGGCCTTGCCATAATTTATTTTATCACACTGTAGTCCATGCTAGATATAAGGAATACCATATTAAAAAATGGGAAGATTGTTCAAAGTCCCAAACTATAACATACCCTGCAAACCTATCACTCTGTATGGATATGTACAAGGAAAAGAGGTTACAGCTATGGAGTTCTAAGGCCCCTTCCACACAGCTGAATACAATCCCACATTTCCTACTCTGAACTGGAATATATGTCAATGTGGACTCAGATAACCCAGTTCAAAGCAGATATTGTAGGATTTTCTGCCTTGATATTCTGAGTTATATGGCTGTGTGGAAGGGCTCTTGGTCTTTTAACAAACTTTAAGTTGTAAGCAAATTCTACCAATACAGTCTTGGGGATTGCATTCTGTCTTACCAATTCTACTCTAAAATATTTAGGAAAGTTTCTCTTTCATGTGAATGACTGTACTTGTAAATGTCTCTTGGTATGAGATATGCAGGCTACATTAACAAAAGGAACTATAGAAAACAAACTTCCAGGTCCCATATACCTTTTAAAAACCCAGTTGTCACAACAGATGCAATGCTTAAAACTGTACCCAGTAACTGCAGATTATAATGTTTCAATGAAAATATTGAAAAGCTGGCACATTACCTATTTGTATTAAATATCCAATTTTTCAACTATGAATTATGGCTGTTGCAGGCATAATCCCATCTGTTGCTTTGGATTTCAGAAGAATTAAAACTGTATGCAACCTGTCACTCACTCACCAGGCAATTACAGGTTAAATCACATATTTGTCCTTTATGTGAATAGGAACAGGAAATTAATTCAAGAAGAAACAAGCTAGATGTACTTGATTTTATTTCATTAGGAAAAGAACGATGAAAGCAAACTGAAATGTGTTCACTCTCTAAATTATTTATTCAAGGCATATTTACTTAGTACAAGCCGGAATTTCTCTTGGTACTAGAGTCCCAGCTCCCCACTTAGACAGGACCACCATTTGTATCAAAAAGTGTTATGGTATCACAGAATACAAATCTAGTATCTGACATGGCTATATTGCCTGCCAAAGGATGTCTCTATGCTGCAGAATTAATGGAGATTGATAGTACTTTAACTGCAATGACTCAATGCTATAGGATCATGGGAGTTATAGTTTAATAAGGCATTATAACTCTTTGGCAGAGAGGCTAAAGACCTTATACAATCATAGAATCATTGAGTGGGAAGAGACCTCGTGGGCCATCCAGTCCAACCCCCTGCTAAAAAGTAGGAAAATCGCATTCAAAGCACCCTCGACAGATGGCCATCCAGCCTCTGTTTAAAAGCCTCCAAAGAAGGAGCCTCCATCACACTCCAGGCAGAGAGTTCCACTACTGAACAGCTCTCACAGTTAGGAAGTTCTTCCTAATGTTCACGTGGAATTTCTTTTCCTGTAGTTTGAAGCCATTGTTCCGCATCCTAGTCTCCAGGGCAGCAGAAAACAAGCTTGCTCCCTCCTCCCTATGACGTCCCCTCACATTTATACATGGCTCTCATCATGTCTCCTCTCAGCCTTCTCTTCTTCAGGGGAAACATGCCCAGCTCTTTAAGCTGCTCCTCATAGTGCTTGTTCTCCAGACTTTTGATCATTTTAGTCACCTTCCTCTGGACACCTTGTAAAACTCTGACTCCCATGATTCCATAGCATTGAGTAATGTTTGTTAAAGTGGTGTCAAGCTGTGTTCATCGTATAGCGTGGATGCACCCAAAGAGTTCCTCTCCAGCTTTCACCCATTTTGCTTTGCCTGATGATTTTCAGAGATGCAAAAGTAAGAAAATACAATAGCCCTTTTCTTCTATGGTCTGCCTGGTTCATATTTAACAGGACCCACCATGCAGTTCAGCTTCATACAGAACTGACTGAATTGCATCTTTGCCTACTTAAATTTGCCTTGTGCAAATACCAATTGCTGATAAACCAAAGGGTTCTGAAGTAGACACCCTCTGAGATATTCAAGACTATTGTAGTTGCTACAAGCAGGCAAACAAGTTCTGACAGGCATTACAAATGACTAATGCCTGTTTGATACAAGTTTCAGTAGAACATGTTGCTGCTAACTGAAACCAATCAATACATTTCACAATCTATGCTCTTTCCCCATGGCCAAAATATATTGAAGATAGCATGCAAGACACCTCTTTTATTTTAGTGTTTTGATGGACTGAAAACTGAAATCTACACAAAATACATTTTATTGATTGAACAGCTAGAAGTTTCCCATAGTCCTTCTTCACTTGAGGAAAGCAGTTTAAGAGCAGACAGAAGGTGACTTGCATGTAAATTCTGAATTATGGTGGATTTCCGAATGTTCTACTGCCACAGGAATTACTCTTCCCTATTGCATAATGCACATGACTAACTCTTGCAAGCTAATAAAATATATACATTACTTTTAGCTGCAATTCCTGATGAAAAGAACAGATTTTTATTTTTATGGCAAAATCATTTTACAAGACTCCCATTCCCATGTAGATTTGCTGATTAAAACTGTGAAGAGCCTGTGCTTTGAGACAATTCCAGTGATAAATAACATGCCACTAAACAACAGATTTTACAATGCCTTTTGTTCACCCTGTTGTAAAATATATATATACATTTTGCCAAAGTTTCCTTCCACTTTTCTGGAGGCCTGCCTAGTTTGTAAAGCAAGGTTGACATCCATCTGCTTAATTGTTGCAAGTCACAATCAGAAAGAGATGGGAGGGCCAATCGGTATGATAGCTAAACTGAGCTAATTGAGTTGATCTGGAGGAGGACAGGCATGCTGATCTTTTTATTAATTGTATAAGTTAAGGACAGGTTTTGGAGACAAAATGATGAATTTTGATATGATCCACGGATAAGTGGAGGGTCATTATGTGGAGAGTGGAAAGCACCAGTATCACTTCCGGGAGCCAGCCAACCTTAGAAACAACAGCCATCGCTTTCTTTCCCAGACATTCAAAAAGCCTTTCTATACTCTACTCAGAGGAGCAGTCTCCTTTTTCTAATAAAAGTTAAGGCACAGTATTAACGCCTAAATAAGTAAGTAATTAAGTATAGCAGTCTGACAAGGCCATGGACATATAATTTTCATATCCCTGTTAACTAAAATGTAGCTCATATTGCCTCTGCCTCACATTATCCATACAGAAAAGGTATGTAAACAATGTCTTGCTTCATACTGAATCACAGAATTATGGAGTTCGAAGAGATTGCAAGTGCCATTGCATCTAACTCCTTGCCATGCACAATCAAAACACTCCCAAAAGATGATCATCCAGCAATTGTTTAAAAATCTCCAGAGAAGGAGACTCCACCACACTTTGAGGCAGAACACTTCACTATTCCTAATGTACAATCTCCTTTCCTGAAGCTCAAATCCAATGTTCCATGTCCAAAGGCCTGTCTACACCAGCCCCATACTCCGAGTTCGACCAGAAGTTGCTCCTGAAAATTGAGAAAATGTCTAGGGAGTTCCAGTCCATATTGCAGAGTAAAACTAGCAAACCTAATTTTACCCTGTATTAGGAAAAAGAGAGGACCGTGCCAGAGCTTCCCTGAAGCTCTGGAAAAGACCTACACTTTGGGGTGGCGTGTGAACAGCCAGGCCAGTTCTGATCTGGCAGTGGAATATGCTGTCTTGGAATGTGGTGGAATCTCATTCTATGGAGATTTTTAAGCAGAGGCTGGATTGCCATCTGCCAGGAGTGCTTTGATTGTATTTTCTGGATGTCTTTTGTGGTCTCTTCCAGCTCTATAATGGAACTGACCTTGCTTTTCACATGGGCCAACTTATTCAGTGTAAAGACGGAATCTTAACGTGCATCAAAAAAGAAATTATCCCTTTCTCTGAGTAGACTGATGAAATGCAAGAGCTTAGTCCATTCCAGGAGAACTTAAAAGAAGCACAAACCCTTTACTCTTTCCACTATGTTGTCACTTCTGGCCTTTTAAAATGCCTGGTTGGGGAAATGGTGGTGGTGGCTGGGGGCAACTAGCTCCATGAGGTGGCATTGATGCTTTCCCGCCTTTGTGAATGAGCCTCAATGAATCCATGGGTCATATCAAAATGCCCTTGTCTCATACATGAGTTTGACTTATACATAAGTATATACAGTGAGCTGTGAAAACAACAGCATATGACTTGACCATTTGATTATAGCACACACCCTTATATCTGAGGAACCTGTAGCAATTCTGACATTTCAAAACACAGCCAATCATTGTGTTATAGATTCACTAATCTGACATGACTTGTAATTAACACAGAGAGACCTACCTCAGGCTAAGAGTCAGTTGTTGCTCTTTTGATTTCACCAAGTCGCCTACTTTAAATGTAGCACATCCCAGGAAGCTTCGCTAGAAACCAAAGAGAGGAGAGAATAGATGAGATGGAATCGGGCAAGTGGAGAACATTTTAATCACATATCACAAATATGAATGGTTTCTTCTTTTATGCCGAGAGCAGCAAATCTTCACCAGATAGCAAGACAGAAGGAAAAATATATTGGAAATTACTCTTAATGTATTTTCCTGCAGGATGCTCACATAGATCAGTGACATTATTATCAATAATTTGTTAGATTGAGTCAGGAACTCCTTTTTCATTCACAACCATCAGAATGACAACTTGACAAAAATAGTGTGCAGAAAACATATTGATGTAATAGAGAAGGGGTTTTTTGCTTCTATTTTTTTAAAAAATCAGCTTTAGTCTTCTTATTTGGCTTCTTCATTGCTGGTAAGGCTAAACATGCAGGATTTTATTACTGTTGTTCTTGCTGCAATAATTTCTCAGACCTGAAGGCAATGCTATCCTTATTTGCCAAGGATAGGTATATTTGTCTTCCACAGCTATTTTTATGTATCACTTAGAACATGATATTAATAACAATGCTGCGTTTTACCATTTCATCACATTGTTTGGGGAAATTTGTTTCCTTGTTCCTTTAAAACAAAAAGCTAATTTAATTCCAGTGCAGATGCAGTCAAATGCAGTCATCCAACTGTGTCAATAACATTGGCCTATGTTTTCCCCTGCATTTGTATCTATGGCAGCATCATTTTGAAGATTTTTCAGTATGAGAAATGTAAGATACTTTTTTCCTCTCCCTTCTGAACTTTTTTCATTGTTGTTTCAAATAAGTATTTCAGTTTTAAAAGATACTTTTAACACCAAAGATTATTTTATTTCCTTGGCTGGACTTCATCAGAAAGAGAGAGAGAGAGAGAGAGAGAGAGAGAGAGAGAGAGAGAGAGAGAGAGAGAGAGAGAGATGTCTCTATTCCACTGAATGTATGGTAGTGTTACCACACATTCAGTTTACCTGCACCCTCTTGTGTTACATAACAACTGTCTTGATGGATTCTTTTCAGAGGGATTATACACCTCTCCAATCTCTTACGGAGTCCTACAGAACTTACTTTTTGGGTCATGCCTCAGAGATTCCATAATGCAATCTTTTACATTATACAAACTCTCTCAAAAGACTATATATTTTTCTCAAACTAGGCTGTATTATATTTATTTATTATTATTTTTATTTACTATATTTCTATACCGCCCCTCTCAGTCCGAAGGCGACTGGAGGCGGTTTACATATGGCAGTCAATGCCCACAAGATAAAATATAATCAAAAACAATAAAAGCAATAACTATATAAAATCAGTAAACAATTAGCAATTAAAACCATACAATGCTATTCTCAGCGTCTTATCGTTAAAATCATTTTCGGTCACATCGTCATATCATTCCATAAATCAACATTTAAACAATTATACTGCATCCTCTAGATTAGAGTATGCATAGGAAGAAGTTCATGGAACAGCAGTCTCTGATATGACTCCTGAAATAATCTCAAGAGGCCAGGGCAAAGCTAAGAAATATGGCTATAGCATAACAAATACTTCCAGACTCATTACTTTCTGAACATGAGCTAAGCAGATAGTATGAAAGAATCCCATTAGATTTTGATCATTTTGCCATCATACTAACCTACCACAAGTTCATACTGGTAGGATTTGTACAAAGGAGTAAGAATTGCATGTTCTCTCTCTCACAGCACACAAATGGTTATGCATTCAGTTTTATGAGAACCAACACAGCTTAGTGGCTTGAGCATTGGACTAGGACTCTGGATTCTGGAGTCCAGTGACTTTGGGCAAGTCACAGTTTCTCCATCACAGAAGAAAACAATTGCAACCCCCCAAACAAATATTTCCATGAAAACCCAATATAGATTTGCCTTAAAGCCACCATACATTGGAAATGATTTGAAAGCATATGACAACAAATTTAGTTTATGGGAAGGTACATAGGAGGAGGAGCACACACAGAGGGAGGAGATTGAGGGAGAGAACATTAAAGCCATTCTGAACCTATTCTGTTGCAGAAATCGCTATCCATATTTATTAATTAGCTTAACATACTTACCCCAGTATCTGTCCTTGGTGACTCTTTTTGGTCTGCCAAGGTACTGGTGCGGACCTAGAAAAGAAGTATATTATTTTTTATAAGAAAGCAGTTATCAAATAGAGCAGTTGCACAACAATTCCAGAACTTAAGAGAAGTTTATATTTTACTGCAACCATCAGAATTCCTTATTCAGCATGAGCAACAACCATGCTTGTTGAATGATTCTAGAGGTTGTGGAGGTTGGACTTCTTTTTCCAAGTTTTGGAAATAGAATTCAGCCAGTACTCCATCATCTAACCTCTTGATCCTACAGATGAATATATATATATATATATATATATATATATATGCGCAATAGTTTGTGCTTTGAGTATGGGGGGTGACAATCACAGCATAAACCTGACAAAACTCTTGATAATAATTGGAATACATAACCCTTAGTGCCTTCCAGCTATACAGTTCTATGATTTTATTTTCACTCATTACTACATTGGGTTGTGAGTTTTTCAGGCTGTATGGCCGTGTTCCAGTAGCATTCTTTACATGGCCATACAACCTGAAAAACTCACAACAACCCAGAGATTCCGGTCATTAAAGGCTTTGACAATAATATTATATTGCTTGTAATGACCTCTGTATAGCTATTTGGTTAAAAAAGCCCTTTTTTATACATTAAAGTAGGGAGCATTCGTTCATTTATATCCTGCCAGTACATAACATAACATAATATGCAATTCCCAATTTAAATACATTATTTAAAGCCAACTGTAAAACTAATCTAAAATAGAACAGTACACAATATTAAAACAGTATGCTCCCAGCATTATGTGACAATTCAAATACCAAATCATTGCAAACACTCAACAAGATGGAGGATGGCCACATTTCTTATGGAGAAATTCTCTGGTGACTACCAGTGAAGCCTTAGCTCAAGTAATCACACCATGGGTCAAAAGCAGGGATTTAGGGAGTCATAATTTTGTAGACTTTCAAATAAGATCTCAGTTCCTATTCACAGTTTTAAGGAAATTAAGAGTGAGATGCCTTCACCCACTACAGCAAATGAATCAAAACCAGATATAAAAAACCACAAAGATTTGCATAGAGCCAAACCTATTAACAAATAGAAACATTTACTTATTGGAATAGATAAAGAAGAGTGAAAAAAATTATCAAGATAGTAAAAACTACAAAAGCTGTGGTGGCTTCACTCAGGGATGCTAAGAAAGCAAGAGCATAGCAGTCACCTAAAAGTTCACCCTTCCAATTCTGTGCCTTTTCTTTTTGATCCTGAATTATCAACAGCAACAGCTTGATATCTTGGCTATCAGAAAAATCAGCACAGTAGGGCTCTGATGAAAAAGGATGATGTAAAAAGGAAATCCTCACTTGAGTACATGTGCATATCTCAATGCAAACACTTGATAACCAAAAACTTATACAAGAAAAACAAGTTTGTAGTGCACAAAGGTCAGATATGTCATTTCAAATCAACTGCTAGTGTTGACTTTGGAAGCTCTTAATGTTTTTGTTACTCAGCAACATTTAATGAAGTTGTATTACTGTGTTCTAATTATGTTACATATAGAAAATACCTATGCAGAAACCCCTTAGAGGTCATTATCTCAGGAGAAACTCATAATAATAATAATAATCATCATCATCATCATCCGAAAATACATCACACACTCCTAGACACATGGGAAGTGTCCGACTTGTGATTTTTTAAATACAAAATCCAGCATATAGATTTCGTTTGCTTTGACATACTGTGGTTTTGTGTCATAATAATAATAATTATCATCATCATCATCCGAAAATACATCACACACTCCTAGACACATGGGAAGTGTCCGACTTGTGATTTTTTAATTACAAAATCCAGCATATAGATTTTGTTTGCTTTGACATACTGCGGTTTTGTGTCATAATAATAATAATAATCATCATCATCTTTATTTGTATCCTGCCCCCTTTCCCGAAGGTATTCTTCTATTGAAGAAATCTAAACCAACTATCATGATCACTCACATGTATTGCAAGCTTTGGAGATGACAAAAACTCCTCAAATCTGTATTCCAAATTATGTGAATTTCATTTCTGGCAAGCATGCCCAAAGATTGGGGATACTGGGAGCTGTAGTCCGATAACAGCCAGGAACCCAGGACTGGGAACCACATTATAGGTAAAAACTTTAAAATGCAGTCAAACCAGCACTCTGTTTTGTGAATCAAGAATCATTATACTTTTCCAATAATAAACTGAAATACAGTAGACTTTCTGTTAATCAGCACCCATAGAGATTGGTAGATGCCAAATAAATGTGGTTTCTAGTTGCTTGAGGGTTACTATTATAAACAGGTCTATTTAATACTATACCTCACACCAGTGTTTTCAACCTTTTTTGAGCCGCAGCACATTTTTTACATTTACAAAATCCTGGGGCACACCACCAACCAAAATGACACAAAATGACACTCTAACACAGTAATACATATAGTTTATATGTTTTTAAATTTATTTATGCACTCGTGTGAAACCTGGGCCTGTTTCGATGAACACAACATATATATAACTTACTCTCACATATTTATACATGGCTATCATGTCTTCTCTCAGCCTTCTCTTCTTCAGGCTAAACATGCCCAGCTCTTCAAGCCACTCCTCATAGAGCTTGTTCTCCAAACCTTTGTGAAATTTCACCCTGAGTGAAACTTGCTTCCAGTTAACTATATGGATGTCATGAAGATGTTATAAACAGTTCCTGGGTGGGGGGAGGCAACTCTCGAAAAATCCAGTAAAATAGTAAAATAAAAATCCCAAGTGGAGAGCTCAATTTTTTTCTTGGAAACCTGTGAGGGGGCAGCTAGGAGGGGGGAGAGTGCCAATTTCCCACGGCACACCTGATGATCACTCACAGCACACTAGTGTGCCACGGCACACTGGTTGGGAAACACTGCCTCACACTACATCATATCATAAACTCTGCATTAATATTGAAATTCTGTAATTAAATTAAAATAAAAACAAACAACTGAATGCAACAGTTTTACTGTATTATACATGTATTTGCATTTTTTCCAATAATTTTTATTGATTACAAATGAAAAGTTCTATTTTTTTCAATATTAAAAAAGATTAAAATTGATAGCGTTGATCAAGAGGAATCTAGAAGGGTAGCTATCTAGGCTTGCTCCTACACTACATCGCTAGTGTAGATGTAAAAAAATACACACAAAATCGAAGGAAAGGGAGATATGAAAGGAAAGAAAACAAAAATAGAAGTAGACTTCCAATCTTATCCACTATAGTTTACATTGTGTTATATTGGCTCCTTATAGTTCTGCTATCCTCTCATTTCTTCACCTTGGAGAACAATTTTTCTTTGGATCTTCATTTTGGTTCAATTATCAGTTCTATTTTTTCTTGTGCCAAATAGACTTTCAACGGTGACCAGTCTGTTATTATTTTGTTTCCACATGGGCCTTGGGATCGTAATTGAGTTAATTTGGCCATATTCATTAGATCTATTTTAAGCATCTAATGTTCTATTGTTGGTATTTCTTTAACTCTCCATAAGAACATAAGAAGAGCCATGCTGAATCGGGCCTCAGCCCATCTAGTCCAGCATTCTGTGTCACACAGAGGCCCACTAGTTGTACACGGGGATCTCTAGCAGAAAGGAGGGCAGAACCCTCACCTGCTCCCCCCACAACCATCTTTTAGCATATATTTTCTATCAGCAACCACTAAGTAATTAAATAGCCTGTCCTTATTTTGATCTAATTCAAAGTCTATAATCCCTAATAGGAAATATTCTGTCTTAAACTGCACTTTTATATCTAATATTATCTGAAGTTTCTCTTGAATTTCTTTACAATATTTTTTTGCTATTTTGTAGGTATTTACATTTTCATGTAACATATTATTTCAATTTTTTCACCGGTTGCTTGAGAGTTTTGGTTGCTTCAATCTCACTTCACTGAGAGTCTAGTAAAGGTAAAGGTAAACGTTTCCCCCTGACATTAAGTCTAGTCATATCCGACTCTGGGGGTTGGTGCTCATCTCCTTTTCTAAGCTGAAGAGCCGGTATTGTCTGTAGACACCTCCTAGGTCATGTGGCCAGCATGACTGCATGGAGTGTCATTACTTTCCCGCTGGAGAAGTATCTATTGATCTACTCACATGTGCAGGTTTTCGAACTGCTCGGTTGGCAGAAGCTAGAGCTAACAGTGGGAGCTCACGCCAATCCTTGGATTCGAACCTGCGACCTCTTGGTAAGCAAGTTCAGCAGCTCAGTGCTTTAACCCACTGCACAAAGGATCCTACAGTATGTTACATTATATGGTGTATGATATAGTATATATTGTTTAATTTGATAAAGTATCCACTTGCTTTTTAAAAAAACGTAGTGCATACGGAAGCATAAACAACAAGAAAAATGAATAACTCAAGCAAGTAAGTGTTCTTCAAAAGGCATTGTTTATAATATGGCATGCTTCGATAAAAAAAGTTAGTTGGGTTATCACTGCAGATTAGATTTAAAGCAAATGCCATAGTTAAAAAAGATAAAATCAACAAATTGAAACAGATATTGCTGATTTTTTTATTCCTGTGTTTGACATATTTTAGATAACCCCACATGACCTGTCATTCATCTTCAATATTTACAGTTCTAGGAGAGCAGTCTATTTTTAATACTAGCATAAATTAATTTGTTGCTTGTTCTGGTATGATTATTCTTTCCTTATCCTCACCAAGCAATCATCTATTGCAAGCGTCTTTGGATTAAGTCCACTAGCTCCCAATTTAGAGCAGTGAAAACTGACTCCTTTCAAGATACCGTTTCTATTTACTCAACATACTTCCCCACAAACATGCACATAAAATGGTAATGATAAAAGCAACTTTCTTAAAAGTGATTTTTTATTCAAAAAAGCAGACTGTGGATTTACACCGAACTCAAAAGTGCCAATTGCAACTGAACTGACTCCCCAGAGTGTCCTCTGTTGCAATAGGGAATTATATTGCTTTCAACTGGCATATTTTTGTGAAAAATAGTAAGAAGCTGTAGCAAGGCTGTGAAATTTATGCCACAGCCTTGCCAGTATCAATTTGGATCACAAAACAGATGTTATTCCCCCAATATTTATGTGCCCTTTAGCAAGGAAAGGCACCCATTGATAATCAAATCAATGTCTGCAAAACTTCACCGCTGCTTATAGTTTAACATCTGAAAACTTGTAAACAATGGTTACCTACAATGGGTGCCTTCCACTCACAGAATTATAATAATAATAATAATACACTTTATTTATATTCCGCTCTTCTCACCCCGAAGGGGACTCAGAGCGGATTACAGGTACACATACTTAGCAGACAATCCCTGCTGTTTCCACATACATACATATAGACAAACAGAGGCAAACTCTGGCCACCAGGGGGAGCTGATGCACTCCTCATCTCTCAGCGTTCCCAACGTCCCTTGTTGTTCCTTCCACATTCCTCAGCATTCCTGGAGTTCTTTAATGGCCTCATAATTCAGTCAAAATTTGTCTCCCCACTTAATGTGGTACCTTTATCTCCTACTTGACAGCTCCAACTGTCTTTCGGGCTGCAAAGGTCAGCAGCAGGCTACACTTAAAGGTTGAGCACCCACCTCGACCCGGGCAGGCCTCAAACTCATGACCTATTGGTCAGAGAGATCTTATGCAGCTGACACTTAGCCAGCTGCACCACATTCCCGGTGCAGAAGGGATGTTTCACATCTCCAACTAGAATATTGTACCATAAAAGAGGAGAGGAATCAAAAGTATGTTATTATTGGTAGGTTATATACCTGTGAACATCTTTCTTCCAGTTGTGCTCTGTGAATTCACACATGTGGAGTGACTGCGCCTACGCGGGCCCCAAAGGAAACTTCCCAAGTTTAAACTTTTCAAGTTTTGGCGGTAACCCCGCCCAGTCCCCGGCAGGGCATAAAAGGCGCCCCACACGCACACTCCACAATTTCTATGCCGCAAGGCAGCAAGAAAGGAGGTGGTTTGCAAGAGGGGAGGTTGGGCGGGTTTATGTGAATTTATAGAGCACCACTTGAAGAAAGATGGTCACAGGTATGTAACCTACCATTTTTCTTCATGGTCTCTGTGAATGCACACATGTGGAGACTAGCAAGCTGAAGTTTTGGAGGCAGGAAGAACAAATCGACCATTCTTGAAGGACCAAAACCTGATTTATTGTGAAAAACAGCAACAATAAAGAACAGGACATACCGTCCAAGAGTTAATGGGGCGAAGCACCCCTAAGCTCAACAGGGCAATCGGTTCAACATGAACAATAGAATACCCACAGAACATTGAGGTAGCAAACTTGCGTAAACATCACATTTGAAACACCACATTGCCCGTGGTTTGGGCACGGTACCAACAAGCATACACATTTTGAAGGCATCGAATCACAATGTTATTTACGAACGAACTGTTGGAACTGTGTTTAATTTAGTGGGAGATTTTAATATTGCTTGTGTGTTTTAAAGCTTGCTATGTGTGTGCTATGTGTTCAGAATGCTGTCCAGCATTGATTGAGTTAATGAATCACAGAGGTACTATGTGTTCCTAGATAGTATTGCAATAATGTGTTCCTGCTTCCTGAGATTGAGACTGGACTTGAGTCATTGCTTTGGAATTCAGTGGGCGTGACTGCGACTGATAGCAGGAGCTGCAAATCGCCATTATTCCTTCTCATGCTGTTAGTGGAGAGATTGGACGTATTTACGATGTGTTGTGTAAATATCTGTAAATAAACAGTTTATTTTTCATATGGCTGCAATTCATCAGTCCTTTAATCACCAAGGGAATGTGTGCCTCAGCTCCAACACAAACATTGGGTAGTTGCAACAAGAAATGTTATAAAAACCATAGAAGGGAATTCTCGGGTGTGGGCACCCACTGTTGTGAATGAGCCTCTAGTTGCTACAGGTAGTAACATGGAGGGAGGTGTGGAGACAGTAACCTCAAGCAATAGCTCATTTTGGGGCACGGCTCTGAATGACCAGGCTCCTACAGCTGGAGTAAAGAGGGTGGCTAGTGACTCGAGCATTAATGAAGACAATGAACAAAGGAGGAAAATCCAGCATTTACTTAGGGAGCCTTCTGAGTCTGGCTCTTTTGAGGGTTTCACAGGGAATGCAGAATTGCAGTCAGAGGAAAGTGATACCGATCTGGATTCGGCCTTGGTGCAGGAGGTGAGGGATGTATGTAATGCAGACTCGCTGGCCAGCACGTTTCTGGGGTTCCAGACGGACCAGGACTGACCATCTTCGCATTCTGAGGCTGAGGGGGTCCCTTTAAGCCAAGAAGAGCTTTGGCTGGCTTAGAGATCCGTCCCTGATGCTACAGCTGCAAGGAATAGGAATGCTGATGCTTTGGAGCTGGGTGGGGTCTCCGAGGACTCTGATTGAAAGTCCTATAAGAATTATGAGTATTTGGCTTGATCCCTGCGGTGGTCAAGGAGTTATTATTGTTCTAGCTCATGCATCCTGGTTCCTGGTATTCTTGTTCCTGATTTCCAAGACTACTACTACTGCCGTGTGCCTCTTGATCCTCGTGTGAATACTCTCCTGTTCGACCCGGTGACGTCTCCTCCTTATCCTGATTGATTTTCTCCTACCTGACGACCTCGGACCGGTGACTGACTTTGCTTCTTGAACATTCCTCTACTGGAGACGACAGACAGACGTCTGCTATTTGATTTGAAGTTCTTTTATCTCCAGCATTTTTTGGTTTGGGGGTCCTGGGTTTAGTGTGGGTTTTTCTCCAGCCGACGAAAGGCTATTTTTTGTTAGCCCAACTCCCATGTCTTATAAAATAAACATTTGTTATCCTTTTCTACTCCCGGACTTTATTGCTGCCATAGCTGGGTCACAACACCCACCCTATGCCCCCTTATGAGAAGGGCATGGGACAGAGAGAAACCCACAACAGGAGTAAAACGACCTCATTAATAAGGTTAATCAGAGAAGGTACAGCAGATGCGACGATGACCCGGGTACATCCAGAATGCTAAAGAAAGGCATTCCCCGCAGGGAACAATGTTCCTGGAGGGCAAGAAGAAAGAACCGAACGGCCAAAAGCTGTATCTTTCCTGTTCTTGGTGTCCAATCTATAATGGGAAACAAACGTCAAAGGACTGAACCAAATGGCTACCTTGCAGATAGAGTCCAGGGGTATGCCTTTAAAAAAGGCAGTTGAGGCTGCCATGGCTCTTGTCAACCAGGCCTGCACAACCGGCGGAGGCAGGTGCTGGGCCAGTTCATAACATCATTCAATGGTCAAGGCAATCCAATTGGACAATCTCTAGGACGAAACTGGTAGACCCAGCTTGTCTGGAGCGTAGGCCACAAACAGTCTTGGAGTCCTATGGGATCGAGAGGTTCTGTCCCGATAAAACAACATGATGCAGTCTCCTTTCGGTCGGAGTGGACAGGGCCTGGAAAAACGATGAAAGAACAATGTCCTTGTTAATATGAAAGGGAGAGACCACCTTCGGCAGAAAAGAAATGTCCATGTGGAGAACCACTCTGTCCGAATGGAAAAGCAAATATGGCTCCTCAACCCACAGTGCTGCAAGTTCAGAAGGGCGGCGGGCAGAGGTGATCACTACCAAAAAGATCACCTTCCATGAGAGAAGCAAAGGGTGATAGTTGCCAATGACTCGAAGGGCGGTGCCACCAGCCGGGAGAGGACCAGGTCGAGGCTCCAGCCAGGGGTCGGGGGGTGGATTGGAGGGTGTAGATTGATGTACCCCTTCAGGAACGTTTTCACCATGGTACTGTGGGAACAAGGACGCCAAAGGAGGAGCTTTCAACATCGACAATGAAGGGGCCAAGAATTGCTGGTACAGGAGATACCTCAGCCGGTGAGCCTGATTTTTTAAGGGATTGGGCCATCAGCGCTTGGCAATGACGGCAAGAAGTGGTGATATGAGCCTCGCTGAGGCAAAGGAGGCAATTGGGGTGCTTATCTGAGTTGGGGATCTTCCGACAACACTGCGTACAGTGTTTAAAACACATTGTTGACATAGCGAGGAAGTTCCGATGCGAGCCTTGCGGCAGAAAAAAGGGAATTGCAGGGTGTGCGCATGTGACGCCTTTTATACCCTGCCAGGGACTAGGCGGGGTTACCGCCAAAACTTGAAAAATTTAAACTTGGGAAGTTTCCATTGGGGCCTGTGCAGTCACTCCACGCATGTGCATTCACAGAGACCACGAAGAAAAAAATATTTATACATACAGTAAATTAATGTATCATCCCAGCAATAGATCAATGTATGGCTCCCAAAACAAGACAAAAGAAATCAATCCATTACAATTAATATGAACTACAGTATAATCCATCACCATACCAAGTTCGCCATTGGCAGAAAGAACAGGGAATCATAAATTAATATTAAAGGACCTTCAAAAATTATTAAAGCATTTAGCAAATAAAAAGGCTATCATATGAAAGAAGATATGATCAGTCTTAGTTCCAGGTAAACATCTTTTGAGCTGTATAACAAAATACTGACATTTTCAACATGAAGGTTTGTTTCTTTATTAGTTCTACATTTCAATTTGGAGAAATCTAAAGGTCCTCTGGAAAAGAGCTCTAGATAGATTCAGGATACAGCATGTTGTCCCCAACATACCTAGACCGTACGCCTTAAAGGGTAAAAACAAGCATTTCACATTGTGCTCAGAAATGGTCTAGTAATCAGTAGAGTTGCTTGAAGAATAGCACAATATATTCTAGACGACTGATCCTAGTTAGTAGTCTAGGAATAGTAGTTTGTATTAAAAGAAATTTCCAGGAAAACTTCTCGTTTGTGCCTGGAGGGCAGGGATTAGGTCCTGGGGTTCCATTAGCTTTAGGGCCTGCAGCAGCAGATGTGGATTCAGAGGATGAGCTAGATGACTGGGGTGAAGCACAGGGCCCTTCGGATGGGCCTCGTTCGCCTGCAGACAGCTTGGCATGGGATGAGATGATGTTTGGGCCTAGCATAGATTCCGATCACCAGGTGGAGATGGGAAGCAGCGAAGGGAGTTATGAACACCCAGGGGGGAGGAATTCCCAAGAGCTTGAAAGTGAAAACATGGACGAAGCCGAGTGGGAAAGTGCTAGGGAGGAAAGTTCTCAGGAAGATAGCGACACAGCTGCTGAGAGGCAAGGTCGATCCTTCGATAGGAGACGGGACATTGAGTCTACTAGGAGGGCTTGGTCTAGGGTCCTAGACCGACCGAGGTCCGTGAGCAGAGATTGGAGACGAAGAAGCCTAGAGCGGCGGGGGGCTCGGCCGAAGGATTAAGTATAGGATCCGTGGGAACGCATCCTCAGTTCTCCGGCCACGTCTTACCTGTACAGGCGTGAAGCGGAGTAGGACCACAAGCCGTGGTCACCAAGCCTTGCCTTGTTTTGCCTTGCCTTGTATCCTGATTCGCATTGGTTTGCGAAGCCTTACTCTGTTCCTGATTCGCATTGGTTTGCGAAGCCTTGCCTTGGTTTCCTGATCCGCATTGGCTGCGGAGCCCTGCCAAGTCTTTTGCTTATTTTGCTACGTTATCTTGGACATTGTTACTTTCAGCCTTTTGGATACTCTTTTCATATTGGACTATATTCTTTGGAACTGTTTTTATATTCAATAAAGTAGTTAGCCTTCAGTACGTCTCTGTGTGTGTGATTAAGGGGCCCGCCAAGTCCGTGATCGTGACAGGATGTCTTCCATCATACAGATGAAATGATGTCAAAACATCAACAAGTATGATCAGATTCTCCCTGCTACTTTTTTTTGAAGGAGCATGTTTTTGTTTTAGCCATTTCTAATGGTAAGAGATAATTTCTGAAAACTATTTGACCTCAGTCACAACAGCACTCTCAAATTATGAGCCCAGTTATTTAGCCACGTAAATTACAGGGGATAGACATGTTAGCCTGTGGTAACAAAAATCACAAGTGGCTCTTGTACTTTATTACTGCATCAAGTTTTCAAGGACTTCTCTCTGCAAAATCTTATCTCATAATAATTCTGGTCCTTAAAGGATACAATTAATGGAATTAGAAGAAGCTTAATCTTTGCATAAAGAATGAAGCATTTAAATGAGTTTTCTTTAGAGGGCTCTTCAAAATACTTAGGAGCAATCACATAATTTTTGCATTTCACAAATCAACTAGGGCTCTAGCTGCATGTACTGAAAATGCATCTTCTTCAAGGGATGGACCATCTGATGAACCTGCAGGCAAGCTATCTGACAAGAAACATGTCAATCAGAAATCCTTTATATGCAGATCATCACTCTCCTATTCAGAATAGAACACCACGCTTAGAGTGTAAGTTACAATGTGCGTTCAGGTCAAAGAAATACTGGAACATCACCATACTTGTCTCACTGCCCCTAGGAAGCTCTGAGTTCCCTGACAAAATGGCATTGGATGAATATACCCCATTCTATCATGAAAGCCCAACAGCAGGGACAAACAGTGAAGTTTGGAAGTTGACCAGACAGAAACTCAGAAGAAAAACTTCGGGGAGATAAACCTTTTATCCATTTGCATAGCCATGGAGATTATGATGGCCACAAACCCATCCTAGTGCTATAGTTAAGACTTACAAGGATACATGTTCTGTATGTTTTGGCAATGTGTACTAGGTTCATGATTAAATTGTATTTTTCCCCTGGATTTAACCATGCATTAAATCACATCACCCAGTGCAGATTCATAAGACAGCTCTGTGACAATGTAGGAAATGCAAAGAGAACATCTCTCTAAGGTCTACTTGACCCTTATGAAAGAAGTCATACAACTTCCAGCACAGATGGAAACAAAGTTTCTGTAGATTCTGCCTTGAGCACAAAACTTCTGTTTGCAAATATTTGTGGAATACAACAGAGAATAATTTCCTCTTCATGACTCCTTAGAGCTAAACAAATGATCACAATCTGAGGTGATGTTGTGATTAAGGACTTGACAATTGGCATTCAACATGCAGTACTATGACATGAAGTCTCATTGAGATTAATAATTATTTTGGTGTAAAGCATTTGTGAATAATATGTATGCCTGACATACAATTGTGTGATTTACTGTCTGAGGGTGAGTCACATACTTACGGTATATACTCATGCATAAATTGAAATAAATTGATTTTAAAAACCACACCTTAGAACCTGAGTTGACTTATAAACAACTCACTGTTGTAACAGGGGCCCAGAAGAAAGGCGGTGACAAGAGGCAGAGGCAAAAAACTTCCACCACATTGCTCCTCCCATCCCCAAATTGGCAAAAGAAAGGTAGACTTTATTCCTTTCTTACGTTTTCAGCATAAGTATAAGCTTCTCTGTATAAAAACTACAATGGCCATTTTTGATGGGAGCTCTATTAAGTATGCCTCATGGCTCTCTCATGTAGCTGTTGAACTCTGTTTAGGCCAAAAAAGACAAGGAAGGAAAAGGGACTGACTTTCTATGTTTTGGGCAGGAAAGGGGTAATGGGGTAGGAATTTCTCTCAGTGCCTTTTGCCACTGCTTTTGCACTGGGTACAAAGCAGGCTTTTTTCATTTTTCTTCTCTTCTTTTCTCCATGATGTATTCTCATTCTTTGTCCTCATTTATATTTCCTTCTTATCTGTATTTGTATAGATATAGCCATATTAAGATCAGCAATGCAATCCTAAAATAAAACCTCGCCTTTGCTTTAGCTCTTCCCAAGTATGTTCCCTCTATACACTTTTAAAAGGAGAGTGAAAGATTTAATCATTACATGCCATACAGTGTTACCCATGACTCATACACAAGTCAAGGCAAAATCCATAATTTTGGCCCCATACCTGTCCTTGGCTTATACATGAAGGCAACTTATACACAACTATATACATTAATACCAAAATACTGGATCTTTTTCTTTCATTTAATCTGGCTGCAAAAGAAGAAAAGATAGAGAGCAGAGACAGTTCTTTCATTTCTGTTGAGCAACTAGCTGTCTTTGGCTGATCTTCTCCCTGTTTTGTTTCCACTGAAAATGATCATTATAAAGAACACTTGAATTTTAAGATCTAATCTTCAAATTTTCTATTTTCCTTCTTCATCCAACATCCCTTTTCTTTTGGTTTGTTTGTGCCTTTTCAATTGTTAGCCTGAAGGGAGGGCTGTTTTATTATTTATTTGCTGCTGATCTGGGAACAGCCATTCTGGGAACATTTTCAGCTGAAGAGCTAGGTAAAAAATATTTAAATATAATATTCCTGGGTTTTATCTCTGATGTCAATAACAAACATTTATCTGGTACTCGCAGGTACTTCATTTCAAATACTGCTGAAGAAAGATGACTTGTTAGAGAAAAGCATTTTCCCCATTTTTGTTTTATTACTGTAAGGTTCTCATATGGCCAATTATTAAGGTTGCTAGGTCAGATACCTGTGATGCCATAATATAATATAATAACTTTTTTGTACCCCGCCACCATCTCCTCGAAGGGACTCGGGGCAACTTACAACGGGACAGGCCCAATAAAATACAGATTAAAAACACACAATATAAAATAAGACAAAATAATATCAACTGCAACATAAAAGAAACATTAGAATCACATTACACATTTTAAAACACTATCACAGTTGAGGGAAAAGTGCTGAGTGTGGAGGGATCAGGGAATGTGTAATTCCTTCTAGATAGGGCCCAGGGAAAGTGCAGATGTGCTTTAAACATCTGTACCTTCCCTGGACATTTACATATTAGGATTACAGATGGGAGGGTCAACGAAAGTGTGAAGAACTATGGTGAGATTGATGCCATAGGAATGGGTCCTTGTGATATCACTGGAATGGATATTTGTGATACCAAACAGATGGTGTAGGTAAGGATTATGAGATTGGCTAGAATTTCTTCTGGGTCATCTAACTGCAGAAATCAGCATGGAAGCAACCAGGTTGCATAAACTTTGATCTTAGCCAAAATCTGATTCAGTAGGTAATAGGCAACCCAGGTGAATAAAAAGCCTTTTCAATGGCTTGTCAGACAGCAAAATGAACCCTGTAATTCCCACACTTGCTGTCATTCTCATTACGGTTTGCATCTTGCATTACTTTACTTACAGCACAGATAAATAAGTTTTTCCAAGATTTTGGAAGAACAAACACTAGTCCACAAGGGACTTCCCTTTGCCTGTGGCTGTGCAAATGTGAACTTCTCCAGTTGGAACAATGATGCTACCTGTCTGCCTTGCTCCTAGTGGACATGATGGTCGAAAGGGCACATAGCCCCTACTTCTTCCATGTCCTTTGGTCCTTCTGGTGCAATGCAAGTAAAAATGACTTTGTACTGAGCCAAAGAGCACTTGTCCCAGCTAGCAATGGGTAGAAATGCAATGTATCCATGTTTTGATTTTACAAACAAAAACAAACCTTCCTCCAGCATTCCTCACACTGAGACCTGTCCTTCTCTCTGGAGACTTGGAATTCTCTGGGACTTTTGCTAGTGCACTGGGAGCTCACAATGCTACCAAGCATTTTCAAGTCTACCTCTTATTTCAATGCATTTTCCTCCCCAGGAAGCACTGTTGAATCTTAATGACCACTAACATGTTCAACAGACCAATCTGCTTGATTTCCTACCAGAACGGAATCCACTTTAACTGCTAAGGCTCTATGAGATGGAATAATAGGAGTTGTAGTTTGTTGAGGCACTAGCACTCTTTGGTAGAGAAGGCCAAAGAATGCATAAAACTACAACTCCCATGATTCCATAGCATTGAGTCACAACAGTTAAAATAGTGTCCATTAATTCTATGGTGTATCTACCCCTAGCTCCAACAGGCAGAAGTCAACATGACTTACAATTAAAGATTTTTCTGGTTTTTGTTTCATTCTGTCTTTTTGAAAAGTAGCTTTGAGGGACAACAGCTGGGAAGAGAAGAATGGCAAAAGGAGCTTCTGGTGCTATCTAATATCCCTGTGGATAGAAAAGCAATGGGGGAGTGGAAGTATTTTGAACAGAGAAATGACAGAAAGGGCAAAGTTTCTCCCGGCAGCTGTTTATGGCTGCTTTTCATTTATACACTCATTCAGGAAAAGAGCCATGCAACTGCATAACATATCTCATTTGGCCTTAAACTCCCTGACAAAATCTATGCTTGAAAGAAAAATGACTCTGAAGTCATATGCCTGGCAGCTTTCCATTTTGTCAGTTAAAAATTGATATTCAGAAAGACACAAGAGTTATTCACATTTCTAATCTTGCAATCGACAGCATTACATGTGTTAAGTATGTCAATAGCATAACAATCATTTGTATTTTATCTAAATCAGCCGTGCTTCAGTAAACTGTTGCTAAGGACCACCATCTGTCAATTCACTTTGAATACTCTACTCTTTAAAAGTCATAGTGTATAATGGATGCCATTTGAAAAATAATTCTTATTGATCTTTGCTCAGCATGTGTTTACAAAGAATTGTATCCACGTGAAACACCAGACTATTTACTTGTTATACATTGCAACAGGAAATGAAACTTTTCGTCTGGCTGTATGTTCATGTGCTATGCCTTGGTAAAAAAAATCAGCAGATCCCTCTTAAATTCTACCAATGTAATACACTTTTTTTTTTTTTAAAAAAAGCAGTAATTTAAAATAGCAGTTCCCAAACTGTGTTCCATGGAATCCCAGGGTTCTGCAAAAGCATTGTGGGGGTTCTGTGAAAAATATTTATACAGTAATATTTTTTCCAAATCTTTTCTGTGCCAGAGTATGAAGAACATATTGAACTTCAATGGACCTCTGTTTTAAAACAAATTTTTAATCTGTACTACTAAATGACTATTAGGTAGGACTGATAGACTTATCGCTGTTAGTAGCAAGAAAGGCTATCCGAGCAATGCTCCCCTTCATATCCACCTATCAAAGTGAATCAGACTTTTTACCAAAAACAAATTAAGGAGCAAGCTGGATTTACATATTCACCTGTCAGATATAAAGCCCAATTTCAGAACTTTTTATGTTCAAAATAGAAATAATTTCATTCATCAGATTAGGTGTGGCCTGACACTTCTTGACTATATGCCAAAATGATGACATCTGTCAAAGGTGAGGAATAAAAGCTATCAGCAAGATCAGTGTTTCTCAACCTTACTAATGCCAAGACCCCTTAGTACAGTTCCTCATGTTGTGGTGACCCCCAACCATAAACATATTTTTGTTGTTACTTCATAACTGTAATTTTGCTACTGTTATGAATCGTAATGTAAATATCTGATATGCAGGATGTAATTTCATTCACTGGACCAAATTTGGCACAAATACGCAATACAGCCAAATTGGAATACTGGTGGAGTTGAGGGGTGTGTGTGTGTGTGTGTGATTTTATTCTTTGGGATTTCTGGGATTTATAGTTAACCTACAAATAAAGTGCATTCTGAACTCCACCAATGATGGAATTGAGCCACACTTGGCACACAGAACTCCCATGACCAACAGAAAATACTGGAAGGGTTTGGTGGGCATTGACTTTGAGTTTGGAGTTGTAGTTCACCTACATCCAGAGAGCACTGTGGACTCAAATAATGATGGATCTGGACCAAACTTGGCATGAATACTCAATATGCCCAAATGTGAACACTGGTACAGTTTGGGGAAATCAGACCTCGACATTTGGGAGTTGTAGTTTTTGAGATTTATCGTTCAGCTAGAATCAAAGAGCATTCTGAGCCCCACCAACGATAGAATTGGGTCAAACTCCCCACACAGAACCCCCATGACTAGCAGAAAATATTGTGTTTTCTGATGGTCTTTGGCAACCCCTCTGACACCCCGTCATGACCCCCCCAGGGGTCCTGACCCCCATGTTGAAAAACGCTGAGCAAGATAATGTAGGATGCAAGACTACAGTGGTATGGCTGTGTCATGAGAAGAGAACCAACATCAGTAGCACAAACATCACTACATTTCGAAACTGCAGGACAACAGACAGGTGAATGATCAAAGAAAAGATTGATGAACACCATCAACAAAGACATGTGTGCTGCTAACCTGAGACCCGAGGATGCCCAAAACAAAGCCCTGTGGAAAAAACAGTCACAATGCTAACACCTCCATTGGGAAAATAGCTTAGAAAGAAGACTTTAGCTGTGAATCCAATATTTTCCTGTACCAAAATAAACATTTGTGGTTATATCCAATCTTTTCTTGTACCAGAATAAAGATTTGTGGTTATATTTAAAATGTTTTCTCTTTTTCAAGCTTACTACATTATACAAAACGCTTAGGCAACGTGGGTTAACAATGCTTAAGGACAGAGTTAGGGTTCTGGGGGATCTTCTGGAGTTTTCCATGGTCAAAAAAAGTTTTGGAAACACTGATTCAAAGTAGATACAACACAGAGAAGTAGTGAAGTGCTTGATTGTTAAGTGCAAAGTTATGTCAATATTTAAAATTAACGGGAAAAGCTGTACTGCTGTGATTTCTGTCTGCTTTTCTCTAGGCAAATGTCAACAGAATTGGGTAATAGTTTCCTTATTAAAATTAGATAAAAACCTTAAGATATTTGTACTTATGATTACATAGAGCTGTAGGAATATTATGGCTTTTGAACAAATCTTTTGACATAGAAATGAACTTTCTTTGTTTTTGAGTGCATGAAGGATGAACAATACAGCGTAAACAAATGTAGCAAGTACTGTAAATAAAGTGGACTCTTCAGCAATTTGAAACTGAGGCTGGATCTACACTGCTCTATATCCTAGGATCTGATCCCAGATTATCTGATGTGGTCTTATGAGAGAGTTCTTCTACACTGTCATATAATCAAGAATATCAAGACAGATAATCAACATATGTTTTGAACTGGATTATCTCAGTCTATACTGCCAGATAATGCAGTTCAAAACAGATAATCTGGATTTTACATGGCAGTGTAGAAGGGGCCTGAGTCTACCTTTCCCGATAATCTGGGATAAACAGATAATCTGAGGTCAGATCCTGGGATATAGGACGGTGTATATCTAGCCTGATTGTACAGCTGGGTAGGTGGATGAGTTTAAGTAGTGACACTTGATATTAGAACTACATGCATCAAGCATATCTGTATTCTCATATGCGATATACTTGAGGGCATGGTTTAGCAAGCCAGAAAAATGAAGTAGCAATTAAAATAGTATAAAAATATCCCACCGAAATCTTGGACCTATTAATTTTGTATGACTAGTTGTTAGAAATACTATTTTTAAATATTACTTTTGAAGTATTCATAAAAAATCATATCAAACATTGTTTCCATTTCTAGATTTTCATTGTTTTCCATTAGGTTTGATGACAGACAATATTCTCTAAAATTAAAGACATCCTATCCCAATTTCACCTTCTCTTTCATTTTCATCCATTTATCTAACAATTCTAACATTTTGCCTCTTTATGATTAGATCCAACATTTTGCATTTAAACCGTTGAAACTTTTTGAAATAATGAACCCTGTTTTTGAGTTTCAAATTTCACGCTGCTAATGATGTAGCATCCCTATCTGCTCTTAGACCTGTGTCAACAATCTCTAGTTTGTATACACTTGAACACCAAAAAAGATTATTAAAGATTTCACATTCTGGATTGGATTACAACGATAATTCCTTTCCCACCCTCACCATGAGGGCGGGTAAGCACTTTGCTCCCCTTCAGTGAAGGGAGAGAAAATAGTCCCGGACAGGACTTGTTGTGAGTGGGGCCAGTCTAAGCACGCTCCTTGCTCTTTATATCATTCCCTTAGCTGGCACTGACCCACCCGTCTGCCCTCTAACAGTATACTTTATAAGGGTCACTGATGGGGCTGGGTAGGAAATCCCCCCCCAACATTCGGAGGAGGGGGGTTGTCCTATGTTTTTTATTTTTACTTGATTGGTTTTAATGTGTTCTGTTTTATCTGTAATTTTTGGGCTTGTTCCCTTTGTAAGCCACCCCGAGTCTCCTTGGGGAGATGGTGGTGGGATATAAAAATAAACTTGTTTACTTACTTACTTACCCTACACTGTTTAATCCATTGGGTGAGTGGGTTTCTAAATAGGCATATGTTACATGTTGGTGTGCACCTAAGGCACCCCTTTGTGGTGTAGGCTATGAATGGGAACTCTCACCTGTCATTAAACGAATTGAGGTGAGGGTGTACAGGAGTGCCCTTGAGTGGGGAGAATTATGGCCTCAATATCCTCTGGATTTGGGATTTAATTCTCCACCTGTTTCCTTGAAGGGTCACCTTGGAAACAACATCTGGTTTGCAACTAGGCACCATGGTGTCTCGCCATTGTTTGTGGGTGAGTTGGCCTATGATGGCCACAGCCTCATTTTATTACACACCAAGTTCAAGTTCGTGTTCAAGTTCATATTCATGTTCTTAAATTGACTGGCAGATCACACAGAGACTGATTGGTAACATATAATAAAAGTTGTCCATAGTTAACCCACACAGTTGTATCACTGATTGGAGAGCAAACTACTTTGCTGATCTGTACATAATAGAAAATGTGGTTTGCCCAAGGGACGGAAAATGGAATAAACAATGTGAAGAAGACCGTATGCAAGAACAAGAAATAATGATAAAAAAGGAAACATTTGTTTCCAGAACTTAAGAACTCCTCCACTTTTCTAATCAGTGTAGTAAAATAGCATCAACAAACAGACAAAACAGGTTCTATGACCTTGTCATTTGACAGGATTTCCTGGATTGCACATCTGGATTTCTTGGCAGCTATACAAAGTTGAAAGGTTTTCCCTTATTCATGGAAGCAAATTTCCTCTGAAATGTTTGTGCATTAAAATAAGGCAAATTAATATGAAGGGAAAGTGAAAACAAAAGTATCTAACACATACAGACTGCAGATCTGCCTCTTGGGAAAATATCAAGGGAAGTGGAACAAAATACAAATAAAAATGTAAACATGATTCTATGACAGAGCCAGTATGTAGCAGCAATGATCAAATTAATCACTACCAGAGTTTTAATATTGCTCATGTTCTGTTTTGCTGCTGCATAGCAACCGAAGAAAACAGCCATATATTCTAAAATTAAAATGTCTAATTTACAAAGTGAACAGGAAGGAGGGGGATATTTTTTTAAGGCTCCAGTTTGGTGATTTTAAGAATAGTGCTGCCTGTGGGTATTATTTTTGCTCGTTCTGTTTGTTGCCAGTAGAAGATGAACCACTTCTCTCTTACCACTTTGCCAAACAAATCAAGAAAACCTGTCTAATATAAAACATAGAACACAGGGCATGTTAAAGCCAAGGAAATGTAGCAGACAGTCCTGCACAGATTGTTTCTGGAAAGATGACACTAGCCACATTTGTGCATTACTTTAAGTCAGCGATCATGGTTCACTGAGCTACAGTGTGAATGACTGCAGTTTTGTGCAGACTGCCCTGCTATTCATATTTGGCTTCTCTTTTTTATTTGAGTGGATAAACTAGGCAGACGTGGATAGTTTATCATGACGTCAAAATCCTGAACTGTAGTGCTGTGCACTTAAACTTACCCAACCAATAATAAAGCATGGTTTAAAAATGGGTTATGAATTGGAGGCTAAAAGAAGTATCTCCGATTGAGGACTGGCATAACAAGAGACTGGAAATAATGAATACGGACAGACTACATACCTAATAATACCAAATCAAAGACTTCCAAAAACTGTATGGCAACCAGTCAATGACTACTTTAAACAATTAAAGATAGAAATAAGAATTTAGATGGAAATTATATTTGCAGAAAATAGATGTTCACAAAGCAGAGACTGAAAGAAAGGGGATGTGAAGAAGACAAAGTTACAAGATGGTGTCTTAGACTTTAAAATACAACAAACACATAGAACAACTACCAAGGAGCAAATGGAAGTCAAATACACCCTTATTATTTTTATAATGAACTATCTTCATTATTTTTTTTGTATTTTTTTCCTTTCTTCTCACCTTTCCTCCTTTTTCCCCACACCCTTTCTTTCCTACATTTGTGGATTCTAGTGTAATATGAAATTAACCATGTGTTACCAATAAAATTATTTGCAAAAAATGGGTTATGAATTCTAGTGTGTTTGGGCAAATGCAATCATAATACTGTAAACTTCCAGTTAACTAGAATTTAAGCAACCAGAACTCTCAAGCAGCTGTCAAGAAATCAATGAAAATATGCAAATACAATGCTGTTGTTCTAATACATTAAATTAAGTGTGAATTTTCTTAATTTGTTTTTAATTACTGTATTTAAAAAAAATATGTGTCAGGAATGACTTGAGAAACTGGTGTGAGAGAATTGGCCATCTGCAAGGATGTTACCCAGGGGATGCCCAGATATTTTTGATGTTTTACCATCCTTATGGGTGGCATCTCTCATGTCCCCGCTGAAGAAATATTTCTCTCTTTGAGAGCAGCATCTACTTGGTGGCATTTGTCCTCTGATCAAGGTCCTTCTTTGGTCTTAGGTTCCATGCACACAATCATGTGGACATGCCAATGGTTGATCTCCTCAGTGAAACAAAAATGTGAGATTTTCCAGGTCCCTGTTTACTCACAACTGGCTGGAAGCAGGTTATTTCCACCTAACAGTAAATATATCCCCAGTGACCTGTCTTACACAAAGATGGGTGAAGAGTATTTTGATAAAATGATTCATAGCCCAAACACCAAAAATAGCGAAACAAACCTTCCTGTCCCTTGCTTTTCTTTCCTTGCAGGAAAGACAGATGGGGAGAATTTGTGCTTCACCTGATGCTTGATGCTATGCTAAAAAACCTAATGCCACACAGGGTCTGAAAACATTGCTCCATCCCTGTCCATGGAGAAATGTAGTGCAGTGAGACACCTGATGCAACTTATATCTTGACCATCGAAAATATATTTTTCCCTTTAAACTATTTTAATAATACTCAGTTTTACCAAAATATCATGCACATTGAATAGAGTAAAATATATTCTATTACTCAACAGAATTTTAAATTAAATATTTATTTGGCTGATTTTTTACATAAATACATGCAAATCTCACAATAGAGACTGAAACAATGCATCTTATATCAAATCAGAAGATAGAAAATATAGGGCAACCATTTGCCAATGTCTCTAACAAAAAACATTGTGCTTCAACACAACACAAAAGTGAAAATAAATTGTTAGGAAACATTGACATTTAACATCATTTAGCAACTCTTTGTGTGTCTGATTAAGTGCCAGCTACCTAGAACCTGTTATTTACTATGTGAAAAACTGTTAAACCAGTGGTTTTCAACCTTCCTAATGCCATGACCCCTTAACACAGTTTCTCATGTTGTGGAGACCCCCAACCATAAGATTATTTTCGTTGTAATTTTGCTATTGTTATGAATCGTAATGTAAATGTCTGATATGCAAGACGTATTGTCACAGATACCCAATACGCCAAATTTTGAATATTTGTTGGATTGGGAGGGGGGGGTGTTGATTTTGCCATTTGGGAGTTGTAGTTGCTGGGATTTACAGTTCACCTACAATCAAAGAGCATTCTGAAACCCACAAACGATAGAATTGGGCCAAACTTCCCACACAGAACCCCCTGATGGTCTTTGTTTTCTGGTGGTCTTTGGCGACCCCTCTGACACCCCTTTGTGACCCCTCCAGGGGTCCCGATCCCCAGGTTGAGAAACACTGTGTTAAACACTATTACATAATTCTAACTGTAAGCATGATGTGACTCAGAGTGGATTACAAAGAAGAGTTGATATTTGTTTACTTCACATTTCAGAAACTTTTAATGTGAACGAAGTGTTTAGAGGGTTACAAGGAATGTAAACGTAAATGTATTCCCCTGACATTAAGTCTAGTCGTGTCCAACTCTGGGGGTTGGTGCTCATCTCCATTTCTAAGCCAAAGAGCCAGTGTTGTCCATAGACACCGCCAAGGTCATGTGGCCAGCATGACTGCGTGGAGCACCATTACTTTCCCACTGGAGCGGTACCTACTGATCTACTCATATTTGCATGTTTTCGAACTGCTAGGTTGGAAGAAGCTGGAGCTAACAGAGGGAAATCACGCAGCTACCCAGATTCGAACCTGCAACTTTTCGATCAGCAAGTTCAGCAGCTCAGCAGTTTAACCCACTGCACCACCGGGGGCTCCTGTTACAAGTAAAGTTTCAGTTAAAATAATATGAAAGTTCAGGGGCTATAAATTTCATACAAAAGGCATTTTAAGTTTGACATAAATTCAAGATTTCCTCTTCCTGAGTTCCAAGTGTAATATTATACAACTCACAGCTCTATATGCTCCCTTTTGCTATTTGGTTTCATGATAAACCAAAGAGAAAAGGGAACACTTTTAATTTTCCTAGTAACGAATATCCCCACAGACATGGTTATTCATTAAATTTCATGTAGAATAAATAGATTAGTCTCTAAACAAAATAATGGACCTAAATCAGACATTCAATATAGCAATTAACAAAAAATGAGGTAGTGAAGTCATAAGCCTCCTAGGAAACTACTTCAACTACAGGTTTCCCATTCTTCAAGAAAAGAACATCCAATACTCAATTGGTTCAGTAGTGCTCATTTATTCCCACAACGAGAATAAAACCAATGGAGAGAGAGAGTGAAGACTCCTTTTATTAGTAGAAATGTTCCTCCTTAGAGACAGCAGAAATTATTCCCAGCCTTAATTCAATCGCTAACCCACAACAATGTGTTACCACCAGCCTTCTGTTCATTGTAGAAGAGAATATTTACACCATGCTAGAAATCTGTTGTCATTAATCTACAAGGCAAGCAGCTTGAAATTAAATGAGTGTTCCTGAGCATGGACAGTATTGTTAATGTATATGACTTGGTCCAATTGTTTAATTACATAAACCAGTCTTAAAGAGACTATTAATTTTGACACATTTTAAAGTTATATTGTTCTTGCAATGAGTTTCTTTTTATTAACTACACGAATATGGCTGGTCCTGTAATTTTGGGGAAGGAAAACATACAAGTAAAAAGCATGTGCAGAAATCTCAAATTTGACAGAAAACAAAACGATTACAAGTGAAACAGAGAAGAGAACTTGGACTAGGATGCAGAACCCAGCCTACATGTGTTGATCATATCTTTAGCACAGAATGTCATATCTGTGCAACAGAAAGCTATTATGTATTGTCGAAGATGTTCATAGCCGGAATCACTGGGTTGTTGTAGGTTTTTCGGGCTGTATGGCCATATTCTAGAAGCATTCTCTCCTGATGTTTCAACTGCATCCATAGCAGGCATCCTCTGAGGTTGTGAGGTCTGTTGGAAACTAGGAAAATTGGGATCCTCTCACCTCTGTGGGAGTCTACTGTATACCATGCAGCTGTGGACAAGTCTACATAGGGACCACCAAATGCAGGGCCAAGGAATAAGACAGGCACTGCAGACTACTTCAACCAGAAAAGTCAACCATAGCAGAGCCCCTGATGAACCAACCCGGACACAGCATATTATTTGCGAACACAGAAATGCTGGACCACTCTAACAACTACCATGTCAGGTTCCATAGAGAAGCCATTGAAATCCACAAGCATGTGGACAATTTCAACAGAAAGGAGGAAACCATGAAAATGAACAAAATCTGGCTACTAGTATTTAAAAAACCTCTAAAATTATAACAGTAAATAAAGAACAGCACTCAAACACAGGGGAACTCCAGACAAGAAACAATCAGGGACAGCTAATCATCTCTCAACAAAAGATTCCTCCAGTCAGTAACAAGCCACTCCTAAAATCTGTCAGGCCATCAAATGCTAATCAAGGTGGCTAACTGAAACATTCACTCCTAGCTCCAACAGACAAGAGTTCTTTCTCCCACCCTGGAGACTATTTGTCATACTTACGAAATTCAGAAATATTACTCAAAAGTAAGACACATACTCTTTAATGGAGCTTACTCTCAGCTCATTGGCTATACTCCGTTGAAAGAGGAGTAAACTCTAAAGGAGAACACAAATTATGCCCCTGTGCTCCAGCCGATGTAAGAAGTAACAGACAACCGTCGATAGTAGCTGCTACACTGAGAATAGAAGGGGGATAGTGAGTTCCATCCTGAGTTCCCAGGCCGTCCAAGCTTACAGAATAGCTTTGTAGACAGTTTAGGTCAGTTCTATATCAAAACCTGCCCAATTACTTAAATGGAACCAAAGTCACAGTTTACTTCAGATTCTGGGGAAAAATTTGGAGCAACCCATGAGTTTTTAAAAAGTGGTTCAAGGCCACATTAAATGACTTTGGCACACATTAACACGAATCAGCTCAGTGTATCATCTTACTTCAATATTTGCAGAAGGAGCCTGCAGAAGGAGTTTGTACTCAACTCAGCAAAAGCAAAGGACAAGAATAACTGAAATCAAACCTTCCCAGTAGATACAGGCAACAGCAAACTGTTGGAATATCTCCCATATTATGTGTGTCCCCCATTAAAAACTTTTGCTAATGACATTCTGATGTGATCAAGATTATTGGCCTTACATATACCAGTTTTCATGTGTTGGAGAGGATACAAAATGTTAGAGAATATTACAAAATATTTTGTTTTTATTAATGATTCCAGTATGCTTAGTACACACTATGATAAATAGACACCTAAGCAGATGCATAATTATTGGTCCTTTTATATAATTATACTTTCATATAATTATACTTTCATACGCTGGTCAATACCATTATGAAAGGTGCTTGCCTGATATTGATCCCCATAAATTTTTGCACCAGGAAAATATTTGATATTTTAATAGGATCTGAAACCTGCTGTTGTATCACAATTCCCATCAGCTCTTGTGATAAGGAATACAGGAGTTGTAGTCCAGCATTTGGAGGGGCACATAACATGACATGGAGGATTGAATTTGACCAAGGGTCTTTTTTTTCTTTTTCTTTTGCAATCAAGCTGTTTTAATGTTGTTAATTATTAATTAAAGTTTTTCCCGCCACAAGAGCCAGCTGGCCAATGGTGGGGCTGGCTCTTCCCTGGCCTGGCTCGCAGTTGGGGCCAGCCCTCTCTTCCGCCCGGGCAGCCTACTTAAGGCTGCCTGAGGCCTACCAGCAGGCACTGGCCCTGCATCAGCTTTTCCACCCACCCTCCCTGCATGTATTATTGCTCTGCGTTTATTAGCTTATCTTGCTGTTGTTTGGTGTTCATCTTGCTCTGTATTTTGTTCGCTGATCTTGCTGTTGTTGGGTGTTTATCTTGTCGCAACTCTGTGTTGGGCGTGTAGCATGACCCCTCGATTGGGGTGGTGTATTGCCCCTTGTTGGAAGTGGGGATAATGCCCCGGCCCCTGGAGTGCCGAATTTTCGGGAACCGGAAGCGTGCCGGTGGCACCCAGGGATGTATGCATCTTCGGACAGCAGCGGGCTGCCAACCCTTGTTCCTGTTATCAATAAATGAATTGTGGCCAATTTTATTCCAAATACTTGTGTCGTGCCTTCTTGGCAATATGAGGGGAGGTGTATCACCCATACACACACAAATATAATTTGAAATCATTATTTGAATTTGCCACCTTGACAAAAGGGCATATTAATGTCAAAAGGTTTATTTGGAGCATCATTTCAGTGCTGAAAAAATCTGGACCAATCGTCACACTTGGAAGATGCCATTGAAATACTTGCTATCACTTTCTATTTCCTGAAAAACACTAGATCTTTTACAAGTCTAATTGTCAGTACAACCATCAGTTCTACGGCAGATGAACAATCCAGTATAATTCACCCTCACTAAATTTTCAAAACAAAGTTCACACTCTCTGCAGACCCTGCTTTAATGATAGTTCAGCCCATTTTCTGTTGGTGGCAAACTGAGAAGGACAGAGTGCAGCAATTGATAGGAACTGCCTAGGAAAACAATAGTATTGGGGACAGTACCATATTCTGGACTGCTTGTGGGGATGAGGTGGAAGTACTTCCATATGATTTTCTGGATTGGGAGATAGATTCTGCATATGTTAGAGACAAAACTGGACAAAAATGGCATCATTTTTTAAAAATGGTGACTGGGAGTCAGAGAATGTCATGAAAGTTTCCCGCATTGACCTCAAAGTGGACTTTGGTTATTGGCTTCTTCAAAAAGGGTCTTTCAGAAGTCTTGTTTTAAAATTGCCTTCCCTTAATCTCAAGTCCCCCCCCCCCCCCAAAAGAAAACATAAAGTCCATAATACAATTGTTATCTGGACATAATATGTCTGGAAATTGTCTGGCTAGGAAAGGCAGTCTTAGAGCATGAGATTTAATCTTGCAGCCTGTACAATATGTTTTGTGACTGATTCGCACTTCATGTCTCTGTTCTCCTCTCTGGAAATATATACATTGTTCACTCAGTCTTGAAACACTTTGTTAGTTAAAGAATAATAAGGAAAGGTGTTTAATGTTAGTGAGGAATAACATATTTGTTTCCATTATAGGCCAGTGCTTTGAAATAGGTGAATGGCTACAAAGAGCTGTCAGTGAATCAAAGTAAAAAAATTCTTAATCACAAATGCTCTGAATAACTTTAAAGCAGGCAGAACTTTTCTCGGCACAACTACATCCTTTCAGAAGTATGGTCTGAAAAGGTCAAAGGCAGAATACATTTTGCAGGCAGCAATTCCAAGCTCACCCACTGGCATCTCCAGTTTAAAAGATCAGGTATCTAGCAAGCTCTCCGCTCTCTATATTAAACTCCCCTGTTTTAATCTCTTAACACTGAAATAAAGTGACATCTGCACTTTTCATTTTATTATCTGTCTCTTTTTCACATTAGATGAGAAATGTTTGCAGAAAAGATTCAAGAAAGAATGAAAGTAGTTGAGTGACTTGTGTGATTCAAGATCATTAAAACAGTGCCACACGTTACGCCGACTCCTGGAAAGTCTCAGTGGCCAAGCTCTAAAAATCTTGGGATCCCCCTTCTTCTCACCTGATTATAAGAAATAGATACAGCAATCCTCTACCCACTTAGCTAGAAATAATTATCATTGTATTTAATAAGACTTGCTTATAAATAGAGATGGGTAAGGGTTTCACTAACTGAACCTTTTGCTACCAGATTTACCATTTAAAACATACTAACTCATCACACTTGATCAAGCTTGGGCAAACTTTTTAACTTGGAGGCAGCATGGCGGGCCAGAGCAGGGTGGGTGGGCTTGGAGAAAGGGGTTTCTCCCCAAGCCCCCTCCCTGCCCTTTCTTCCCCTTCCGCTTCTCTTTTGGAGGCAGAAAGTGAAGGAAAGATGGAAAACATTTGGATCCCTAAAGGGTTGGTCTTAATCAGGATGAGATGGGAGTAAGAAAGTGTCTCCATGAGACCTCAGATTGCCTACTCCTGATATAGAATCCTAGAGTTGGAAGAGACCCCCAAGGGCCATCCAGTACAACCCCCCTGCCAAGCAAGAAGGCACAATCAAAGCACTCCTGATAGACAGCCTCTGCAGAAAAGCCTTCAGAGAAGGAGACTCCACCACACTCCCAGGCAGCCTATGCTACTCTCCAATAGCTCCTACTAAAAAGACTATAAACAAGTAGATCAAAACAGAACCTTGTAATACTTTTCTCCCAGTCCTAACTCTTCTTCTGAGACCATAGCATGAGGCTTTCTTGGCAAGATTTGGTCCAAGGGGGGTTGCCTTTGCATTCCTCTGCGGATGAGAGTGTGTGGCTTGTCCAAAGTCACTTGGTAGTCCTTCCATGGCCAAGCAGGGATTCAAACCTTGGTCTCCAGAGTCTTGGCCAATCCTCATATTCAGGTGGAATCTCCTTTCCTGTAGTTTGAAGCCATTGTTCCGTGTCCTAGTCTCTGGGGCAGCAGAAAACAAGCTTGCTCCCTCCCCACTATGACTTCCCCTCACATATATATACATGACCCTCATCATATCTCCTCTCAGGCTTCTCTTTTTCAGGTCAAATATGCCCAGTTCTTTAAGTCACTCCTCACAGGGCTTGTTCTCCAGACTAGTGATTTTCAACCAGTGTGCCGCGGAACACTAGTGTGAGATCACCAGGTGTGCCATGGGAAATTATTTTCGAACTTCATTCATATATAAACTATAAGGTGCATCTGTCCCTTTAAGAAATGGAACCATAGCACTCTCGCATCACCTAAGAAGTGATGCGAGAGTGCTATGGTCCCACCATCTTGGATTCGCTCATACGCGGCTAAGTAAACAAAGTTAGAGTTAGTGCTGCAGCTGCACATCAAGTGACAGTGGCAAGACAAGCGAGTGACAGTGATGGAGAAGTTTTTGAGAAGTGAAAATGCAAATGCTGTACAGGGCCCTGGACAAAATTATGACACAGATGAAGGCCCTAATATGAGTGGTGGACAAAAGAAAAAAGAAAAGACTGTGAGCTTGAGGCAATATAGCGAAAGCTATCTTTCATTTGGATTCACTTTTACCGGAGATGCGATGGTGTCTTTTTACCATTCCTGCCAGGTTTCAAACTAAGTGAGTGTATAAATACATTAAAAAACATATTAACTATATGTATTACTGTGTTAGAGTGTCATTTTGGTTGGTGGTGTGCCCCAGGATTTTGTAAATGTAAAAAATGTGTCGCGGCTCAAAAAAGGTTGAAAATCACTGCTCCAGACCCTTGATCATTTTAGTACTGTCTGTATATGCCTATGATCCAGAAATGTATTTAAAAACCTTTTAAAATACAGCTATGGGGTGTAATCTCTACTACATACCGTATTTTTCGCACCATAAGACACAGTTTTTTCCTCCCAAAGTAGGAGGAAAAATCAGCTGCGTCTTATGGAGCGAAGAGGGGGGGGAGGCGATAGAAAGCCTTTCCCTTGGCCGCCTCCTCCTTGGTCCCGCCTCCTCCTCCGCCTCCTCTGCCTCCGCCACCGCCCGCCCGTCCGCCCCCCCGCCGCCTCCGCCGCTTACCGCCGCCTCCGCCGCTTTCCGCCGCTTTCCGCCGCTTTTCGCCCCTTTCTGCCACTTTCCGCCGCCTCTGCCACTTACCGCCGCCTCCCTTGCCGCTGCCGCGCATGCGCAGTAGGTCCCAAGCGCGTCTGGCGCGTCTGACGTCTGCGCAGGTGCGCCAGGCGTGCCTGCGTCAGCGCGCCAGCGTCAGGCGTCAGGCGCGTGAGCGCGTTTGGGACCTACCTGCGCATGCGGCGGTGGCGAGGGCGGCGCGTAAGCGGCGAGGAGGCGGCGGCAGGCCTCCGCCGCTTTCCGCTGCTTACCGCCGCCTCCGCCGCTTACCGCCGCCTCCCTCGCCGCCGCCGGCAATGCGTGCGCAGTAGGTCCCAAGCGCGCCTCACGCGTCTGGCGGCTGGCGCTGGCGCGAACACGCCTGGCGCACCTGCGTCAGGCGTCAGCGCGCCAGGCGCGCTTGGGACCCTGCGCATGCGGCGCAAAGCGGCGGCGAGAAGCGGCGGCGGAAAGCGGCGGAAAGCGGCGGAAAGCGCGGAAAGCGGCGAGCGGGGCGGCGGGAAAGCGGCGGAAAGCGGCGAAAAGCGGGCGCGAAAGCGGCGGAGCGGCGGGCGGGCGGTGGCGGAGGCAGAGGAGGCGGAGGAGCGGGACCGAGGAGGCGGCCAAGGGAAGGCTTAGGGATGGCGGAGGCGCCGAGGAGGGTCCACCCTTCCAGAAGAAAATTGGAAAAAAATATTTTGGGCCAAAAGTGGGCCCGGCGCTTGAAGCACTTTTTGGCCCAAAATATTTTTTTCCAATTTTCTTCTTCTAAAATCTAGGTGCGTCTTATCATCCGGTGCGCCTTATGGTGCGAAAAATACATATTTTCACATGGGTTTGTTATCATAAGTAATTGTTTTAATATGGTGTTTATAGCCCTGGGATGAGTTGATCTAAGGCAATTCTAGTAGGCTAGCCAACAAATCTTTCATAACACAGAAATGCTCGCTTTTTAACTCTAATATTCCACACAATGAATGACTCAATGCATCACTCCAAAACTCACTGCTTCCCCTTGTGTGTTCAAACCACAAGATAGTTTATTTATATCACATCTTATGTTTCTATTCAGCTGAAGAGCAGAGCCCAGTGCATGCCAATATTCTATTTCCCCAGTATACTGTGAGGTCTTTCTGAGAGCCCAATATAAAGCTACAAGTTGTTTTCCAATGACAGAGAATCATTACTTTTGTTTTGCTAAATGAAAATATTAGAGAATAGAAGTGTAATGAACTAACAGAAAAGTAATATGACGTATGCAAAGATGACATGATGCAGAACAAAATGTATTTACATACAAAATTGTTTATTAGTAAATGTTAGTTTAAAGCTGAAAATTGACTTTCACAGAAGAAGAGTAAAAAAAAATAGCATCATACAAACTGCTATAGAATATAGCAACTGAACTGTGTATCTTCTTGACCAATCATATGATTCCATGAACAAAGCTCAAGGCCTCAATATCATAGCAAATATAATACAATTTGAATCTCAACTATATTTTTTAAAGAAGGAAGAAAGGAATAAGGAATACCGAGCAGAAGCAGAAGAGATATGAGTGGGAAAGAAGAACTGTAGAGGAGACAGGGATCCTTTTTTAAAGGTTTCAAAATTTATTTATTTATCATATCAGGAGTAAACCAAGGGTACAGTTGTAATGTATTTTTTAAAACCACAAAGTTTAAACAACTTTGCATTATATTAAATGTCCTTTGACCACTTGGAGTGCCTCTGGTGTTGCTATAAGGTCCTCCATTGTGCATGTGCATTGTAATAGATGGTCTGTGGTTTGCACTTCTCCACACTTGCATGTCATGGATGCCACTTTGTGACCCCACTTCTTAAGGTTGGCTGTGCATCTTGTGGTGCCAGAGCGCAGTCTGTTCAGTGCCTTCCAAGTCACCCAATCTTCTGTGTGCCCAGGGGGGGGGGGGTCTCTCATTTGATATCAGCCATTGGTTGAAGTTCCAGGTTTTAGCCTGCCACTTTTGGGCTCTTTGCTTGCTGAGGTGTCTCCTGTGAGATCTCAGAAAACTATTACTTGATTTTAGACGTTGGTTTCACAATATTTGCACGTAACAAAAAAAGAAACAAGTTCCAGAGAGTTGAACATCAAACATGCTTTCTAGAGGATTCTGGAACTAGGTGGTCCATGATGCATCACCAAAAGAAGAATGACAAAGATCAATAAAAACCAACAACTTTGGAGTGGAGTCAACATTTCTTTAAAAAGTTTCCTTACTACACAGTTCCTTACTTTCTTGCTTCTTAATGAGCTTCTGCCTATTTAGAAAAGGGCGCTCCCACAATAATTATTTCTTTGTGTTGGTGGTTTTTTTAAAATGCAAACTAACCAAAAGCTAAATAAGGAAAGCCTATTGCTAGGATTATGACAACATGATTAACACTTATAAAGATAATTGTTTGTTCTGCTTTACAAAATTTTCTGCAAACAAATTGTGCACTGACCTATTTTTCTTGTTACTAAGAGACCAAAAAGTCAAGGGGCTGTGCTTCATCTCACCACCCCCTTTTCTACCACCTTTTCACTAATTGCCTCTGGGAAGGCAAGAAGGGAATGGCAGTTCAGAGTTTAGAAGTCCCTAATGAATTCCAGCTGTTACGTATCTCTACACAAAGCCCCTTTTCTCACACCTCTGATCGCTGAAAAAGAAGCACCAGTCTGGAGAAATCTGCCCTTTTGCTCTCTAAAGTATAATAGAAAGTAATTGTACTTAAAGAATCACAGAACTATGAAGAAGAAAGGAATCCTAAGTAGTATCAATTTCCATACTTATAGTTAGAAATGTGAGTAAATGCATCACAAAGAGATCCCAGTTGCAACACCTGGAAGGTGAAACCACCTTCCTTTTTATTTCCATGCCGAGTTATGGAAGTTTGTCATATGACATGAGCTGTTACATTTTTGCCCACAAAGGCACAGATACATTGATATAGGTCACACATTTAAATATCGGGATGGCACTAAAATTGTATATACTCCTGCTCCATCCTTCAACCCTTTAATTCCAGCACTCAGAAACTTCTCTTCTAATTGACATACACTTCATATCTTCCTAATTTTGACTCATGGTCTCATTCAAGATATTCCACCAGAAGTTCAGTAACTTCCACTCTATCAAAAACTATCAGCTGAACAATTTCACTTTCTGGACATCACTCTACAGTTATACAACAGGCACCTAAGGACCCTATAGTATCACAAACCTCTGATGACTTACATGTCTCCAGTTTCCACTCTGAACACACTACCAAAACCATAGTGTTCCCTCACTTATTGCAGGTGTTACCTGCGAAAAGTGAAAATCCCGAAAGTAGGGATGTGCTCTCTCTCTCTCTCTACACACACACACACACACACACACACACACACACACACACACTGCATTCCAAGGGTGAGGCAGAAGCGAGGAGAGATTTAAAGGCACCGTGCACCTTTTTTGCTAGCTATAAGGAAGGGCTATAAGGCCATGATTTACATACTGCTTTGTATCTTCTCTCTTTTTTAAATGATTGGCTGCCTCTTTCATGAGAAGGAGGGTGAAACCCCGTTCCACACTCCATCATAGCCAGGAGGCAAAAACCCGTGAAACATCGAGTCCACAAAAAGCGAACCACAAAGTAGTGAGGGAAAACTGTATACGATCTAACCGTCCAATGCAAGAAAAGAAAAGCAACCAAACATGGCTCCAATTGTGATAAATGCCTTGGAAGCAATCGTGAACAAATTGACAACGCATCTCAAAGAAATTGCCATAATAACACAATTAGAAAAAGTGCCACTACTTGGAACATACCATATAAGCTGACAATATCTTAATATCTCTTAGATTCTTTGACAGAATTTAAATCATTCATGGCCCAGAATTCCAATAACACCTGGTAGACTGTAAAACAGAGATAATAATAGATTGTCGGTAGCAACTCATTCATCCATAATGTTAGATACCTCAGTAATTGACAAGAATACTTTTTCTTGTCATTGGAGTTCCAGTTTCAGCTCAATATTCCGAAAGAAACGAAAACATAAAAGCTTGTTTTTTCAAAGCCATTTGACTATAATATTCTTCCACTGAGTGCTTTAGGCATTTTTTCTAAAAGTTCTACGTTAATTAAAAGAAGCAAGGTGCCAATGGTGGTGGCTTGGGTAGAACAATTTCCTATGGCACGTCACAAACCTCACACTGAGGCAAACTGTGTATGTAAATGCAGATCTGAGCCATTATGGACGTTAATAGTTTGATTTAGACCTACATTGCTATTGCTGAACAGCAGTCAACTATTCTTGCTAATCTAATGCAAATCACCAAAATCACAAAGAGATCGTGATCTACAACACCGCTTTTAAATCAAGGTTGTTTAAGGCTATCGAAACAGGAGTTACAATAAAAACATGAAGGTGGAATTTAACTTTTAAACGAATGTATCTAAGCTGGCTCATGGCAATACATGGAGAAAATGTTGGGACTGTGAAAAGACATGTCAGTACAGATTTTTCAGAAAAGCACATCTTCCACTACAACCTTAAACACATGGCTTTTCTTTCTAGTTCACAATTGCAGCTTCACTACACAATCAGGTTATTAAGACATTGTGGAAGGCTTTCATGGCCTGAATCGCTGGGTTGTTGTGTGTTTTCTGGGCTGTATGGACATCACTTGTGACAGCAATGCTACTTCTCCAAATAAAGTGTTTTCAGAATTGTAATTCACACCCATTTATATAGTAAATACTTCTGAAAACAGACTTGAAAACTTAAGGACAGCAAGCGATGCACGTACTACTCCTATAACTGTTATTTTAAAGTGTATTAGTTACACAAAAATAATTGTACTGTTGGTAAATTTTAACTTTGGTTCTAGTGACTTAAAGTCACTTAAACCTAAAGTTTACAGGCACTGAAACCAAAGCATGCTAAATATAAATGAACAGTACTTTGTGGGTAAATTGAAACAGATGTTTTTCACAATGAAACATTCCTAGAACTGACCTTAATCAGTCTTAAAATCTAGTATTCTAGCAATAAAAATCCAGAAGTAAACTCAAACAAAAAGCCTTTTGTTTTATCAAAGAAACAACAACATGAAATGTTGCTTCTGCATAATAGAAACTTCCCTTTTGTATAAAGTGTAAAACACGCTCTCACCATCACAACACTTTAGCAATTTCCTGCTCTTTAAAAACAGTATATTTGTATATTATCAAAGCTAGGAAATAAAAATGCTAAGAAATGTTATTAAAATTACATACTGCTGCCCCCTTCAAACCTTGGGCTGGAGGAGAAAACTCTAACAACTAACATTAATGAACAGACTATGAAATACTACTTGGATATATGTTGATAAACAATTCTTAATGAAATACTTCTAATATTTAGATTTTAAAAATCTTCTTTCATAAACTTTATATTCCTCCACATGAAATTGTAAAGCTACTGAAAGCTAGGAATCAATATGGGAATTATTATTTTAGAATTTTATTATCCCTTTTCTCTCTCAAAACTTAGGTATCAGATTTCATTGTTGTTCAATTCTTACCCAAATAGAATTCTATAATAAACCACAGATTGCTTAAAAAGTTTCTTAGCTATTTAATCTATTCCATATGCTGCCAATATATCATTAATTTTAAAACCTACACAATTTTAACCCTTTCTTTTCTCACACAACTGAAACTGCCAGCAGAAGAGAGAAAACTTAGAATGCCAAAGAATCAAAAGGATGGAAAGAATCAAAAGCAACCCATGAAAAGATCAAACTTGGTTTACCAAAAGAAGCAGCAAGGAACGTACCGTGTCTTGAGATTTATCCTTGACATCATAGACCGTTAGTTTTATTTTAGTCTCCTCATAGATGGGGTAATCCGGTGGGAACGTCACACCAGTCAAAAACAGTGGGTCTCTTGTTCCCTGCATAGCACAAGCACATAACTCAGATTTAGCAAGGTAGCAGCTGTGAACCATGTTGCTTTCAATTATGGTCAACTGCACAATAGCTTTGGGATTTTCCAAATGCAGTATTTCTGACACAGCAAAGACAGGTCTGGACTGCCAAGACGAGAAACACAAAATGCAGTAGTTCTCAAACTGCACAGAAATGTTTCACAGAACACAGAAGTTGAGTTCATGACCACAGACTGCTCCAGGAGATTATGTCGTCATACACAACAGAGTTCCTCTAATTAAGAACAGCAATTCATTCATTCATTTATAATTGAAGCCATGGAAATCTGCATGTACTTTCTTTTTAACTAGTCACATGTTATAATTCATGCAAAGGGATTAAAAATATGAGCGGCACTAAGCAGAGGCAGAAATAGCTTCCTGGGAACTGTAGACCATAGTGTTCTAGTTTCCTTCTTCCACTTTCATACACAAACTTTTGTACCTTTATCCAGCTGCAGAACTCTTGATCTTCATATTCAATCAATATAATAGTAAAAAAAAATGGCTTCCCACTAGAAAAGTTATAACTTCAGGAAAATCGGAGTAATTTAAACACACAAGTTTGGACCCTAATACAAACTGGAGATATTTTAACAACAATTTGTGGATTTAATCACCAAACATTTGAACAATATTTGATTTATTTTAGAGAACAGGAAAAAAGTATAAATTTAACCAAAAATGACTCATGGCTGAAGTGTTCTTGTATGTTTATATTATATGGGCACATGATTTTACTTTTCAACCAGGTTCCTTATTCTATAATATAGCATCAAATACTAATGGAAAATGTGTGCATGCATGATGTTGCTTAATAACCACAAAATATAGGAAATTGTACAGATGGTCGGGAACAAAAGTATTCCAGGGCAGAAAGTGTTCCCTTCCATGAAAGGTTCTAATTGGCTTTATGTCTGCTCTCTCTGTTGACAGGCAAAGACCTCTTTATTTAAGCAAGAAATTGGTGTTTTAATTATGTACTGAAAGTTTTGAATGTGGTGTGCTGTGCTTTTATGTGTCAGTTTTGTTTTATATAGTTCAAACTGTTTTAGCTTTTTGCTTTTAAGCTTTTTTTAAAAAAAATAGTTGGACATTAGTTTCAATTTTTGCAAGCTGCTTTGAGTTCAATGTATTGTCAAAGGCTTTCATAGCCAGAATCACTGGGTTGTTGTAGGTTATTCAGGCTATATGGCTATGTTCTAGAAGCATTCTCTCCTGATCTATGGCAGGCATCCTCAGAGGTTGTGAGATCTGTTGGATGTATAGAAAAATGGGATTTATATATCTGTGGAAAGTCCAGGATGGGAGAAAAAAAACTCTTGTCTGTTGGAGCTAGGTGTGAATGTTTCAATTGGCCACCTTGATTAGCATTTGATGGCCCGACAGTTTTTTGGTGTCACTTGTTCGCGCCTGGGGGAATCCTTTGTTGAGAGGTGATTCGTTGTCCCTGATTGTTTCTTGTCTGCAGTTCCCCTGTGTTGAGTGTTGTTTTACTATTATAATGTTAGAGCTTTTATTAATACTGGCAGTCAGTGTTGTAGTTGAGCCTGTATGCGAGGCTGAGAGAGTGGAGTCTGGCACCAGGAATGTGAAATGGGTTACTCGTGAGCAAGAGTCTGATGGGGAACATGAGAGGAAGAGGATTTGGCAAATACTTAATGAGTCTTCTGATTAAGATACCTTTCTGGGTTTTTCTGTGGATGATGGGTCTGGTGGAGAGGAGCAATCCATGGGTGATGAGGATGGGGATTTGTGGAGTTCGGAAGAAGTATCCGATGATATGGATTGGACGAAGGTTCAACAGATTCGCAATATTTGTCAGGAGCCAACTAGTAGTGACTCGTTTGCAGGGTTTGCTGGGAATGGGAACTGGAGTATGGATGATCAGTCTTCAAGCTGGGGCGATGTAAGTCGTAGCAGGAGAAGAAAGGATTGGCATGAGAGACGAAGGGCAGCACGTGAAGCTCTATTAGCAGCTGAAAGAGCTAATGATGGGGTGTTAGCTCAATCAAATTCTTGTAAATAAGAAGGACTTGGAAATAACCATTCCCTTGCAGCTGGCCAAGTGTCGCTTTGCTACCTGTGTCCTGCCATATATGGCTGTGTTGCTGCGTTCCTGTGGATTGCTTCTTGGACTTGCTGCTGCTGCTGCTTCCTCGTTGTGACTTTGGACTGGTTTAAGCTACTCTTCTTTGCTGCCTTCCCTTTCGGATTGACTTCGGACCATGTTGATGCTTCTTCGCTGCCTGCCTCTTCCCATTTTGGATGACATCAGCCTGATTGACTTCGTTCGCTGTTACCTTTGTGTTGCACTTTTACGGTTGTGGTTTTTGGGAGATATAATTCGGTTTTTCTGTTAAAGACTCTTTTTTTTGCTCAGTAGGCTTGCATTTTGTGTTACTCTTGTGCTCACACTGAAGTTCAGGTGTTTTTGTATCCTTTTGATCCTTTTTTGAGTTTTTGTAACGTTATTAATAAACTTTATTTTATATTGGGCTTGGCTCTTTTAAGGCTCTCTGTTCTCGACAGCTAGATTTTGTTCATTTTCATGGTTTCTTCCTTTCTGTTAAAATTGTCCACATGCTTGTGGATTTCAATGGCTTCGCTGTGTAGATGCAGGAGAAATGTCAGGAGAGAATGCGTCTAGACCAGGGGTGGGCAACTATTTTTTCCAAGGGGCCACATGAGAGCCAAAAAGTATTATGGAGGGCCGCACCTAAAGGTGGAACTACATGCTAATCTGCATAATTTATTTATTTATTCACTTACTATATTTACTATATATTACACATCATTAATATTAACATATTAATATCAAGGAATATTCATATATTATTAGTATTAATATTATTATATTATAGTGTGTGTGTGTGTGTGTATATATATATATATATATATATATATATATATATATATATACAGTATATATAGGCATTATAATATATTGAAATTATAATATAATATAACATTAGGAGGGCCGGATAGAATCAGCCAAAGGGCCGCATCCGGCCCCCGGGCCTTAGTTTGCCCACCCCTGGTCTAGACCTTGGCCATATAACCCAAAAAAACCTACAACAACCCTGCTTTGAGTTCCTTGGCAAGGAAAAAGTGAGATATTAATTAAATAAGCAAATGTGGCCAATGTAGACCCATATAATGTGTTCAATGTAATAAAACTGCATTATATGGGTCTATACTAACTATATAATGCAGTTTCAGACTGGATTATATAGCAATCTAGAGCCTGCCCCAGTTACAAGTTACACTTTAAGACAAAATTGAACCAATATCAACAAGGACCCATTTCAAATTCCTTCTCGGTGTCTTAATTGTAGAGTATGAAATGTCTCAGGGTGGCTGCAAGGATGAAATGGGTTTGTATGCTCCCCTGTGGAATCTGAAATAAAAGCCAGAATATAATATTAAAATGGAGAATTTTTTTTGGTATCTCCAGATGTATTTCCCCGCCTTAGGTTAAGAGTTCAGTTTCAGCACTGATAATAATCATGTAACTTGTTTTTGGATCCTGATTTTCACTGTATTTTGTTTAATCATTATATGAAATACAGTATGGTCCTCCTATCATTTATGCACATCTGATAAAGTATGTCCTCTCTAGGCATTTTATAGATTTCCCGCATAATTCTATGGTATTTGTATATCATGGTTTTGTACAGGGCTGTCCAACTGGCGGCCCTGGGGCCGTACATGGCCCCCAGCCTGTTGGACACGGCCCCCGCTATCCCCCTTCTCCCTCTCTCGGCGGCGCCGATGCAAACTGCAGAGCATCGGCGGCGCCGAGAGAGGGACAAGGCGGCGATACAGGGAGGAGGAAGAGAGCTGGCTCCTCCTCCTTCGCCCTTCCTCCCTCCCCGCACCGCGGCTCGCGATCGGAGCCGCGGCGCGTCCGCGGGGGAGGAGGAGGGGCGAAGGAGGAGGAAGTCAGCTGGCTTCCTTCTTCCTCCTTCGCCCCTCCTCCTTCCCCTCCCTGCGCCGGCGTTCGGGATCGGGGGCAGTGGGCGCGGGGCGGGGGAAAGTGGAGGGACAAAGGAGGAGGCTGTCAGCTGGCTGCCTCCTCCTTCGTCCCTCTTTCCCCCCACGCGCGCCGGCGCCCGGGATCTGGGCAAGGGGAAAGAGGAGGGACGAAGAAGGAGGCAGTCAGCTGACAGCCTCCTCCTTCGTCCCTCTTTCCCCCCGTGCCAGAGGGACGCGAGGGCCAGGCGAAAACCCTCTCCCATGCCTGGAAGGCTCTTGGGGGAAGCGAGCGCCGGTTCTCGCTTCCCCCACCAGCCATCCAGGCCTGCAGGGGAGTGTTCGCCCGGCTCCCGCCTCCCTCTGACCACGGAGACGCGAGTGCCGGGCGAAAACCCCCCCCCCAAGCCTGGAAAGCTCGCGGGGAAGCGAGCACCGGCTCTCGCCCCGCCAGCCATCCAGGCCTGCGGGAGTTTTCACCCGGCCCGCGTCCCTCTGACCAAGGAGATGCGAGTGCCGGGCGAAAACCCTCCCCAAGCCTGGATGGCTCGCGGGAAGCGAGTGCCGGCGCCGCCCCCCCTGCGAGCCATCCAGGCTTGCGGGAGAGTTTCTCTGGGTGATGTTAGGCTGGGTGACGTCAGGCGTCACCCACCCTAACGTCACACAGGAAACCCACCAAAATGGGCGGGCGCGCAGGAGGCCGCCACGCCCGGAGCGGCCATGCCCCCGGAGCGGCCACGCCCCGGAGCGGCCACGCCCCTGCTCACTGATCGCCTGCGGGCCCCCAGGTGATCAGTGACCGCAATTCCGGCCCTTGGGCCAGGAGAAGTTGGACAGCGCTGGTTTTGTATATCCAAAGAAAGTCCAGGAACATATCCCCAAAGGATACAAGGGTTGGGCTGTAATTCTGTCGTTATCCACATTTTATAGCAGTATAGATGTAATTTAGCTAATGGTCACTTGGGGATTCCATTTCACAGATTGCTGTATTTGTTATCTCCTGCTCTAAATATGAGAAAAATATGCAAGTTAAAAATATGCTATCTCTAAGCATTTGTAGATCCTCCAGAGCAATGGTATAATTTCATTGGAAGACCTATAAATGATGAGGCAGAACACTTCTCTAGTCATTTCTAAGTACCCCAGCATGATTTTTTTTATCATTTCCAGCACAGGTTTACCACAGAAACGTTGTATAGAACAGGGGTTCTCACCTGTGGGTCACCAGATATTTTGACCTTCAACTTCCAGAAATCCTAACAGCTGGTAAACCGGGAAACTGATGAGGAAACACAACCTACAAACAATCTACAGACCCACTAAGAAAATCCAACAAATGCTAGGTTCAGCAAAGGACAAGAGGTATCCTCTCACCTCTGTAGGAGTCTACCATATACCATGTAGCTATGGACAAGTCTACATAGGGACCACCAAATGTAGCATTGCCCAAACACAAATCAAGGAACATGAAAGGCACTGCAGACAAACATAATCAGAGAAGTCAGCCATAGCAGAGGACTTGATGAACCGACCTGAACGAGACATATTATTTGAGAACACAGAAATGCTGGACTACTCAGACAACTACCATGTCAGACTACACTAAAAAGCCATTGAAATCCACAAGCACGTGGACAATTTCAACAGAAAGAAGGAAAGCATGAAAATGAACAAAATCTGTATTTTAAAAACTCTAAAATCATAACAGTAAATAAAACTTTCAAAAACAGGGGAACTCTAGACAAGAAACAATCAGGGACAGCTAATCACCTCACAACAAAGAATTCCCCAAGGCAGTAAGAAAACTGCTAGGCTCTCTTCAGTCTAACGAAATAAATTTAGGGGGGAAAGCAACTAAGAGAAGACACAAGTTCGGAATGAAAGACACACTATATTTTGATTTTTGAATTTTTTTCCTCTCCTTCTTTCTCTCTTAAGTTTTTCCTACTTTACTATATGTTTATTGTTTCCCCTCTTTCCCTGATATTACTCATTTTATATATGTTTTAAAATTTTAAAAAAATCCAAAAAAACCCCTGCTAGGTCATTAAATACTAATCAAGGTGCCCAATTGAAACATTCAAACGTACCTCAAACAGACAAGAGTTCTTTCTCCCACCCTGGACATTCCTCAGATATATAAACTCCATATTCTTAGTTTCCAACAGACCTGAGGATGCCTGCCATAGATGCAGGCAAAACGTCAGGAGATAATGCTTCTGGAACATGGCCATACAGTCCGAAAAACTTATAGCAACCCAGTGATTCCGGCCATGAAAGCCTTCGACAATACAGCTAGTAAACTGGCTAGAATTTCTGGGAGTTGTAGGCCAAAGCACCTGGGGACTCACAGGTAGAGAACCACTGCTACAGAACCTAGAAATGCCTACAGAAGTGTTTTCAAAAGTTTAAAAATAGCATTAAAGGTTTTTATTTATATTGGATGCTTTTATATTTTTGCAGAGAACTTGTACCTGCAGCATCTACAAATGTGGAGACAACTGAGAGGCCACGGGTATCTTCCCAATGGGAGATAAATAATCTAAAATAAATGCAAAGCAAGATATCTTGATTTCTGCCAGATTCACATACAACCTTTTCGTAGATTTTTCCTTGAATAATCAGTTCCAATAAATACAGCACAACACACCATCAGGCACTCTGTCCTAATCCATCCCATTTTACAGTCTATTTTAGTTACAGATTTAAGAGTCAAAGTATGACACCTAAAGTTAGCAGCCAGATCATACCAAAACATTCATTGGATGCACCAGGCAACCTATTTGAATTGGACATGGTTTCAAGTTCACAGGGGTTTTTAAATTTTGTTTTGCTCACAATATATTTGTGAAAACCTTTTTTTGCAGGATGATAACATATAACTTTTTTGTACTAAAATCACCTTTATATTCCTCAAGGTAGCATTTTGATGAACAGACAAAGCAAGAAGGCATTAGGTGAAGTCACAGCATGCAACATTTGCTGAAATAAGTTAAGCCCATACATATTATCAGTACAAAGAGGAGTATGCATTTTTCATGAACAGAAAAGCATTGTGTTTCAGATCACTAAATACGTATTTCTGGACTAACATTTTCTACATCAAAATCCCATATTTTAAATCACTTCTATCATTTTTGCTTGATGGTTTTGAGCCAAAAGGGAACCAATAGTTCTCCCGAAGGTTTCACTTTTAAATATCAAAAGCCAAGCAATTTCTTCTATGTCCTTTTGCAGAAACACAACTTTTGCAGACAGCAGCATGCAGCTGTTTACACTGGTTAAATGCCAACAAGTTCTTGCTTTGTTTTATAGTAGCCTCTTTAAAAAAGAAAACACAGGAAGAAAGCATGTCCTTTGGTGACTAATGCTGGTGGAACAAAAGAAGGAGCTCACCTCCACAATTTCTGTGCTTGCGTATCTTGTTGAATTCTGCTCCCCTGGATGCACCACCGTGATCTGCACAAAAGTATTCAGTTTTCGATCACGAGTAGGAGCCACAAGATCTTTACATCCTGGAAATGGCACAGGAAAGGGAGGGAGAAAAGGGGGGGAAATCTCTGTGAAAATGAATCACAGCAAACATATTGCTTTGTGACTGGGCAGACTGGGCTCTGTTTCTGATTTAAATCTTTGCAGACTTTGGCTGATTTAACAGAGGAAGTTTCTTGGAAGTAACTTAGAGAAATAGGCAGTCACATATATGCAAGCTAAATTGAGTTTTCATTTCTACTAACCATCTATGTAATTCCTGCAAGGCTTCCCAGGGGGCTTTCTTCAGTTCTTGTACATGAATATAACTGAAGATATACTGTACACATATGCACATGCATGCAGGCTTCTTGCTCACACACCTTTTCTATACATTTTGAATACACACACATCCATTAATATCCCAGCCCACACGCCTAACATCCTGGCAGATGTATCATAGCCTTCAAATAAATTGCCATGAAATCAATCTCTGGCACCTCAACTTAAGTCACCATTTATTTAACACAATGTATAGCATTTCACTGTTCAAGGAAGTCAAATTAAATGCTGCCATTGGCTATGCTGATTTATATGCTTTAGTTTGACATGATAAAATGTGTTGATAAGGCTAATCACAGCTTAAAGCTTCCACTTTACAATCAGGAACAAACACCAATGACAACAATTGTCAGGGTCTTGACAATTCCTATCCATTCCCACCCCCACCCCCAGCCATTAAAGAGGAGTGCAGTTATAAATTCATTTTTGCCAGGGTTATATTTATTAATATAATCTCTATGTAATCTCTGACCAAAAGGTCACAGGTTCATATCTGGCGAGCGTCATGAACTCATGCTGTTTGCCCCAGCTTCTGCCAACCTAGCAGTTTGAAAATATGCAAACGTGAGTAGATCAATAGGTACCACTCCGGCAGGAAGGTAACGGCGCTCTATGCAGTCATGCTGGCCACATGGTCTTGGAGGTGTCTTTGGACAACTCCGGCTCTTCGGCTTAGAAATTGAGATGAGCACCAGTCCCAGAGTTGACTAGACACAACTAGAGTTAATTTCAGGGGAAGAACTTTATCTTTATCTAATATCTATGTTGAAGTCATTTCAATAAGGGATCTCTGGGTCTTATTATTATATTTTGAAGCAAGGGTTGGAAAAGTGTAGGCCATTTTTCTGCCACTTCTAAAAGTGTGAATTGACTTTCCTGGAACACTCAAGGAACAACAATTCACATTTTAGATTATTTGTAACTACGTACATTCTCATTAACATCAGGAAATAACTGCTTCATCCAAATAAAATGTCGATGTCCCACCATTTCTGTTTTATTCCCTATCTTTAGCAGAAGGACACAGGGGCAGAAAACAGGCTCTCAGGGTTGCCACAGCTGCCCATTCCAGTGTTAAAAACCTGCTGTTGTATTAAAAGTAAGCGCTTCCCCTGTGTACTAAAACTACTAAATATATTTTTACATGGCTAACTTACAATTTTCAGTGCAGGAACTGAACTGTTAACTTAAGGGGGCAGGGAATACATCTGGAGATACCAAAAAATCTCTGTTTTAATATTTCAAATTTCACAGGAGAGCATACATACCCATTTCTTTCTTGCAGCCAACCTGAGACATTTTATACTGTACAATTAAGACACCAAGAAGGGATTTGAAATGAGTTCATGTTGATTTTGGTCCAATTTTGTCTTAAAGTGTAACCTGTAACTAGGGCAGGATCTAGACTGCCATATAATCCAGTTTGGAACTGCATTATATAGTTAGTATAGACCCATATGATGCAGTTTGACTACATTGAACACATTATATGGATCTACACTGGCCATATTTTACAACTTTTCAGCAGCATCTGAATTCTACCACGAAGAGGTAAAAATCAAATGTTGTGAAGAGCTTAGAACTGTGTGAACAGCTAATTGTAGATGAGTGATATCATCAACAATGTTGCTTGGTTTTAGAAAGGATATTCCATTTTCAACAATTAACAATGAGTTCTATCCCTTATCTCTTCTATGTCCTGGAGTTTTAGTTTAAGGTACGTATGAAACTGTGGCACAGAGGGGTTAAACCACTAAGCTGCAGAACTTGCCAACTGGAAAGTTGGCGGTTCAAATTCGTGAGCTACTGTTATTACTCCCAGCTTCTATCAACCTAGTAGTTTGAAAAGATTCAAATGTGAGTAGATGAATAGATACTGCATCAGCGGGAAGGTAATGGCGCTCCATGCAGTCATGCTGGCAACATGATCTAGGAGGCGTCTACGGACAACACTGGCTCTTTGGCTTAGAAATGGAGATGAACATGACCCCCTTAAGTCAAACTTGACTAGACTTAATGTCAAAGGGAAACCTTCACCTTTACCTTATGAAACTGACCAATTTCTTTGGCCCTAAAAAAACAAATCACAACTTTATCCTATTGGTGTAATATGTGCTCAAATACAAGTTCTCAAAATTGCTAGGCTAAGTGGAGGTACTTGGATTGATGCTGGTCTGCAAGTCACTGGCTGCTAGTCTGCAGTGTGTTTCCAAAACAGAAATAGTTGCAGTCAATGGGCATAAGTGTGGTGCCTAACATATTGCGGAAGGGAATGGCTACACGAGATTACTTAAAAGGACAAAACCAAAAAGAAACACATCTGGTGGAGGCAAGAGCGGCTCATGGTTTTCACAGACAAAAGGGAAAAACGGGTAATTCAAAGGGGAAGAGTCGAGAAGTCACTTTAGCAAACAATGCACTGGGCTTCAGCTCAAACTCAGCAGCTGAATTACAACACATGCACACCAAGAAGAGAACTATGAACCTATATGAATACAGTTCGTGACGTCAGTAAACATTTCATTTTCTTTGTGGCACTGTTCCTTACTGTTGAGTTACTAGCTCTTATATATATACAATATATATATATATATATGCATTAAAATAAGATGCAATCTTCTGTAGAACAAAGAATAACTTATATGACGTGGCAAATATTCAAGAATATACAAAACAGCTATAAAATACTAGAAGGAAACAGGTGATGAATCAGTGACTACAGATCTTACTAATCTATATTTGTTTATAGTTCTAACTTAAAATGTTTGGTCAAGAGTTGCTGTCGGTGATATGATTACTCTGTATTGCCACAGCAAATTGGACAACAAAGTAATAAACATTAACTTGACTTGGCAATTAAAACGGTTTCCACCCCAATCCTGCAAGCTGGGACACAATCTAAATTCACATAAAGTGACAGGAAGCCAACTCATTTTGGATCAATATGTATTGATGAATAGGTAAGGACAAACCTTTTCAACTGAAATCAGTGGGGAATGTAACACACATTCGGCTTTTTAATTGGCCATATATCAGACAATATTTGTGTGTATACTGCTTGAATTACAATAGTGCCCTTGTCAGGGTTAGGGACTTAATAAAGCCGAAGAGGTACAAGCTCGTAAAGGGAAAACCGAGGAATACATCAAGGCCCAAAACAAACAACCATGCAAACTACTATATTTTAATTCCGATGATGAAGGGGGGGGGGCATATTGTCATGCCTTAAGTAAGTCAGTATAAAAAGTTAGAAGCGATATTGTATATTTCTTTCATGCATGGAGCTAATTGGTAGCATCTAGGTTGTGTGGGCTACAAAAAAAGTAAAATCAGAAATTACCCCAAGGGTAACCAAAACAGGATGAGTTCCTTTATTATACATGATAGCTTTGTACTGAGAGTTGCTTTTATGCTGAAGAGTATCTTACTGTCTTATAACCACTCCCATATTAGTTAAGGGCAGGGCTACCGTGGAAAGACAGAGATTGTTAAGAGCTTTCCAGGAGCAAAGTAGAAATCCTGCATGTAACATTATTATTCAGTGCAAGCTGCCAAGTCCAGAAAATTGCACGAATTGGAACGGTTTGAATTCTAGGAAGCTGCACAATAAGTCAAGTGAAGCTAACCGATTGTCTAAACTGAAGATAGATTCAGATGCATAGCTGAGCTGATGTGAAAAGGCCCTGGCATTGGGACTGCTTGTTTAAATGCTCTATCACATCCCAGACAAGTGGAGAACTTGTGCATTTCCAGCAGGTCTTGCCTAACAGTTTCCAGCAGTGATCTCACTGCAATATGTCAAGCACGTTCAAACAGATGGTTCCCAAATGAAAAACAAAAGGAAGATTGATGAAGATACTCAGTACTCCTTGTTGTTTGTAGCCTTTACCATCCACACTCATACTAATTTACTAATATGAAATGAGTCTGAAAACATTTCAGACAGGGGGAAAATCAATTTTGTGAAAGCGTGTCTCTGGGGAAGGCGTCTGAAAGTGGACTTTTCCAGTCACCTCTAATGAAACTCGATATGATAAAAGGGTCAACTTCCTGTTTTTCAAAAAATGCTTCTCTATTCGGGGCTCAGTTTATAGAAGCATTATGGATACATGTGCAGTTCTCCAGTTATGGTCTAAAGGCAGAAAAATGGTGTGTGTACACAGTGTTCCCTCACTTATCGTGGGTGTTACATTCCAGGACCACCCACAAAATTGAAAATCCGCAAAGTAGGTATGAGATATATAGATATAGAGATAGATAGATAGGTAGATATAACACATTCTGAGGGTGAGGCAGAAGCAAGGAGAGATTTAAAGGCACCACACACCTCTTTTTTTTTGCTAGCTATACGGAAGGGGCTATAAGGCCGTGATTTACATACTGCTTTGTATCTCCTCTCTCTCTCTTTAATGATTAGCTGTCTCTCTCCCTTCCACACTCCATTGTTGCCAGGAGGCAAAACCTAGCGAAACAGCGAGTCCGCGAAAAGCGAACTGCGAAGTAGTGAGGGAACACTGTATATCGTATATAAATGCATGTGTCTGTATGCAGCCCACAGGATGCATGATTTCCACTCCTCTAGTAAAGAAATAGTCCTTAATCTGCACAATTGAATATTTTAAGTAACCATCCATGAATCATGTGTGGTCACCCAACCCTAGACCGACAAAATTCTCCTAAAGCTGAAAATTAACAATGAATAACAATGAATAATATGCAACACAAATATAGTAAAATCTTTCTCAGACAATGCAAATATATAAATTCTTAATATTGTGATATTTTCATTATTTTGCTATTTTAGTCATTTCTTCACTACTTGGAAGGTAATGAAGATAGAAGCTGCCATCTCATTAATTGACCTAGAAGTCAGGGGGAAGAAAAAACTCTCTACCACAGGCTGATAAAAGCTGTCAAAATACTGAACATCTTCCACTAAATCAATGGCTTATGTGAGCTCTGAATGTCACACTCAAAAAAGGCTTCCAAAACCAGCAACCTGTATGGAATGTCACATCCTGTTTCAGTCTCTTTAAAGGTCAAGTAACACTTATTTGTTCAAAGCAGAACACTGACCATGCCTAAAATGTTTTATTTCTATATAGGCACATATTTTGATCTCACTCCTCCTTAAAAAAATTATTTTCTGGAATAAACACAAAATATGCTATGCAGCTAAATCATCAATAATTTATTTGCTTGGATTTAAAAAGCATGTTTTCGAGTCGGAGATGCTAGGTCCTTGAGCTCATGAGCAACAGTAAATTCTGCTGTATAAGGAAAAGAAATGGCAATTTTCTGTAAATGTTCTTCAAGCATTCCCTGTGGACTTCCATGTCCCATTTCACCCTTTATGAAGATCTCATGATAGTCAGATGTGGCTTTCAACAAGAAGCAAGTAGTTGCAGCAGGGGGTCCTTCCAGACTGGGAGAAAGAATTGAGAACTTCAGCAGCAGTGGTTCTCAACTGCTGCCAGGAAATGTTAGTTTGCGTTCCTTCCACATCTACTCACAAATGCTCATACCGTAATATGCAGCTTTTGTTTTTATTGTATGAGTATGTTTTGAAGTTATTGCCAATTGATGGTGAACCTAAGGCAAGCCTATAATGGGATTTTCTAGGGCCCATGGTCACCCTGTGGGTTTCCATGTCCTAGGAGGGATCTGAACTCTGATCTCCAGAACAACCCAGCACTCAAACCACAAATCTGCACTGACTCTGGGTTTGAAGTCCCTACACCCCAGAAGACCCAAGTGGATGGGGTGGGTTACATGGGAGGAGGTGATCCCGTAGGTAACCTGGACTCAAACTAATATAGGACTTTAAAGACAATAATCAACACTCTATAGTGTGCCCAGAAACTGACAGCTAATAGAATGGTTTTAATATTGATATAATATAGTCACTCCTAGATGTACTAGTAATCAATTAGGCTGCCATGTTATGGACTAAATGCATTTTCCAAACTTTTTACAGCATGTTGCAGAATTACAGCCTTAAAGTTATCAGGATATAATCTCACAATCTTAAACTCATAAGAACACAACAAATACACACAACCAACAATGTTAGAATCTTGTTTTGGCAGCTAGAACCCAAAATGAGGGACATGGCCAAGTGTTAGCTGGGCACAAGAATGAAATCAGTGAGAATGTTAGCCATGTCTGGAAAGGGAGGATATTATCTGAATGTATAAGCAAGTCAAAAGGGGTACCTTCATACAATATGCCTCCCTCTATGATTATAGATTTAGTCCCCATGGTAGGTCTTAATTCTTGGGCTTTAAATATCACTTAGCAACTCGAACCTGGATTGAAAGTGTATTGGAAGCCAGAGCTATATAGCTTTTGCATTATACTCCCAAAAGTGATCTAGCTGCTATATTCTCCATTGGCTGCAGTGCCTGGGTCAATCTCAAGGCCTGACCTGTATAGAGCATGTTGAATTTGCAGCAGGGTGGACTGCGGTTATCACTACTTGACACAAAAATGCTAGGATTTTGTAATGATAGCTGTCAATGTTCTTTTATTTCTCTTTTAGTTGCATCTCTAAAAGTCTACTATACGACACAGGTGGAGACAGCTGGTAACTTCATCTGTCAAAATGTTTTTGTTATAAATAAAAATATGTGATACTACACAGCATAAAGCAGGTATTTCAAAGAACTGAAGTCATATCCTGCGAGCAACATGAGTCTAGTTGCAAGGAACACACATGTCAAGGAAAGCCAGTGCTAAATTAACTGCCCAGATAATTTGTCTTCCTTTTGTACAACTTCATTTTATGGGCAATTGTCTAAAAGCACATGCTATAAAATGAATTTAAAAATTCATAAAATTAGTAGTGGCATCATCTCTCTGTGGCTGGATCTACACTGCCATATATCCCAGGATCATATCTCAGATTATATGCTCTGAATTGGATGATATCTGTCTACACTGCCAGATAATCTGGGATAAGCAGTGTAGATCCAGCCTGTGTGAAATGTGATCATGGTGCTAAACTATGCAGAAAGCTCTACTGCCTTGGAGATGACAGTTAAATGAAGAAAGGATACAGCATTTGATGCAATGGTTAAAAACAATCAAATGATACAGAGGGCACAAACAACAGACGGTGTAGCAAGAACAACTAGGAGAATTATAGAAGTAATTATGCTTTCACGTATGCTTCATAACACCACAGAGGTGGGGAAAGAACCACATCAGTTCTAAGAACAATGTTTTTGCAAGGTTTAGTAAGTGAGCAGGAGGAGTCACTAGAAAAGTTGTTAATGAAAGTTGTTGTGTTTTTCAATTTCGCAAGCCACTTTTTTTTGAACTCTTACCAAAAAAAGGATACAAATTAGCTATCTAAATGCAAATTTATTTATTTATTTATTTATTTATTGGGGCTTCTTCGCCGCCGACTCCCGAGGGCTCGCGGCGGCTCACAGAGCCAGTGGCACGCGAGGGTTAAAACATAAAACAGTTAAAAACACAGTTAAAACAATAAAATACAATATAACCAATAGAACAGCAGCAAATATCGCAGCCCAGAGAGTGTAGACACGGCCTACAGGGGTCCTTGTCCTGAAGAGGTCCCAATCTAATATCTAAATCTTAAATTTGACACATGGGAAACAACAAAAGAAAAGACAGAACAGTATGGGAGTGTGGTGGGGTAGGAGAATATGACATTGCTTCAGTTATATGCTCATAAGCTTCATTATATAGCAACTAAAGGGCCTTAAGAGGAAATTATATTTTAAATATATATATATATCGTAAAGGAAGAAATATAGGTAACAACACTACTCAGTTCCAACTGTAGAAGGTGGCAAGTAAGTGAAAGTAGACTTTTTGTGGGGGAGATTATTTTCTGACAGTTCCTTGTCATGTTGCTCAGGTAGTGCAGGTTATCAAGACATGAATCTGGGATACCAGAGAGGAAAGGTTAGGAGTAAAAGTCCAGGATAGAGGGTTTTTGAGGCAAGAATAATGAACATGAATTGGAAGCCAATTGAAGACAGCTAAAAGGAAGAATATTAGGAAATTTCATCAATAAAAGAGTGATTTTGGCAGCTAAATAGTGGAAAGATAGGATGAAGCCATGGTGGAACAATGGAAGACCAGAGGGGGGGGAAAGAGTAGTGGTCCTTATCCAGAAGATGACTTGGCCAATGGCCACATACAAGTCCATCTTTTCACAAAGTTCCAAAGGAGGAAATGAGGAGGAATGAAAATTTTGGTCAAGCCGCTTTGAGTCCCCTTTGGGGAGATAAAGCAGGGAATAATAATAATAATAAGCCAAACAGAAGAAAGAAAAAGGAATTAAAAATATATATTCATAGGCTGTTCAAAGCATGTTCATAGTATATTCAACAATTGGTAGAGTATATAAAAAACCAAAATTTGGGAGAAGATATTTGGTTCAGTGTATTATGTCCGGGATAACAACAACGAGCATCTAAGAAGAAATATTAAGAGGAAGCTAAAAAAATAACCCCCCTCCAAACTCCAACACATTGAAAGTGACATGCTACTAACACAGAGTATGTATATATGTGTATTGGGTTTGTGTGTGGTTCTAACATATACTTGTCCAGTGCAAGAAACACAGATACAACAGCAGGAAGCAAAACAAATGGAAGGGTTCAAGAGGTTACTGAGGAATGTTGAGGGAATAGGAAAGTTGTCATTTTGTTTTTTGTGGGGTATTATTCTTTGATGAGTGTTATCATTTATCTTCAAGTCATTTCTCATTTATGGCTATCCTAAGGCAATCCTATCACAGCATTTTCTGTGGCAGAGAGTGCATCAACCAAGGTCACCCAATAGGATTCCATGGCTGAGTGAGGAATTAAACCCTGGTCTCCAGAGGCGTAGTCCAATGTTCAAACTACTACATCACACCAGCTCTCTTAGAACTAAAATAATATTGGACAGGAAAAGAGCCACCATAGCACAGACTCAGATAAAATTGTGAGCCTTTAAGAGTGCCAAACAAGAGACAATGTGCCGCATATTAAAAAGAAACAACAAGCAAAGGCAGCATAAAAGTCATGATGAAGGGGGTCTAAATAAAGGCCTTATGATGTTGAAGTTACAGCCATCATCCAAACAAGGCATTTGAAAACTGGAAAACATCCAGGTATCCACTCATAAATCCAGGGCTCTTTTTTCTGCTTTCATTACTGCAGTTTCCTTTTGTACTTGATGTGATTTGTATTTGCTAAAGCCCACACACTGTTTGCATTTTAATATAAGTATCGATAACAGAAATTAACCAAGGAATACTCTAAAATTCCTTCTCAACCTTTGAAATTTGGCTTGTATAATAAGCCTTTGGATTATGACATAGAGGTGAGGGCATGAAGCAACCAAGTCAGAAGGATGGAATCAATGGCCAGCAGAGTAGTATTATCTCCACTGGTTTGGCTGAGAAGCCCACTGCAATTTCACTCCTCTTTGCTTTGAACTTTACTTCCTCAACAACCTTTTCAAGGGGCTAACAAGAGGGAGAGACAGGGCAATAGAGTCCACACTGGCTGGAATAGTAGGTCTATACCATTGGCTAGACCAGGGCTGTCCAACTGCCGGCCCTGCAGGTGTTTTGGACTTCAAATCCCAGAAATCCTAACAGCTGGTAAACTGGCTAGGATTTCTGGGAGTTGAAGTCCAAAACACCTGCAGGGCTGGCAGTTGGCCATAAGCCAACATATTCCTGCTTAAGGAGAAAACTTGCTATCTCCCTTTAGATAGCAATCTGTGTGGAATGCTTAGTAAATTATGGATGTTTAAGGGCTTTTAAATAAACCTTTCAGCATGTGATCATAAAAATACTTTCCTCAGTAGATTTTTTTAGCTGAAGTCAAGGATGTCTTTGAAATATGAGTTAGAGAACCCCATTAATATACGTATTACACACACCAAAAGAATAAATAAAATTCACATCCATGGTGCAAATCAGCAGATTGGTATATTCATCCAATGGAACTTGTTGTCAAGCTAAGCCAAAATCCAATTTAGAACATCTTATTAAAAATATGCAAAATAAGCCAGACACCAGACGTAACAAGCTAAAATTCTTAGAAAATAACCTGTGCTTAAATAATTCAGTGTATAATAAAGAATTTAAACTCCAAGCTTCATCAGGCTACCTCTCAAAATATCCAGTTCCTTCTCCTTTGTTGGCTATACCATCCCTTCATTTCCTTTAATAAAAAAAAATCCAGTATGATTTTTTTATCCAAATACAATCCCATTATCTGGTGCATCACTCCAGAACAAGAGTGATAAAACCTTGCCTCTGAAGAACAGTTAAATGCCAGCAGGGCCCTTTCAGCTGTTAAATAGCTTTTGAAGCTCAGATATCCACATGCTCTCCACTGAACAGTTTAACTAGAGCTCCTCAAAATAAATCCCCGAAAATGTGTTTTTAGTTCAAAACATGCAAGTAAAACAAACTAGAAATGATCTTTTATTTTTGTGGATTCAAAAGGAAACTTCCTCAGTAGCTATTTTAATAAAGACTGACCTATTTCTTCGCCATGATTTCTCTAACTAGTTCAGGCTAGAATTATTCATCAGAAAAGCAAAAGGATCACTCAGAAATAAACAGAAGATGACGTACATGAAGATAAAAGAATAAAAGGATGTGCTGAAGTTGTTTAATACAATAGGACATTAGCACTTTGGCCACTATACATGTCTCTCTTAAAGCATCCATGTCCCATTATGGGAATTATATTCTATGTTTTTGTCATTCATTTGGTCTCTTTCCCACATGCTGATTTAGCACAAGAGGAAAATGGTATGGGTAATGCAGGTAAGCATCTGTGTAGCTCATTATGCTGAGGAATAGCAATTGCATAGAAAGGAACCCAGTTTTATCCTTATGCTCCATCTCAGCGTCTGTGTTTGAATTCATGCTGATTAGATTTCTCAGTTACTATTAACATGAAAGGATGCCGTCTTAGAGGAAGTGGCAGTATTTACCGAAAATTGAGTGCCACTTGTTGTTTTGGGCCTTCAAGTCATTTTCATCTTACTGCAACTATAAGGAGCCCCCGGTGGTGCAATGGGTTAAACCCTTGTGCCGCCAGGACTGAAGACTGACAGGTCAAAGGTTCAAATCCGGGGAGAGCGTGGATGAGCTCCCTCTGACAGCTTCAGTTCTCCTTGCAGGGACATGAGAGAAGCCTCCCACAAGGATGGTAAAACATCAAAACATTCGGGTGACCCCTGGGAAATGTCCTTGCAGACAGCTGATTTTCTCACACCAGAAGTGACTTGCAGTTTCTCAAGTCGCTCCTGACACCAAAAAAAAATAAAAACAACAAAAACAAAACTATAAGGTAAACCTATCACAGGGTTCTCTTGGCAAGATTTGTTCAGAGATGCATTGCCCCTGCCTTCCTAAGAAACTGAGAGAGTGTGACTTGCTCAAGGTCACCCAGCGGGCTTCCATGGCCAAGTAGGGTCCCAAACCCTGGTCTTCAGAATCGAGTCCTCAAGCCACTATACTACCCTGGCTCTTTGGATACCACTGAAATAATAGACATCTAGGCAACCTCCAAAAACAGTGCTGGGTAGCACTGTTCCTTGGATGCATCTTCCGAGAGGCAATCTGGGAGCAGTAGTTCCCTGAGTCCTACGGCTCCCAGAATGCCTCTGGGAGCATATCCATGGCACGGTGCCACCCAGCACTGCTGGAAATCAGTATCCGGAGGCACTTCCTTGGGCCTAGGCAAGCCCAGTGGCCTTCGGAGGAGGTAAGCGGCGAGGGCGGAGGAGGTCCTTGAATGGAGAGTGGCGAGGGGCGCGGGAGCATAGTTTTGGAAGAGGAGTAGTCTTAAACGCTGAGTTTATCTCTAACTCTGTATTTTATCTTTAAATGTTGGGGGGTTGTCTTATACTCCCAGTCGCCTTGTATTCTGGAAAATACGGTATGTTCCTAGTTTTCAAGTGTTATTTCCTTTTTACTTTGAAAGCAGTAGTTCTGCTCCAGAAACTTTGTTTATGTGCCCATAACCTATGTTAAATTTGTGGAAACTCTACAAAATATTCAATCATTGAGAATCTAAAGCAAAATGTGCTATAGCAGGATGTCCCTCCTGCAAAGACCAAGCTTTCGCAGTTTAATAAACTTTTCCACTAAACTTGGTACTGACCATACTGACTGGGGAATGATGGAAACTATAAACCCAATCAAACAAACATCCCTTTCCAAACTCTGAAAAAAACTAGATACTCTGAAAGCTGTGGAAGTCGGTTCAATGAAACACGAGTGGTTGTATGTCTTTAAACCTATGCTTATCTGAAGCTATGAGTACATGTTCAGCTAATTAGAATGTTTAACCGATTGAACATTTTAAACAATGTTACATGCACCGGAATAAAAGAATGGCATGTACCAATTAATAAGATACACTTTCTCAGAGAGACATTTGGTTTCAAAAGGTAACACTTAAGAAACCGCTGTACCTTGAAATTAAATTCTTACCTTTAAATAATTCTTATGTGCATATATTAATTATTTCAACATTGAATGTCCTGTCTTTTACAGAGTTAGCAATATTCTAGAGGTCAGAATCCACAATTCCTCTAGTATCAAGTCTGAATTGTATTAATTAAAGTGTGAACCAGTTCTCCAATGGATAGAAATTCAACTAATTCTAATACAGAAATGAGACCACTTTTTACATAATACTGTTTAGAGCACTGATTCTCAAAGTGGGTGGAATTGCCCCCTGGTGGGCGGTGAGGCGATCCAAGGGGGTGGTGGGAAGCTCAGGGGAATTTGGGGGGCAGTTAACCCCCTTTAAGGGGGCGTTGAATGATTGGCCATTTAGGAGGGGTTGTGCGGCCCTCTTCTTTGGCCCCGCCCCCTTTGCTTTGACCTGCATATTAGATATTTGGATTAGAATTCATAAAAGTAGCAAAATTATTTATGAAGTAGCAATGAAAATATGGTTGGGGGTCACCACAACATGAGGAACCTTATTCAGGGGTCATGGCATTAGAAAGGTTGAGAACCACTGCATTAAAACATATATCTTTCTGTTTAATTGCTATTAATTTTTTTACAAAAATAATTTCTAGGGGGGGTGGTGAGTAAATTTTTTTCTGGAAAGGGGGTGGTAGGCCAAAAAAGTTTGCGAACCACTGGTTTAGAGATACATCCACTGTATTTCTCAAAAGGAAAGTCATAATGGATTTTAAAACACACATACACATGTTAGTTTAAATAAAATGGAATGCTCTGTCTTACCAAGAGTGAATTCAAACTTTGGTTCACAGAGTGTCTTCTTAAGACCTGTTGGTTAAAAGAGTAGTTAATAAATGCACAGCACTCTTTTATAAATTACAGAATGTGATTAACATTTTAATACTAAATGTATCACTGGAACATTGGTACTAACCCCTCAAAAGAGATTTTGGTGCTATGTTCCAGGTCCATTGCTCTGATGCTGCAGCCATCACCAATAGGGTGGAAAGGTGCAGGCGAGAGTAACGGAGGTCGTATTCTTTTGTTGAAAGTTAGCCAAATGTAGTGAAGCCCTGTCTTGTTCTTGTTACAGGCAGATGGAACTGGGGTGAGGCAATTAGCTCTCCCTCACTTCTACTGAGTGTCATCATTTTCACTCCCTAAATTTAATGTTACTTCTTAGGGCAATGAGGGGAGCTATCAATATTTTCTAGCACTCACTGGAGGGAAGGTAGGATATGGATCTAAGTAATCAATAAAGATTTGCAACATATTATACAAAAATTCAATAAAAGTTAATGGAAATATTTCCAAATATTTTAAAACAAATAGAAACACTAATACCCTGGATCCCTGAAAATAAGACATATCCCAAAAATAAGCCCTATCATGATTTTTCAGGATTTCTGAGGATGCTCAAAGTATAAGCCCTACTTCAAAAAATAAGCACTAGTTACAGTTCATTGAAAAAGTCAATTTGGAAAAATAAGACAGCCCCCGAAAATAAACACTAATGCATATTTAGAGCAAAAGTAATATAAAACCCTGTCTTCTTTTTGAGGAAGCAAGGTACCTTACCAGATAGTGAAATGTATGTATTTTTCCAGTGGAAGTACAGTAGAGTCTCGCTTATCCGACATAAATGGGCCAGCAGAATGTTGGAAAAGCGAAAATGTTGGATAATAAGGAAGGATTAAGGAAAAGCCTATTACATGTCAAATTACATTATGATTTATTTATTTATTTATTTATTATTTCAATTTATATACCACCCTTCCCAAGAAGGCTCAGAGTGGTTCACAACAACAACCAACACAATCACAGTAAAAGATTAAAACATAAAAGCAGCTTTAGACCAGAGCGGACTATGCAGCATTAAAGATTAAATGCCTGTCGAAAAAGGTAGGTCTTACAGGCCCTCCTGAAGGCCTGCAGATCAGTTATTGATCGGGTCTCCTCAGGAAGGGCATTCCAGAGAACAGGCGCTACTGCAGAAAAAGCGTGCTGCCGCGTCGATAAGCGGCAGACCTTGAGAGATGGAACCTCCAATAGATTTCGATCCATGGACCATAGTGGCCTCTGGGGAATGTGTGAGGAAAGACGGTCCTTCAGGTACACTGGCCCCAGACCATGCAAGGCCTTAAAGGTTAGCACCATCACTTTGAAGGCAATCCGGCACTCAATCGGGAGCCAGTGCAAATGCTGCAAGACTGGCGTGATGTGGCATGATAGTGTCACTCCAGCCAGAAGTCGAGCCACAGCGTTTTCCACCAGCTTAAGTTTCCGGATTACCGACAAAGGAAGGCCAATGTAAAGGGCATTACAGTAGTCCAGTCTCGAGATGACCGTGGCCTGGATTACCATAGCCAGGTCGTCACCCGAGAGGTAGGGCGCCAGCCTCCTTGCCTGGCGCAGATGGAAAAACGCTGCTCTGCTCACAGGGGAGATCTGAGCCTCCATCATCAGCAGAGGGTCCAGTTGGACCCCCAGGCTTTTAGCCAAGGGTGATGGGGTAACCACCCCGCCGTTCATGATTGGCAACAGGAGCTCCCCCCCCCCCCGGGACGAGCCAGCCACAGGACCTCCGTCTTCGAAGGGTTCACCTTCAACCTGCTGGCCCATAGCCACCCAGTCACGGCTTCAAGGCTGAATGATTTGACTCATTAAGCACCAAAACATCATGTTTCACAACCAATCAAGAGAAAAAAACAGTTAAATACAGTGTTTCCTCACTTATTGCAGGGGTTAGGTTCCAGGACCTCCCGCAATAAGTAAAAAACCGCAATGTAGGACGCTCTATTTATTTTAATATTTATACGTTATTTTAGTAGTTATATGCTATTTTAAGTCTTTATAAACTTAAAATAAAGTGAAGGAAAGGCCCTTCAAGGCTGGAGGGAGGGAGAAATGAAAAGGGAAAGCACCTTGGAGAGCAGTGGCGGCAGTAGCGAGGGAACCCTGTACATGGTAATGTTATGTACTAATTACTATATTTATGAATTTAGCACCCAAACATTGCAATGTAAACAGCTGTGGATCCGGGCAGTAAGCAGATTACTGAACGTTGGATGAACGAAGTTTGGATAAGCGAGACTCTAGTGTATGGCTTATGGGTCAGGTGTAAAGAATTCATGCAAACACATTCTCAGTACCGTATTACCTTCACAAACTACAGGGTGATCCCTACTGGATATCTAATCTGTCCAAACCAAGGTATTAGAGATGTAATGGCTTCCCACTCCTTCCAATAGATTTGCATGATTAAAAATGCAACAAACAGAATGCTTACCTACAAGCTTGGGATCTGCAAGTCTCTCTGCCTGTGCTGATGGAAGAAACTGCTGTACTTCCTCTGCTGTTTTCTCTTCCTTGATTTCCATGATCAGTGTCTGGAGCTGCTGGATTTTATTACACAGACCTTCAGAATTTGCCTCTCCAAGTGCAACAGCCCAAGATTCACAATCAGACCTCGATGCAGCTTCAAGGTAAATATCTGGTTCTCCACTTTGAAACTCTGCATTCAAAACAAAATGGACAGATAGGCATTAGGCCAGGCATTAATAGATGTGTTTATGAGTATTGGAATGAGATGGATGTTTGCAGCAATACAGAATATCATCCAAATAATAAGAAGCTAAAATGTTGTTGCTCTGTATTCAATGCAACTCAAATGTTCTAACTGCACTTCTGCTGCTGACACCTAAAATATGATACATTTAGAAAGAGTAAAAGATCAGGAATTCAACTGTCAACATTTTATAAGAATTAAATATACAATAAAAACTATAATTAAAACAATTTTAAAGTACATTTAATAAAATATAAACAGTCAGTGCCCTTCTAAAAGCTTTTTTAAAAAAACCATGTACTTCTCAAAAGCTTGTCAGAATAATAATATAATAGTAATAGTAATAATAATAATAAATTTTAGAGCAATTAATGTAGCTCAAAACTATGTGGCAGTATCATTAAACTGAAATAGTGAATACTATTTTTTAGTCCTTGTTTGGCAGATCATAAAGTTCCTTCAAAGCAACTAAGGTGAGTACTAATTTGAAGTAGCACAGTTGACAGGCAGAACTTTTTCAAATGGAGCAGTGCAAATCATTAGATCAAAGCATTTCATTGTTCGTTTCATTACAATTGGAGTCCATGCACTTGGTTTTTGCCTCTTGCCAGAATACTGTTCATCGTTATCTGGCAATAATTTAGAATGACACAGCTCTTTCTTGATGAACTAACAATATGTACAGCGAATTTTCTGAATTTAGTTCTATCCATGAGTCTGCTTCAAAGCTTTTAGATAACAAAGGGTCCTTCCAAACAGGGCCCAAAATGCAGGACCTGTCAGACTTTTATCTGAGGCATCCAAACAATGTCTCTGGTAAAAGAGGATTAATTCAGGACAAAGAAGGTAAGCATGCTTTGTTCCAAATTAATTAGATACCCATTAGACCCTGGCCTTTCTGAATGGGCCCTGTGGGGACTGACCCGTGAGTAGTTGTGGGACTACCGAGGGGTCAGTCCCCACAGCCCAATTCACTTTTTGGGTTCCATAAGCCCAGAGAACTAAAAAGGGCAACCCCCCTCACCAAATCCCCACCTGTTGCACCTCAGAACCCAGGTAGCCCCCCCCCAGATCACCACACACAGGCAAATGCAATAAATGTTCTTTATTTAGAATATAAAATAGTAGAAAGTTCAAGGAGGTAAAAAGAATGCAATCAAAAAGAGTTCATGAGTCCATAGGCAAAATCAAAGCGGATAGAATCCCCAACATAGTTCCAAAGCAAAGCAACTGCCTCCGTGGTCAAATGTGAAACTTGAGCCAGGCCGCAACTATGGCCATTCAAAACAGCAACAAACCGCTCCGGCAGTCAGTAGAAACTTGGAGCCTGGGACAAGAGACGTGGTCACACCAAATGTGGCTTCAGATCTAATGTCCAATTTCCCAGGCCGCATAGATATAGGAATCTAGCTCTTGTGGGCCCAATGCACTCCCTTTCTCCAATCTTTCCTTGAAGCCGAAATATTAGCTCTCCTGTTGAATTCCTTCTCATTAGCGTGAACAGCTGTATCGTTATCAGAATGTGAACCAGGCAGTTCCCCGTCTCCCATTGCACTATCTGGGAAGGGAGTAGCCACTCTTTCTTGCGACCCAAGGCCGCCTGGTTTCTCTTAACTATCTGAGTCCGTTTCCATGGAATCTTCACTAAACTCATCTGAAGTCCCATAACCTTGCAACCCTGTATTATCCCATTGCAGGCTCTCTTCAGGAGTATCATAAGCATCAGGCCATCCATCATCCTCTGACTCTCCTGGGTCAGCTGATACCTGGTCCGAGGCCCCCGGGGTCTCCCCAAGCCCACCAGGCTGGAACCGCACACCACCAAAGCCCATAAATAAGAACGAACTTACCAAGGCCTCTTGCTGTGTAGAAATGACGTGCCAGGAAGGGGGGAGGAAGGCAAATCTCTCTACTTCCTGGCGTGTCATTTCTATGCACCAGGAAACCTGCAGGAGAGGCCTAATGGAGCCTAGTAAATTTCTTCCCATTTTATAGGCTTTGGGGGGGGGGGGCTGGCTTTGGGGAGGCGGAAGTTACTGGGAGGGCATGGGGGCAATTGGGAAAACCTGTTGTTTTTGAGTGGGCTTGATGACAGCAAAGCGGATGGAAACAGATTACTTTAACTCGTTTTTGCCTGCAATAAATTGTAGGCCTGGTTAGGTTTGTCGTATCCCTACGAAATTCGTTTTAAATTCATTTAAAACTTACTTTAGAAATGTTTTTGACGTGCTGCAAGCACCCCGGAAGTGAATTACCAAATATGAAGCCACCTCCGCCATTTTTCGTTTTTTAAAAAATCGCCATTTTCGGAAAGGATTTTCCCTTCCCTGGCTTTCCCTTCCATCGCCTGAGAACGGCCCCGCTCAGATCCAGGGGTAAGGCATGGGATTCCAATGGTTCCCAGCTGGCGAGGAGGAGTGGAGGACATCCCCTCCACTCCCCCTCGCCAGCTGGGAACTAATGCGCTTTAGCTTTAACACTTTCCTACTGACAGCGTTGTTTCTTTCTTACTTACTGAGGATGCGTGGGCGCCATTAACAAAGCCATTCCAAATTTCGTTAATTGTTATGAATTAATTTCAAATTTTTCAAGGAATTTTTCAGAAGTACATCAGATATAAAGCACCAGCGCCCCCTTACATCCGCAGCCAGTTTTGAACCTTTTTTTTCTTGATCAACCAGGCCTAATAAATTGCTGTCTGGAAGTGCCCTAAGTGTCTATTTCTTGCTCTTCTTCTCCATGTGTTTGAGAGAGAATATAAGTAAGAATGAACAAATCCTTGGGTTCTCTAGGACAGTCTTTCTCAACCAGTGTGCCGTGGCACACTAGTGTGCCGTGACGGACCTCCTGCTGTGCCGCGAGAAAAGCTCTGCCCCCCTTCCTCCCCCTCCTGCCGAACTCCTGCTGCTTGGGGGAGGAGGAAGGGCTGGGCAGTGGCGAAGAAAAAGAAGAAGGGACTGGGGCGCTGCCTCCTTCAGCCGTTTCCCCAGCCAGCCTCCAATCCGCCATGACTCCCACCATGACTCTCACTCCTCGCTCGCTGAAGCCGCGTGGAGGAGGAGCCCCCACTGAAGCCCGTCCACCGCTCATGCTCCTCCTCTGTAGGAGAGCTGAAGCCGGGGGAGGGAGCGGGGCATGGCGCGCCTGGCTCTGCCCCCTCCCGGCTTTGGCACTCCCAGCAGCTGTTCCAGCCTTGAGGGGACAGTGCCAAGCCAGCATTGTGCTGGCTCTGGCACCGCTGGCTCTGCACTGCCGTGCAAGGCTGGAGCAGCGGCGGGGAGGGGTGAAGCCAGGGTAGGGGCGGGCATGGCGCAGCCTGGCTCCGCCCCTACCCAGCTTTGGCACTCCCAGCAGCTGCTCCCAGCAGGCCACCAACCCCAGCCGTTCTTTATTGTGTTAGAGTGTTATTTTGTGTCATTTTGGTTGGTGGTGTGCCCCCAGATTTTTTTAATGTTAAAAGTGTGCCGCGGCTCAAAAAAGGTTGGGAAACACTCCTCTAGGAGACTCACTCATCTGATTGGTATTCACAAAGAAAATGGCTTCCTCTAAGTATTTTAAATTCTGCCATATTGACAGTTTCATTAAATTGCAAATTCAGCATGACATTTAACACAGTATAAATGATCAGACGCTAAGTAAGCAAGAAGTAACAAAGAAATCAATGCTGCTTTAACAGAAGACACCAGCAGACTTAACTATGTATCCATAAGTATCAAATTTGTGGCTGTCTGGTTTTGTGGCTGAGCTATCTCTATCTATCTATGAGCTATCTATACAGTAATCCCTTCCAACAACCAATTTCCATACTTTCCATATGATATGGACAGAAAGCATTAACCACAGTATGGAAGGAAAGCTTATTGCTTATGGCAACCACTATAGTTATTGTCCCTGGGGCTTGATGTTTCCATTTTAAAATATGCACCTTAAATGCACAAATGGAGAACCACCAGCAATGGTGTTCCTGGCAGAATGGAATATTTAAAGGCATACTGAGCAGTTGAAAGCTTTGAATCAGAAATGGTAGATAAATCCATAAAATACTGCTTATAGCCATATACCCTATTTTCATCTATATATATAAAAAGTGAATGGTCGTGGTACCCGGCAAATGGACACGAAAACTATAAGCCCCAGAACAACCACACACACCAAACACATTCCCCCAAGGCACAAGGTTCCTACAGGGCACAAAAAACCCACCCTCCCTACCTTCCAACCCCCCCGAAACACAGCCCCCAAAAACCGCCCATTGGAAATAGCGGCGCATGCTGCACAGCAATAGCCTCCTTCCCCCGTGAGGCCAGTGGAGAGGGAAAGCCCTATTTGACAATGGTAGCGATGCACACAGGCCCGCCCCCCCCCCCCCCCCCACACCCACAGCCGTGCCTCACCACTACCTCCTTCTTCATGCCACCGACCTGCTCAAAAACGGCCAGCCGCCTGTGCGGTCTCTCCCTTCGCCTTCCTGTTCCGGGAGTGGCAGGGAGGTGGGGCGCAGCCTCATCGCCCTCCTTCGCCACTTCCCTGCCGAACGGGGGGCTGAAGAGGGACCTCCGCCTCCTACATTGCCTTCTCGCTCTCCTCTGCCAGCTCCCTTCCACTCCCAGAAGAGGAAGGTGAAGGGAGACAGATCGCGCGGGCCCCTTTCGCCCTCCTCTTCAGAGCGCCGCCACCCTGCCAAAGGGGGGGGTGCGAAGGGGGATCTTCGCCAGGAGGGCGGGTGCGGCGGAGACCGGTGCGGTGGTCGGCTCCTCTGTCCCCTCCTGCCGATTGTGGACCCGGGCAGCGTGGGTTGGGTCCAGGAACGTTTGGGAGGCGGCGAGGCAGGTGGAGGAGGAGGTTGAGGAGGTAGGCACGGGAACCCACCACCACACCGGTCTCTGCCGCACCCGTCGTCCTGCCAAAGATCCCCCTTCGCCCCCCCCCTTTCGGCAGGGAAGTGGCGAAGGGGGAGCGATGGCGGCGGCGCTCTGAAAAGGAGGGCGAAAGGGGCCCAAGCGATCTCTCTCCCTTCGCCCTCCTCTTCTGGGAGCAGAAGGGAGGCAGCGGAGGACAGCGAGAAGGCAACAGAGGAGACGGATACACCACAAACGTCCCCTCAAATTAAAGATTACAAAATGCGGAGTGCTGGTCAGACACTGCTAGTACCGACAGACTTACAAAATGCTGAAATATAGCTTGCTGAAAGGTAAACAAGTACTCCCGGAGAAAGGAAACCACATAATTTCCATGGGAATGCTCACTCTCCGCCCCTTTGTTCTCCTTTCCTGTGCCCTGCCATGGTCCAGGCTTATCTCAAATGGACATGGAGGGTACACATTAGCACATGGGTAGGGAAAAAAGACACTCCTGGGTTCTGTTCTTATCCTCAATTAGCAGATACTGTGGCCACCATCCCAGCCTTGAAGCAGTTCCTGGATGATTATGCAGGTGCTCTGCAGCAGAACCGGTTTGGTTTCATCCACTTACTAACTTAATTTTAGAGTCTGTATAGAAAAGCTCAAAAACTCAAATAAAAACACATTTTTCTTCAAACAAATGTTGTTAGTTCTGTATGCTTCCTTGTGTGCCCACCTGTATTCTTCCTGATGCTGAAAAAAGATGTCTAGGCCAATTGAAAATGGACTTTTATACTAACTCACATGCAGATGCAAATGGACTCTACTGTATCCTTACCTGAGAGAAGAATGCTAAATAAAAGCTGCATAACCTCATTTTTTGGAGTAAAGACTTAGGATACATGCCTGGTCTGATGTAAACAAAATCAAAATATAATCATATAATTTTGTTGTTTGATGTTCATCGGACTATGGGAACACTTTCCCCTATTGAAAGCATACAAATAATGTTTTTCTCCTTACACCATATACTTAATACAGCATTGGCTAAGCTTGCTTTTACTGTCAACAGTAAGTCAATAAAGTAAGCACAGTATACAAATTACAGTCAGGTGTTCAAACACCATTTGTCACAAGATATGAGCCTCAATATGGTGTTTCATAGTCCCTGTCAAATTCTTAAAACATAGCTGGCTAATTAGTGCCCCCTCTTCAATAATAGGAAAATTGAAAGAGAAGATGGTCAATTCAAAAAACCTAGAAACACACTAGATTCAAGGCACAGGAAAATTGCAGGGGAAAGCAGATTAAAACTGAGTTACATATCCAAATATAAGAAAGTATGTACTTGAAAATGTGTTTTGTTTCATTATGTTTCTAAAAGTATAAAGAAAATATGATGAGGGGATATTGAACAAGAAAATAAGAAAATATCTAATTATCAGGTACAAATGAATAGAATCTTGCACTCATATCTATACCCTTACTTAACAGCCAGCTCCTATATCTTCATTTTTTATCAGGATGTGTTCAAAACAAGGCTAATACACTTCAGTGAAAACGCTACAGATTTCAGTTCTTCGCAGAACTGGGAAGCAATCTATCAACACACACACCTTTATATGCTCCACAGAGCTTCTAATGTAATGGTTCTACATTGTGATTCCCATGACTGTTCTGTAAATATTCAGCTGCTACACGAAATAATGTTGCAGTAGTTGACAACTCATCCAGCTGCAGATTCTCCTATTCCCTTACGCATTGTAATGGTACACTGAAACAAACGTGGACTAAGCCAAGATAGCAGGATCAGATGCAATAACAAACCATAATTAATTCAAGCCAATATTAATACACCAAGTACTAGCCTCAAAAATATAATTAGCCAGTTCAGTGACTTTGGATATATAAATCAAATAGGTTTTTAAGAGTTAAAGTACAGTACTCATACTGATCCATTCATAAATCGACCCAGTTTTCGAGGATTTTATTTTTTTTCTTCATAGAGTATATATGATACATTGGCTACTTGCCAAGTATATCTAGCCATAATAACTGATCTGTTTCATGTGTATAGGGATTGTAGATGAGGATCTTTAATTGAAGATGCATGTGTTGCTCTTAGGAATTTTTTCGAGCCCTATTCCAACAGCAGCTCCTCATGATATAGTGGGTATTACTTCCAGAGAATGTTGAAGCTTTGAAATAGCTCTTGTAGTGGACACACACATGTACTGGCATGCACATGTGGAACTTTAATTTATGAATGTTGTGAAACTTGAGCAATGAGTTTCACCCAGGATTTTAGTTCTAGTTTTGTCCCATGCTGTATTGATATCACCAACTATACAATACCAGTACCACCTCAATCTTCTTTGTACATCTAAAAACCTTCTTAAGTCTTTTTTGGCTTTTTGCCAGCCTTTAAGCATATTTCATAGGATCACTCAAATATTCAAAAAGATGTTTTAGAGCTTTATTTCTAAGGGCCCATCTATGCAGTATCTGAAACATGGAAGTTATCAAGTTAAAAGGGTTAAAAGGAAACTACATGATGCTAGCAGTAAATCTGTGCTGATTCTCTGCAACATACGAGCAACAGAGGATAAAAGGTCCTTTTTTATCCTGATTCCAGCCAGAAAATGTACATATTTGCATCACTGTATTTCTGTGGGCTTGCAAAAATCATGGGATTTCCCACCATACCCCTTGTGGAGACTACTCCAACACATGTCCACTTTTTAAAAGTCCCAAACAGCTGATCGGCTGATCAGGCTGTGAAACGGACACACAGCTGATTTAAAGGAAGCACGAACGGAGAGCAATTAGAACTCTCCGAAACTCTTTATTTTAAACTTTATAATATTAAACAGAGCTTGAATAAACAATTGGAGAAAGAGAAATCCCGTAGAAGTTTTTTTTAAAAAAATTCCTCTGTTATGTGCTGAACCTCATTTGCACACTTGCGAATCTGCTTATATTTATATTTAGATATCTGCATGTGCGCATACACAGTCCAGCGCATAACAGAGTGTTTTTTTTAAAGTTCCTCCGGATATCCCCCATCCACCCCCCACCTTGTTCCGATACAGAGGAGAAATGTGGATGGCTGGGGACCCAATCCCGGAACTGACAGATCTCTTTGTGGACCTACTCTCAGGTCCTGGGATTTTTTTGTCTTCTATTTAAAACCCGCATTTTTGTGCTGTCTGGAAGCGCTCTACGTGACAAATGTTGGCAAACAGTGAAACTATTTGATGCATTTTGCAAGTACATTTGGAAACAAAATAATTCTGAACTGCTATCACAGCAATAGAAAATGCTTGAGAATATCAATGAACCTCTGCTAGTCTGAAATATAAAACACAATAGTTCTAACAACCATATGCTATAACAAAAGCAGAGTGGAAGCTTTGATACATAAATTGTGGGTCTGCATGATATGCCTAATACAGACATCACAGGCTCCTAATTCACAAAGCCAACTGAATACTGAATTCATGTTTCAAATTAGTACTGATGAAATGATCTCTTGCTTACTGATGATGCAGGGTTAATGATCCCGTGAATGTCAAACTTTCAACCATACATAAAGAATCCAATTAACAGTCAATTTCAATTCTCCCTCAAATGAACTCATTTCTATATTGCCAAAGGCTTTCATGGCCGGAATCACTGGGTTGTTGTAGATTTTTCGGGCTGTATGGTCATGTTCTAGAAGCATTCTCTCCTGATGTTTTGCCTGCATCTATGGCAGGCATCCTCAGAGGTTGTGAGACCTCACAACCTCTGAAGATGCCTGCCATACAGTAGATGCAGGCGAAACATCAGGGGAGAATGCTTCTAGAACATGGCCATACACAGGGGTGGTCTAAGGTAATTTTAAATGGTAAGCAAACAATATTTTGGCGCCCCTCCCAAAAAATTATTTGCCCCCCCCCTCCGCGCATGCCCAGAAGCTCCTGTGCACAGCCATAGAAGCCTATAAACACAGCACTCCCTATTCGGCACCCCCCCCCCCCCCGTGCATGCTCAGAAGCTCCTGTGCGCAGGTGCAGAAGCCTGTAAACCAGGGGTGGGCAATTATTTTTTCCAAGGGGCCACATGAAAGCCAAAAAATATTATGGAGGGCCGCACCTCAAGGCGCAACTGCATAATATCAATTCAATTTCTTTAATAATAATAAAAACTTGCGGTTTTGATATATTAATAAGACTGATAAGAGTAAATGTTATGAGCAATGAAAAAGAGAGGTTGTCATAGGAAAAATGACATTTATTCACTAACATATAACAAAGCAATTAAATAAATTCAATAAATATTTCTCAAAGCATGGCCAGGTATGAAGCAATTGCATAAATTCAATAAAGATTTCTGAGTGCATAGCCAGGTATATAACAATTAAATAGATTTAATAAATATTTCTGATTGCATGGCCAGGTATATAACAATTAAATAGATTTAATAAATATTTCTGATTGCACAGCCAGGTATATAACAATTAAATAGATTTAATAAATATTTCTGATTGCATAGCCAGGTATATTACAATTAAATAGATTTAATAAATATTTCTGATTGCATAGCCAGGTATATAACAATTAAATAGATTTAATAAATATTTCTGATTGCATAGCCAGGTATATAACAATTAAATAGATTTAATAAATATTTCTGATTGCATAGCCAGGTATATAACAATTAAATAGATTTAATAAATATTTCTCAGTGCATAGCCAGGTATATAACAATTAAATAGATTTAATAAATATTAAATAAAAACAAACGGTTGAGTAGTAAATCTCTTCTTTCCTCCTTGGTGAAGATGGGGAGGGACGGGCAGCTACAAAGCCATGTGTCCGGAAGTAAGCAAGGGAGAGAGCAGAACGCTCCCCTTCGTCGCTGGCTGAGACTGCAAAAGGGACTTCGGCGGAAGCCCCCCTCCCCAGCCTCTTCCACGATGACGTCACAGCTCAGGAACAGGCCCGAAGCCGGCCTCCTTGCATGGCGCCCTCTGAGGGAGGAGGAGGAGGCGCCTCAGCGCCAGGCCAGGCCACACCCTCTCTCTCACCTCCCCTTTCGCTTTCAGGGGGCTTCGCGGGGGAGGAGGAGAGAGGCGGGCCTAGGCGAAGGAGTACCGCTCTTCAGTCAGGGGCGCCTCCCAGGGAAAGAGCGAGGGCCTGGGCCTCCCGAATGGGCCCAGAAGCTCCTGCAAGCAGCAGCAGGGATGGGCGCTGCCCGGGCCGCTGTAGCTTCCGTTAGAGTCTCTTTTGCAGCCTCAGCCAGTGAGGAAAAGGAGCGTTGCGCTCCCTCCCTCGCTTTTTGCCGCAAAGGAAACAAAAGCAAGCGAGGGAGCAGAACCCTCCCTTTCCTCACTGGCTGAGAGGACTCCAGCAACGGCGGGCGGGCGGCGCCCATCCCTGCTGCTGCTTGCAGGAGCTTCTGGCCCATTCGGGAGGCCCAGGCCCTCGCTCTTTCCCTGGGAGGCACCCCTGACTGCTGCTTGCAGGCCCGCCTCTCTCCTGGGCCCCTGAAAGCGAAAGGGGAGGTGAGAGAGAGGGTGTGGCCTGGCCTGGCGCTGAGGCGCCTCCTCCTCCCTCAGAGGGCGCCACGCAAGGAGGCTGGCTTCGGGCCTGTTCCTGAGCGCGGAGGAGAAGCCCCGGCCTCTCCCTCCCTTTGGGGCCTTTGCTTACGCTGGCGCGGCCGGCGCAGCGGCGCCCATCCAAAATGGCACCCCACGCGGCTGCGTAGTTTGCTTACATGGTGAGACCGCCCCTGGCCATACAGCCCGAAAAATCTACAACAACCCAGTAACTCATTTCTATTCCACCATACTTTTAGAAGTCCAAGAAATTGCTAAAAATGAATTAACAGTAGAAAGAAAAATCAGTGGCAAGAAGAGGACAATATGAAATAAATTCCATGCTGTAAATATATATATGAATATTTTGGGTGCTACTAGATCAGGCTGCTTAATCAAACAATATCATTTTCCACTTGTAACACTTCCATGTTTGTCATAAAGCTTTGTCATTTACTGTTTTGGACTGCAATTCCCAGCATCCTCCCTCTCTCAGCATTACAATTGACTATGCTTCCAGGTATTTCTAGGGCTTGTAGTTTCCTCAAAAAGTTATCATTTCAAGCTCTAAATAAGGAGAGGAGAACACAGAACTTTTGAAGCCTTGTTTGCTCAGGCATGTCTTAATATTGTAATATCAATATCTTAATATTTTGTCCCAAGTTAGGGACACAGTTGATATGATTTACAAAATACTCTTGCTGGCAGGTCAAATTGATTATAATACATTGGGAGTTGGTTCTTAGTTTTTCAATTTGTTTTTATGCACAGTTTAAGGAAATACAACTCTGTTTAATGAAACAGTTCTGGCATGGTCTTGAGTTCTGTAACATTAGGCTATTATATATACCACGTGATTTTAACCATTGTTCTGCTAAACAATAGACTTTATTATGCCTACACATTTAAAGAAATGATAAATATTATGACCAGGTGATACCAAGGAGTGGGAGGACAGTACAGTAAGTCCTATACTGTTTTACCTGAGAATAAGAAGCTTAATACAGTCTACAGAATTTATTTCTGAGTAGAAATAACCTGGATTGCATCATAAAAGCCTTGCATTGTTTGTTACTTACTGAGCACTACTGCAACATCTGCTTTATTCTTGAATTCCACAATACAGCACCGCTCCAGGATCACTAATTCAGATGCTTCACAACTCTGTGCAAAAACAAAAACAAAAAAAGTTATTTAAAATATGGGCTTCCCAACTTGATCTGTAAATTCTTGTTATTCCACAATAAGATGGAACGAACATATCAAAGTGCCCAAATCAAATAACTCTCATTAAAATTCTGAGGGCTGACATTGAACAATCTGTTTTACTGCTTCAAGAAACTTAATCCACACACACACACACACACACACACACACACACATGCACTCTGTTCGTTTTGAGTGACAACTCAAAATCCATTGAATGAATTGCTGCCAAATTTGGCCACAAGGCATCTACTAACCCAAGGAGTGACCATCACTCAAAAAATATTGATTTTGTAATTTGGGAGTTGTAGTTGCTGGGATTTATAATTAACCTACAATCAAAGAGCATTCTGAATTCCAACAATGGATTTGGACCAATCTTGACACACAGGACTCCCATGACCAACAGAAAACACTAGAAGGGTTTGGTGGGCATTGATCTTAAGTTTGGGATTTGTAGTTCACCTAAATCCAGAGAGCACTGTGGACTCAAGCAATGAAAGATCTAGACCAAACGTGGCATAAATACTCCATATGCCCAAACGTGAACACTGGTGGAGTTTGGGGGGAAATAGACCTTGACATTTGGGAGTTATAGTTACTGGGATTTATAGTTCACATACAATCAAATAACATTCTGAACTCCACCAACGATAGAATTGGGCCAAACTTCCCACACAGAACACCCATGACCAACATAAAATACTGTGTTTCCTGGTGGTCTTTCATGACCCTTCTGACACCCGTTTGCACCCCCCACCCCAGGGGTTCCGTCCCCCAGTTTGAGAAATGCTGCCTTAAGACCAACCAGTCCAAGTCCCTTCACCAGGGCAAGAAAAAATAATCAAAGCCCTCTTGAGAGAGAGTCATCTAGCCATATAGATATATATGATTCACACACACACACACACACATGTACAGTATATGACAGAAATATTATCATAGATTTGAAAGGGACCCCTAAAGTAGGACAATTATATGTTGCATGTACCAGAGTAGGCAAACCAGATGATTTCTACATCAACATTGACAAAGAAACAACAAGAAATACTGTTTACACAGAAGCATATATTAGAAACCAACACTTTCTCATTTCTTTATTTTCCAGATCACCAGACTGGGCCATAGCAACACGAGGCAGGGGATGGCTAGTGATTATTAATTTTGGCATGTGTGCCTTCAAGTTGTTAATGACTTCTGATAGGGGTTTCCTTGGCAACATTTTTATTCAGAAGGGGTTTACCAGAAGGCGTTTCCTCTACAGCTTAAAGATTGTGACTCGTCAAATCACTACACTACACAGGCTCTCTGGTACATGGATATGTTGGATTAGGAATTTATGAAACTAGGTTCTGAATCTCCAGTCAGCCACAAGAATCCAACAGATCACCTTGTCACACACTCTAAGCCTTAGAGGAAAACAATGGAAAATCTCTGCTCAATACATCTGTCATGTTGGAGTCAACTTGAAGGCACACAGCAACAGCAACAAGAATATTAGTAAACAGTATTACAAATGCTGCAGCCGCTCCTTCTACGCACATGATCTTTTCTCTTGAAAAGGCCAAATGGCACAGAAGAACCGTTGGACACTCAAAGTCACTGCTAAGTGCCCCTCTTGCTTTAATATTATTTAAAAGTGAAATAGCTTTCCCAACCATGATGTCAAAAGAACAATCTTCACAACAGTGAAACATTTACAACTGCCAGATTCTGAATTTCATTAACTTTCTACTTCAGTTAGGCTTTACTAATTATATGAAAGTTATATGAAACTTTCTCTGTATTACAGAATCTGTCATAAGTTTGAAACCATAAACGCAGGTGACTTTTTATAGCTTGAACTGAATAATGACAATTTTTCAGACATTGCCTTTAGCAAAAAGTCATGTGTATTGGCTGGTCAAAAGCTGTTTTGAACTATTGTGAGGCATCTGCTTCTCTTCACTATTAAGCTGCAGAACAAAGCTAAGAAAATCAGTATACGATGAAATTCTTCAACCCAGAGCAATCAATTACTCTTGTATGAACTAACAGTTAATCTGGTAATCCATTTTTCATGACAACCTTCTTAACTAGTTAATCATATTTTAGAACATCTACATTAAAGTGGTTATCACATCAAAAACAAAAAAAAAATCTCAGATGGAGAGAAATCAATATACCTTAGGATTTAGATTTTTTTAAAAAACTGAAATGCAGTGGAAAAGGGGGCTTATAAGATCACACTAAATGCTAAATAATAAAAAATAAAAACAGATGAATTGTGTGGACTGGGTAAGATTGCTCCAAACAAAAATACACACGGAAGGAAGTGTGACGGCATGGTGAGTGCCACCTGAATAGAAAATCTTGAATTCTTAAAGGTTTGCATTGTTAAAGTGTGTTTATACAGCCTGAACAGCTTACAAGAGTTTTAGTTGCACTGATTGGTCCTTAACACCTGCCAATCATCATTAGCAGAGCCCAATTGAGTTTGTTCCACCCCCTTTTTCCAGGGATCTGGGGAACAAGACTACAAGGATCCCTCCTGTAATGACGTGTCTAAAGGTTCACCAGACTGGGCCCTTGGTCAGGCCATCTTTCAATACCAGTCTGATTTCCTTGGAATTCAAGCAGAAGGCTTATCATATCAGAAGGCTGAGTAACTCTGGGGAGTTCCAAGTGCCTCCAAACCAGTGGTCTGGCCTCAAGAAGACTTCATGACTTCAAGTTGGGCCATCTGATTGGGGCTGCGAGTGTTCCTATCTCAAAGCCATTGGAAGAGAAAGGACTCGGAGAGCTTTTCCGCTATAGCTTCGCGGACCAAAAACAGTAAAAGGAACTTTAAAGTAAGAACTTTTCTACCTCATTTTGGGGACTATGTCACCAGTTGTTATTTTGGGAAAATTAAGTAAAGTGCCTGATTGAAGTTAACTTATGTATTGGACAATAAAGCATTTGAGCTAACCAAAGTGTTCAGTTTTGTCCTTGGAGTCCTGGGCCTTTAAAGGGAGGCAAAAAAGCAATCCCCCAGGATAGATAGACCACGTCCTTGTCCTTTCATAAGGCATTGATAGCCCGGGAGCAACGACACAGGAAGGAAAGGAGGAAGGGGGGCACAATTTATTAGTGTGTGGCTGTCACAATGCTGGGACTAGGCCCGGCCCCTTAATTACACACACAGAGACGAGAGTCAATTAACTATTTATTGAATAATAAAGAACAGGTGTAAAAGATGTAAAGTCCAAAAAGAATGAGAAAAGCAATTAGAATCCAAAGGTCAAAAATGAAGAATCAATCAAAATGCAAAGGTCCATAAAAACAAAGCGAAGTTCAATTAGGCAAAGTAATCCGTGAAATAAACAAGGCAATGTCCATGGAAATACAAGGTCCAAGGTACAGTAACTCTTGGCAAGGTAGCCAAACTATGGCTTTCAGGAACCAGGTTGCTTCACTCCCTTCAGATCAGAAGTGGCCAACCAACTGAGGAACCGTTCCCACGGAATGTATATTTAATTTCCTCCTTTGTGAGACCAGCGCCGCTCTAGGCTTCGTCTCCATTCCTTTCTATTATCCTCAATACTTCGTCTGCGGTCAAAGCTCCTTTCCGGCCGAGCCGCAGCTGTCTCGCTATCTTCCTGAGAAACTTCCTCCCTTTCTGTTTCCATCAGCTCATCCCCCACTGGTTCCCAGATACGCTCTTGGGAACCTCGTCCACCTGGTTTCTCATACAAGTTATCTGAATCGGGGTCAGACTGACCTTCCCCATCCTCGTAAGCCTCAGGCCAATCGTCCTCCCATTGCAAACTATCTGTAGGAGATGCAAACCCATCGGCCCCATCATCCGCTTCACCTGTATCCCCATCAATCAGGTCCAAAGCAATTGGGCCCCCGGGGCAGCCCCCGACCCCCCCGGCTGAACTGGAGGCTGGGTTGCTACAGTGGCGGACCTAGCTGCACCATGCATCATCAATGTCAACACAATAATTCTATATAAGACCCACAATTCTATCTCTCCAAGACAGATATTGTGTACCCAAGATAGCACTTATTGAGTCGAGTGTATATCAACCTAATAAGACAAGAAGATACCCATTCACTCCCTAAAGTGTCTCCAAAGGCTACAAGTCAGAACATGTTTCCTAAGTAGTATATGGCCTTATTTCCATTATATTTTGAAGCTACGGTTTAAGCCGCCATATAAATGGAATTTTACAGTCCATGTTTTATTTGGCTTGGTCTTTTAAATGCTTGTATACAATGTACTGACTCCTAGATTTGAAAAGAGCAAGGTATACTTCCAAAATGAAAGGACATTTGCAGTTGGACTATACAGTACTTTTAGTCATTCAGCAAACAAGGAAGTCCTTTTCAAGACATTTTGTACTAGTCACTTGCTTTAGCATTAATATTGCTGTGGCCCTGGAGTAATTTCAAACTACCTTCTTAGAATCTCAATATATACTTTCCTTCATAAAGAATGGAAAAGTTAGCAGGAGCATTGAAAATAGCCAAAGAGAATCAAAATGTCAGTATTCTTCTTTTATATGCATGTATATTCTTGTTTACCTGCCCAGAACATTAAAAAAATGTTCTGAAGTGAAAAAGGAAAGGTCTCTCAAGAGGCGTTTTAAGATGGCTTTGAAGTCATTGTGGAGAAATGCTACCCAGAGCTGTTTTAAATGCTTATATATCTTACAACTATAGTGCGATTCCTCAATATTTTTCTCATAACACTTGAACAATACTTTCTATACAGAAAGGAACCCAATTTCTGAAATTTTAAATACATGCACATCCACATGTCTATGTGTTTTGCAGAAAAAGCTGTTTTTAGAAGAACTGTATGTATCTAACCATTTGGAAATGGCACTAATTTATACACCAGGGAAACAAATACACACTTCCAGTGGAGCCAAAGAGCAGAGTTGATTTAATGAATCACCCCAGGCATCTAACCACGTGCTATTCACTTTTAAACAGACACACAAAATGTTACCTCATTTAGGGAACTATAAGGAATGCTCAGAGCTGCTTGTTGAAAGAAACAAGTCTCCTCAATTAAACATGCAAATAGCTTCTTGATTTTGGTTCGAAATCAAAGTCATTTGAGATAAAACTGAACTTGCTGGTGGATATGTGACTCCCTAGACAAATTGTCTTTAGACAAAATCCCTCTGCACACACAAACGACTCATGCTTTCTGGCCATGTATTAGGCAGAAGCAGGGTTAAATTCAGTAGACACATTCATAACACTAGTGTACTCTCTTGGCACAACAATGCATGTTACATGTGTTATATTATTGCTAATCTCAATTATCTGGAGGTCAGATGTGACCAGCAATCCCGTGGAATTTGAAGAGGCCCAAGTGGAGGGCAAAAGAGGGAAACGTGCCAAGAGAAAGGTGTGTCAAGCCAAACTTTGCCGGGACTACCTTCCACCTGGAAACCAATTTCCTCACGGTAGAACAGGGCTGTCAAACTGGCAGCCCGTGGGCCGTATACGGCCCCCAGCCGCTCCCCTACGCCCCCCAGCCCCTTCCCTACGGCCCCCTACCCTTTTAAAAAAGAAATCGGCTGTTTAAAATAAAAAAATATTTTTTATTTTTTTTATTATTGTTTTTTAATATATTTTTTCATGGCGGAGGAGGGGCAGGGAGGAGGAGCAGGCTCCCTCCTCCTCAGGAGCTTTCTGTGATGCGCCACCCTTCACGCCGCCTCCTGCTCCTTCTCGCAGGTTCCCCTCCCTCCCTTCACTTCAGTGATCGCCCTCACATCCCGTTTGCTTGCAAGCCCATCTGTATATAAACCTCACTTCTTCCTAAACCTTTACAGTGATGTTGACTGAAACTGGATTATGCAAATATTGATACCTGAGCAGAGAAAGGGAAAAACCAAAACCAACCGCCATGAGAAATAAAATTCCAGTTTTGTAAATTTCCAGTTTCAATCCTTTCTAAATAAGCTCCGAAAGGAATGCAAATTAAGGTTCCTGTTATTGGCTGAGTCCCCTCCGCCTTGGCCACGCCCCCTTCCCTTCCCTCTCTGCCTAAACTAGAAGAGGAGGAGGCATCGCCCAGCATTACAGGGAAGCCAGCTGTGCCTGTAACACTGGACTCATTGCTTGCAGGAAATATATGGGGCAGAAATATAATAATAATAGTAATAAATGTATTTAATTTGGAAATAAGGGGAAGAGGGGGTGGGAATACAGTATATGGGGCAGAAATATAATAATAATAATAAATGTATTTAATTTGGAAATAAGGGGAAGAGGGGGTTGTGAATATATGGGGCAGAAATATAATAATAATAATAATAATAAATGTATTTAATATGGAAATAAGGGGAAGAGGGGGTGGGAATATATGGGGCAGAAATATAATAATAATAATAAATGTATTTAATTTGGAAATAAGGGGAAGAGGGGGTTGTGAATATATGGGGCAGAAATATAATAATAATAAAAATGTATTTAATTTGGAAATAAGGGGAAGAGGGGGTTGTGAATATATGGGGCAGAAATATAATAATAATAAATGTATTTAATTTGGAAATAGGGAAGAAAATATATGGGGCAGAAATATAATAATAATAATAATAAATGTATTTAATTTGGAAATAAGGGGAAAATGAATAATGGGGCAGAAAATAATAATAATAACTGTTTTTAATTTGGTAATATGGGCAATTGGGGTGGGAATATATGGGGCAGAAATATAATAATAATAATAATAAATGTATTTAATTTGGAAATAAGGGGAAGAGGGGGTTGTGAATATATGGGGCAGGAATATAATTGTCACAATCACCGACTTAGAGCTGCCCCTTTAACACACACACGGAGACGTAGCAAAGGCTAACTATGTTTATTAAGTAAAACAAATTCAAAAATGCAATTCACTTAGAAAGTTCATAGGATAAAGCAATCAGCACGAAGCTGCAGTTCAGTAAGATAAGCAAAGTTCCAAAAGGTAGTTTCAAAAGCAAATGGTCAAAAACTTGGCAAGGTAGTTTCAAAAGCAAATGGTCAAAAGCTTGGCAAGGCTCCCGGATTCAATCCGGAACAAAACAAGGAATCCGCACCAATGCGAATTAGATGCAAGGCAAGGTCTTGGTCCAAGGCGAGCCAAACTAGGCTCCAGGATTCACTCCGCTTCACACCCTTCAGATCAGATGTGGCCGGAGAACTGACGATCAGTTCCGTTCGGCCTGGAACCCCGACGATCTAGGGCCCGGCGTCTCCAGTCTCTACTTTCCGAACGGCGACGGTCTAGGGACAGATGCCAGCTCCTCCTGCCCTCCTCTATGTCCCTACGCCTGTTATGAGAACGGCCCCGCTCTGCCAGTTCCGTATCGCTATCTTCTTGAGAAGCAGCCTCCCCCGGAGATTCCCAGCCGCTAGCCTCCATCTGCTGCTCGGCCAGCTCTTGGGAACCTCGGCCGTTTGGGAATTCATAACTATCTGTTTCGCTGCCTCCCATGTCCACCTGGCCTGCTCCTTCCCCGAGAGAACGCTCCCACTCAAGATCCCAGGCTAAACTCTCTACAGGTGAACTGGGCAAAGGCACTGCGGACCAATCTTGCTCTGGGCCTTCCAACTCATCCTCCGAGTCCCCTCCAGCCTGTGCGGGTCCCAATGCCACCGGGACCCCCGGCGCCTCACCCCCCCCCAGTGGCACGAACGGGCCCATGGGTGCTACAATAATAATATAATAATTGTTTAATTATGCCCCCCATGTGTGCCATTCCCTCCCTCCCCCCTTATGTTAATATTAAATATATGGAATTGGAGCCAGGGAGGGGGCGGGGCTGGAGCCGGGGAAGGGGCGGAGCCAGGGAGGGGGCAGAGATAGGGGAGGGGGCGGAGCTGGGGGCAGAGGCAGACCCTTAATTAAACATGGAACTCAGGCCCCCGGTCCGGTAGAAGTTGGACAGCCCTGCAGTCAGGCATGTAGCCAGGGGGGGCTAAGGGGGCTTCAGCCCCCCCCCCCGAAATTCTCAGGGTGGTCTGCGAAAAGGTCTTACTGGTACATTATTTAAACTGTTATGTTTATTCATATCATGATCTGATCACCATGCTCATTATATCCCACATTAATGGGGTTATTGGGATAACAATACAAAAGGTTTGCTAGGGTAGACCCTCTTCCACCCAGTCTCAGCCCCCCGAACCAAACTCAGCCCCCGAATCAAAATCCTGGCTACGGCCCTGCCTGCGGTAGAAGAACATAAGGATTAGGACTAGGGCTCCACAGTCACCTGTGAATCCACTGCCAAGACACTACACATGGAAGGCCATCATACTCGGACAACAAGGGATAGCCTAAGTAAGCAATTATTACTAATCTAATGCAAAGATAGCGGCTACATTTTAAAACAAAAATGGCATCCGTTTCTTTCACAAATAAAATTGGGTAAATTAATATCGATTACTATTGATTTAATGCAAGGGTCTGTTATTGTTAATCCTAACTAGAGTAGCCCTTTTAAAACAATGGGTCTTCTTAGATGAGGAATACCAATAGCCTTCATGCCATTACTGCTCTCAAAGTACTTCTCCCCACTTTGGCTATTAGTTGCCTTACTTATTGCAGATTAAAATAAATAACCCCCCTTTCATAAAAGCACTGTTTTTCTTAAGATTTAATAAAAAGTGTAATATTTTACAATATTCTGACAATCTGTAGTGAATTATTCCGCCAGTAAAAAAGGACAGCAGATATTCTGGAAGAAATCTCTCTACATTTATTCCCTACTAGCTGTCCCCTGCTACACGTTGCTGTGGCCCAGTCTGTGTATAGGTGCTTTGTGTGTGTGTATATATATGTGTGTGTGTGTGTGTGTGTGTATATATATATAGAGAGAGAGAGAGAGAGCAAGAGAGAGAGCTTTGTGCATGCATTGTAATGTGTTTTTGGCTTTTTAAGTCTCTTCTGCTGTGTTTTTCAGTGTTTTTATGAATCACGGTCACTCGTTGGCCTGATAGGTGTATTGTGTCCAAATTTGGTGTCAATCCGTCCAGTGGTTATTGAATTATGTTAATCCCACAAACAAACATTACATTTTTATTTATATGGATTTATTTATACCATAAGGAAGACTGAGCAAAGGAAGATAGATGCTTTTGAACTGTGGTGTTGGGAGGAAAATTTTGAGAGTGCCTTGGACTGCAAGAAGATCCAACCAGTCCATACTCCAGGAAATAAAGCCTGACTGCTCATTGGAGGGAAAGATATTAGAGGCAAAGATGAAGTACTTTGGCCACATAATGAGAAGACAGGAAAGCTTGGAGAAGACCATGATGCTGGGGAAAATGGAAGGAAAAAGGAAGCGGGGCCGACCAAGGGCAAGATGGATAGATGGTATCCTTGAAGTGACTGGCTTGATTCTGAAGGAGCTGGGGGTGGCGACGGCCAACAGGGAGCTTTGGTGTGGGCTGGTCCATGAGGTCACAAAGAGTTGGAAGCGACTGAACGAATAAACAACAACAAAAAGATTTGTTCATTCCATTAGATTGCTGTACACTGATAGTACTGACTAATATTACAAACTGATAAATTTCCACCAAGAGTTGTAGTGGTTTGAGTGTTAAACGAGAACACTGGGATACCAGGGTTCCAATCCTTGCTCTGCTTTGGAAGTCTGTTGGGTGACATTAGGCAAATCACACACTTTCTGCCACAGCAGAAGACAAAAAACCCTTCTAACAAATCCTGCCAAAAAACAGTTTGCTTTAGGTTTGCTATAAGTAAAAAATGACCTGAAGGTACATAACAACAACTCTCCACCATCTATTATTTTGAAGTTAGAAATAGATTTATCAACAATATAATAACAAGTTCTCTCAAATATCAGGATATGAAATATGAATATTGATATTGTTATATCATGAAATATATTTTATGGAAAGCTTTGAATTTCTTTTGGGGAGGTAAAGTGGCGTATAAATAAATAATATATCAGGTTTTTTAAATAAAAAAAACACTGTTTGAAGATATGGTTAGCATATTTTGTGCTGGAAAAAATGCACTAGTCATAGTAAATTGCAAGTACAGTGAGTTTTTATCTCCAGGCAGTCTGTTGAAATCAATTTCATATAACCATAGTTACAGCAATCTGAAGATTCAGTACTGTCTGATCACTTTTCTATTACCTTGCTGAAATGAGATAATCTTCTCTTTCCAGGAGTCTGGACAAACGTCTGCATTTCACAACAGACAGCAAATAACTGACACTTTATTGGCAATATCAGCAGGAACTTTAAAAAAGCAATAGCCAGCAATTCAATCGAGTTTGCACGACAGGGAAAGAATACTGCTCACCCAAATATCAGTAAGGTTTTTCTAAGCAAATGTAGGCAAAATGGACAGCCAGATTTCAAGAATCGGAAGAGATTAGAGGAGATTTTTACAAAATGACTGCACCATTCCCATTCTCCTCCCTTCAATGCCCAGCGGAATAATGACTGATATAGCTAAGAAATACACCAGTGCAGGCATTCTCCATTAATTCTATTCTAATGGGTATATCTAATTTTTTTGGCGGGGGTGGGGGTGGAGTTAATGAGCTCGAAACTTGGAAAGGGCCCTGCAATTGGCTGTGCAAATTGCTTTAAACTTCTAATACAAAGTGGGTATTTGGGGGGGGGGCACAAAAGGGACAGCTTTCAGAACACAGTCTTCCTCAGTATCTGTTTATTTAAATCCTATGCTAAGTTTTCTTTTTTTAAAGACTCCTGGAACTGTTATTAACTGCAGAATCCATGAGCCTTTGGAGCTATTCATTTCTGAAAAGTGATCCAACTGACCCAGATTTTGGGTTCAGAGAGACTCTCCAGCTTTATCCTAAACAGCTTGGAAACATGTTACTTGAAAGACATACCTTCTCTGATAAAATATAAGGCATTGGATTATGTCTGATCTTGGAAGCTAAGCAGAGTGAGTCCTGTTTAGCACATGTGCTATACCCTATATTTTAGATGAAGGACCTGGAAAAACCACCTCTGAGTATTCATTGCCTAAGAAACCCCTATGGAATTCATGGGGTTGCAAGAAGTGGACACAAACATACATCAGCTACCCTAAAAAAATATCAGAGGCTGACTTAATGAACTAAGATGTACTTCGGGAGTTGGGGGCTTTTTCATATTATCATCTCAGGAAGGTTTAGTCTAGTCATGGCCTATTCTCTCCACTGCAATATAATCCAGTTTGAACTGCATTATAATGGTCAGAGTAGAGTCATATTATGCAGCTCACCCTGCTCCCCAGATTTGAACCTCCAAACTTTCGGTCAGCAAGTTTAGTTTTCCAACATGGCTGATATCTGTTTTGTATTGCCCCAAAGCTAGAAGAGGAAGTAACGTCCTTTTGCATTCCTACAGGGGTGTTGCAGATGCAGTGGCTCCCTGATAGGTGATTATTAACAGAGTTTTAGTTAGTTTGCAAGGCCTTTGCAGTCATTGGCCTGCAGGGGTATTTTTTTTGTTTGTTTAAAGCCCGCCCTTTTTCCTACGGACAGAGGCTGCCATCTTGAGATCAGTTAGTCTTCTGCAAAACATCCAGAAACTCAGATGTGCTTGTTTGGGTTAGCCAGGCCGGCTTTGACAAGCCATCGTAAGTACTTTTAATGCTGTAAAGCACTTTAAAGCTTTGCCAGTACTTTGCCAGACACAGCATCGCCTTCAAACTGGCTCTGAGTTTTATAGGGAAAGATCTGTTCTTTCTACACAGATACTCAGAGTCCAGGACAGAGAGCATTTTCGGATCTCTTTGTCATTGAGGGAAGCTTGGGGCCGGAGAGATGGCACAGTGGTAACAACAGCTGTGCTGGCAATCTGAAGATTGCAGGTTCGAATCCCAGGCTGGGTTGGACACCAGCTGTGAGCCCTGTCCACTGTTTACCCAACCGTTTGAAAACAGCTGAGCTGTGATTGGATAAACTGGGAACCGCCAAGCGGGGAAGGACTTTTTTCGCTGGAATGTGGAAAAACAGAGGCTATCCGTCATGAGGGTGAAGCAACAGCATCACCTTGTGACATAAAGATGCAATCACAACCTGTGAAGCACCGTGATGCAGCTCTGTAACGCAACTGTGATGCACCCAAAGAAAAACCCTTCTAAAAATTGTACTGTTACAGTCTCTGTCACAGCAACTGAAAGAAAGAATAAGAGCTTCTAAAGAAACATATGCATAATCTTGTAAGTTGACTGTTTTTCTTTTGCATTGGAACCTCAAGTATTTGGACCAAGTTAAGCAAAATAAAGACCCTTGTTTAATGTTCGTCTGGTGCAGCCTCAGTTGTTGGGATCCCCAAAGCTTCTAAGTAAGGCACCTGCAGTTCCCCAGGCCAGGGAAAGGACCACATATGTTGTGCCCCTACTGGGCTTGTCTTGTATCTGCATTATGGACCTGGTTTGCCCTCACCTGCAAGGGCCTTTGTTCTATTTTCAACTACATGTGGATATTGGTTGGAGAGGCTGTGTTTTGGCGCCAAGATGACGTCACCACCTTAACCCCTCCCCCTTCCTGAGGCCTCCTGGGGGGCTGGACTTCCTTTCCTTGTTCATTCCAACCAAAGCACATGGACAGCAAGGTGGGAAATCTAAGCCATGCTGGGACAAAGCATCTTTGTTCACTACCTCCATAGCCAACCTAACGCCCTTAACCAAAGCCTGCAGTACAAAAGAAGACCTGTCTTCAACATAGACTGTGGATTTTGGGGCTTTAAAGGACTTTGTGTGCTTACAAGCCATTGAGGACAACAGGAAACCTGGAATCAAAGAACAGCACCTTCACTCTGCACCCTAAAGGCAAGTGACTGCATCCTTTCTCCTAAAGAACTCCCTGCACCCCCTAGCAACAACTAAGCATGTGGGCCACCAGTTTTTACTGGTTGTACTAAATAAACTTTGTTTAGTTCATCGTTTTGGAGTCCAGAACTAATTTCTTAAAGATTTTCCAGGTCTCCCTGTATATGGGAAGGCTTTTCTCTACCCCCAGGGCCTACAAAGCTTGCATGTCCATCCTTTTAAAGCCAATTTTCGAGGCCCTGAAGGCAGAACAACATCCAAGATTTTTACCCCAAAGTGCCTGGACGTGACGGCACATTTAGCATCTCAGCCATTTAACCCACTGTGCCACCAGGGGGCCTTTTATAGGACTCTACTGCCATATAATTATATTCGATGCCATTAATTTGTATTCTGAAACTGGATTTTATGCAGTGTAGATGGGCCCTGACCTGCCATCTTGAATGCAATTGATAGTTTTGGAGAAGTGGGGTTGTTCACACAAGTATTTTCACATCATCTGAACCTCTCAATTTTAGAATCCGTGTTTAAACTGTGATGGTGCTGTCACTTATTTTCTGCTACTGAACCTTTTTGATTTTACCATTTATGTGTTATTTTATATTAAAATTGGTTTATACAGAACTCTAACACTTTTTACAAAATTGCAAGCTACTTTGAGAGGGTGGTGCACAAGCATCACAAATACGAAACTGAACAAATGAAATTCATCTCAACATTTCCCACTCTCCAGCTTGAAATAATTCAGCAAAAGCTTATTTCCAATTATTTCATTATGGGTTTTGTATTTTACATGATGATAGCACCCCTGGAGTCCAAGTAACAAAAATGAATAAATATCCTTTGCTTTCAATTACATTTTTCACAATTTGCAATTAGGTTTCCATTTTGGCGATTGTTCACTTGATTTGGTGATTAGATTAGCAATTCTCTTTTTGAAGGACTACTGTCTAATTTGTACTTTGATTTTTTGCATAGCTAAAAATCAGACAGCCTCAGTGCCACCACAAGTTTTCAACTGGCAAATATCAATAAAATGTAGTTTTAAGAATGCAATTTGACAGGTAGATTAGCCAATGAAATTTTAAAAAGACAGAATATTCCCTGCCAATGTGACACTCCGCTCAAAGAGAATTGGAGACTAGAAATGCTAAGGCATCTCCCAAAATGCCTTCTCCCATCACTTGTAGCTATCATCCTAATACTTCAGACAAAAATAAAACAGCTAAAACTTTATGAGGACACAACATTAGGAATAGCTCCAGCTGTCAGTGCTTGTTCAAATGAAGGCTTTAGTTCATCCTTATACCAGACCACAGCTTCAGAAAGATAAACAAACATCTCTCTTACACATAAATCATTTGGTGCCATCGTGATTTACTTTTATTAGCAGACATTAAAGGTAGAACTACTCACTCAATTTACTCTCTTGGCAGATGGGTTTTAAAAGACAATTGCTTTATTTCTTTGTAGCTATTTAACAGTCACATATGTTAACACGCCTCAGAAACATAAATTATCAAACTGACCACAGAAAAGAGGTAGGTATAAACATTACCACTGCTGGCTCCAAAGTTATACACACTTGTAATATAATCTCATGCTTTAGATAACTTTATAGCCTCACAAGTGTATTATGATCTCATACAGACACCAGAAAATATTATAAAAGACTCAAGAGCCAGCAGCTGTTTGGCACAGATCTGGGACATGTGCTACATTTTTGTATCTTTTTTTTATTTAAAAAAATAGAAGAATGCCCATTTTTAGTGTTTTCCTAGCACTTGCTTAAGTCTGCTCTCCTACATGACAACTACAATCAAAATAATAAATTATATTAACTTAATTTGTTAACAAAATATTGAGTCTCTCTTCACACATCATTTGTTAGAAAGTTTGAGACTCAAGCAAATTGAGATTGTGTGTGTGTGTGTGTGTGTGTGTGTGTGTGTGAAGAAAAACGTTAGAGGGCCCTTCCACATAGCCATATAACCCAAAATATCAAGGCAGAAAATCCCACATTATCTGCTTTGAACTGGGTTATCTGAATCCACACTGCCATATATTCCAGTTCAAAGCAGACATGGTGGGATTTTATTCAGCTGTGTGGAAAGCGCCTGAGAATGCTAATACAGGCAGCCCCAGGTTACAAACATCCGACTTACAAATGACTCATAGTTAAGGTGTGAGACAACAGGAAGTGAGAGACATCTACCTTTTCAAAAGGGAAAGTCACTTCTGCAAGTGTTATCATAGGGGAAAGTTGTCTCCACTGAAGCTTTCTCATATGGCTGGAGTTACACTTTAAAATGTACCTGTTCTGATTTACTTACAAATGCAACTTAAAAACAAATTTACAGAATCTATCTTGTCTGTAACTTGGGGACTGCTTATATCCTTTAAAAAAGTACAAATATAGAAGAAATTGTGAAAATATCATGTAGTGGCATCCCTAAAGAAAAAAAGTATTGATTTTATGCTTTGCCATAGGAGGAACGGCACAGAAGGTTATCAACATTCAATTACAAAGACACATGCAAACCAGTGAAAAACGGGGAACACAACATTATTCGGTTTTGTACTGCTATATTTTGTATTTCAATAGACTGTACATCACTTGGAGAAGTCTGGTTGATAGATGATTTAAAAGTGCTAACTGAATTAGAGGAGAGAGAAATAATTCATTGGGGAGCAGCATATAAAATGTGTTTCCACAAAAAGAAGAGTAGTAACATTATAGAAGAGTCCCTGCTTAAGTTCAGAAGAGGCACTCATGCCTCTTGCTAAACTAAAGCAGCCAAGAAGACAATCTCCTAACTGGCCTGAAAAATGTACAAATAGAGGGGGGGAAACTTTATTGTACTTTACTGAGGAAAGATTCACTAGGCACTTGGCTACACTTGGTGTCACATTTTGTATGAAAATAATCAAGGATGGACTCTATCATGGTTGCTGAGACTAATATGTTTAAGAAGTCTGGAATGTGCTGTATATGCTCACATATAAGTATCTCAAGGATGGATTTTTGGTATAGCTTGTGGATAAGTTGAGGGTAATTCTACACAGAGAAGAAAACACCAGCACTAGCTCAGGGACCTAGCGATCCCTGTCTGCCATTTATTTATTTAGATACAGTATTTATATTTTGCCTTTCTCGCCCCACAGGGGACTCAGGGCTGATTACAATGCACATATAATGGCAAACATTCAATGCTATTTAGACATACAACATATATAAACAGCCGCAGAGGCAATGCAACATTCCAGCTTTTCCAGCTTCATGAGAGTATGCTCAGTTCCAGCCACAGGAGGAGTTGCCGAATCCCCATCCACTTGTGACACAGGGTCTTTTGATTGAGTACTTCCTCATTCTTCTGCAGCTGCTGGAAGGTTTTATAGTATCATAAATTAGTTAAATTTACGATGCCTCCCCACATAAAGCGGTACCTAAATTTCCTATTTGACAGATGCATAGGTCAACAGCAAGCTAGAATATAAATGGTCAGGAGCTTACTCTGACTCAGGCTGGCTTCAAACTCATGATCTCTCAGTCAATAGTGATTTAATGCAGCTGGCTACTAACTAGCTGCACCACAACCTAGGAATTCACAGTATGTATGCATCCTGTATAAGTCAAGATCTCAAATTATGGATTTTGAGATAGCCCTTGGATAAATCAAAGATTATTTTTCACGAATTTGCGTGTCATCCTTGTGCAGGGGCCATGCTAATCTTCTCTGTATTGTTCCAATTTTAGTATATGTGCTGCCGAAGCGAGCACTTTCACGAATTTGCGTGTCATTCTTGCGCAGCTTCGGCAGCACATATACTAAATCAAAGATTATGCCATGTAAAAAAGAAAGCACCAATGCCACCTCTTAGGGCCAGCTGCTATAATTTCCCCATCCATTCGTTAAAAGGCCAGAAACAATGTAATGACAAAGAGAGTGGGAGGTCTGTGCATCTTCCAGGATGGACTAAGCTCTCACCATTCACCACTGCTGCAGAGAAGGAAATGATTCCTTTTTTTGCTAAGACTTAAGATACAGTAGTCAACATGAACCCTCAGGTAAGTCATCTCAGTTTTTTGGGGGGGTTAAGTTTTGAGTATTTTTTTTTAGATGTATACAATAAGTTTCCAAACTTCTGATTCAGGTAAATTCCTAAACTCTAGGGTCTCTACTTTCCATACTTATCTGTACTAACCCAAACTCAAGGTTAGTGTCTCTGCCCATCCTTTTACTCTAGCCATCTTCAATGTTTTGAAAAAGTGTTTAGATTCCATACATGGAAACCTGTCTGTCTTCATTCTGCCTGTTTCCACATGACTGTTTGGATTGACTTCTGTAATGAATCCTGTAGCAGTTCAGCTTCTATATCAATGGTACTTTACAGTCAAACGTATTTGGTGAAGTGGGCTCTCATGAAGAGTCCACTTCACTGCCATAAAATAAACACATTAGTTTTTAAAAGGTATAGGGCTTGCATGTTTTTGCTGCGACAGCTGACACTGAACATTTTCCATTACACTATCTAACAGAATTTGAAAATTTCTCTGTTCCTGGTTTAAAAGTATTATTCCTGCTTAGTTGTGTGGTACTTACTTTGAAAGTAGTTGCTATACTCCAAAAACTTCATTTTTGTGGCTGCCACAAACTATGTTGAACTAGTTGAAACTCAATGAGGTATTCATCGAAAACTATAGCAAAAAGTGTTGCAAGATGTTCCAAAAAACAAAGTTTTTGCAATTTTATAAACCTTTCCCATGTTTTTATGAAAGAACCAAGTATGAAATGGCATTCATAACCCAGGAACAAAAATCGTGTTACATAATATTATGTTGCTCCAGATTTGTCCCCAACCATCTGAAAGCAAGGTGTATATATTTTGCACTTTGTTTTAAAACAAAATAAATTATTTTCTGGTTTTCATATACTGTAGTTTTCATAATTCTATGCATGAATAAGTATGCATCTAAAAGTATAAGCTGACTATATTTTCAGACTTCTAAAGTACAACAGGATCCCTGCATCCATGGGAATAGTATCTACAGTTTAACTTACCATGTCCAGAAAATAAGTTCTCTCTAGGCATTTTCTGTTTGTGCCAAAGTAACACTGGAGGACCTAGAATCCTAGATAAGTGTTTTCTCGACCCTCCACTTTATGGTACACTTTCACCAAAAGTAATTCATTTCAATAGTGTTTGCTATTATCTTTGCTTTCACATTTCCAATGTAAGTCCAGAGACATATCTCTCATTTGTTGTGAAGTCTTAGCTCTGCCTTTTCCTCTCCTCTGCTTTAGTTCCCCCCTGTTCATAGATTTCCCCAATAGTGTAGATACTAGGGCTGTTTTAAAATTTTGGATACTCCCAAATTTTGGAAGTTTTTCAGATACTTCTGACATTTTTAGCAATTTCGAGAGCAGCCGTTCTAAAAGGAATTCTGAAATCCGAATTCCAAATTTCAGAATTCTGAATTCCGGATGTCATTTCCGAATTTTCTTGCTGATTGTTCATTGGCTGATGGTTAACAGCTGACTCTCCCTTCTGCTGATTTTTTTGCCCATTTTTTGAAAGCGGAAGCCATTTTTGAAGACTTCCGAAAACTTCTGAATTTTGGAAATACTTCTGAATCAATTTTGAAATTTATCGGAATTTTTCGGAAGACTAAATAATCCAAAACGCTATATATGACTAGATCCGAAACGAGTTTTGAATTTTTTTTGATCAAACAGCCCTAGTAGATACCTTCCATTGTATTAGTTTTGGGTGGAGCTTGAAATCCCCTCAGAGGCCAGCCTTCATTGGTCCATTTCCCTGTATAGAGCTCTCTGGCTGGACTCCTCCTCTTTTCTAAAGCAGAGCTACGGTGATTTAGGCTTGGGATTGTCTGGTAAGCCTAGGTCCAAGCAATTTAAACAGGAATCCTTAGCACCTACATTCAGCAGTATTTTTATACCAGCAGTCCAACAGCAAGAGAAGCTTATGGCCAGCTCATGCTTCACAAGAAAGAAGATTGAGACAGTTTATAACCATCACTTTGCACCAGGAGCAGGAAGCTTTCAAAGACTCCAGAAAGATAACAGCAGCTAGCAAAGGCTCCTTTTGTAATATATTGTTTTAAGTTACCTTATGATAGTCCCGGGTGGAGTTAACCCTTTATTCATCTTGCTTGCAGTAAACTCATTTTGGTTATCTTTTCACCTTGCCTAAAGTGCCTCTGTCTACTAAGGGTCTTAATTTTAACAGAAAGTATTACAGATAGCCCCGAGTAAAGCCAGACACTATCGTTTTCCCATAGGTTCGGACATGCCATCATATTTGTAACTATAATACAAATGTGAGAGTGAGTCTTGCATGATTTTTTTCTGGTAGTGAACTATTGACACTAAAGATCTTGAATACAGTAATTGTAGGAATGTTTTGGAATATTCCCTCCCAACATCAAGTGATCTTGGCTATCTTCATATGTTGAGGGAACAATGAATCCGTGTCTCAGCCAGCCTCCAATCTGCCATGACTCCCACGTTCTGAGCCTATGCTCCCCTCGCTCACTGAAGCCACGTGGAGGAGCGCCCACTGAAGCCCGTCACCGCTCATGCTCCTCCTCTGTAGGAGGCTGAAGCTGGGGGAGGGGCAGGGCATGGCGCAGCCTGTAGGAGAGCTGAAGCTGGGGGGGAGGGGCAGGGCATGGTGTGGCCTGGCTCTGCCCCTCCACCGGCCGGCACTCCGAGCAGCTGCTCCAGCCTTGAGGGACAGTGCCAAGCCAGCATTGTGCTGGCTCTGGCACCGCTGGCTTGGCACTGCCCCTCAAGGCTGGAGCAGCTGCTGGGAGAGGTGAAGCCGGGGTAGGGGGACGGGGCATAAGACTGTTATGACTCCCAGCAGCTGATTACAGGCCACCAGGAAACCGTTCTTTACTATGTCATGTCATTTTGGTTGGTGGTGTTGAAAATATTACTCAAAAAGGTTAGGAAACACTGGGATGACTGTTATATTGAAACCCATTCTTGAAAATATGCGAAAAGGATGCATATGAACCCCTTCATATGCAAAGAAAGTTACAACGTAATTAAATTATAGCATTTGAAACCATTTTATTTAATATTGAGATAGTGTGGCATAGTGGTTGGAATAATGGACGATGACTCTGGAGGACCAGGGTTTGAATCCCCACTTGGTCACTGAAACCTGCTTCAAGTTGCCTTCTCTGAGCATCATAGGAAAGCAATGTCAAGCCCCTCTGAAAAAATCCTGCCAAGAATATTCCATGATAGGGTTGCCTTAGAATTACCATGCATTGTAAGTGACTCAAAACTATGCAACCCAAAGAAATAGAGTAATAATGCATTTTGTATGACTGCATTACTCTTTCATGTGTCAAGAGTGTCAAGAGACAAGGAATCAACCATGCAGAATTGCTATATTGAGAAGATCTGATATACCTCATGCTCAAAAATAAGCCCAATAAAAAGGATTCATATAGAGGAATTGCAAAGAAAACCTCAAAATCTAGAGGAAAAACAATAAAACATCGAAAGGTGGAAATGATTACTAGGTTCTTAGGGAAATCTGTATGTTATGATCTGAAGTTCAGGTCAGCAGGAAGAACAAGCATGTTTCAGAACAAGCATAAGCAATTTGTGAATATGAATGACTAGGGCTTTCTAGTGTCCTAATATAAATTACCATCCAATTTGTAAATCTGAGATAACATTAATGGGATTATAAACTAGGGATCTCATTAAACAAGAACATAGGTTTAAGTGCTTCTTGACTACAAAGTATCTGAAAGGGCTGGGTCCACTAGGAAATTCTGTATATTACAATTTTGGCTACTGCTTGACAATAGGTCTACAACCAAGAAAACAATGTATCCTATTTTCAAGTTGGAGTTCTGGAGTAAACACTTTTTCCCATATATTCTCATAACATTTGGATGATTCCTGTTTTCCTTTCCTATTCCTATTTCTTTGCTTATCTGTAACTTCATGTCATTTTAATGTTTTTATTAGATGTTTTTAATTTTTATACTTTGTGTTTAAATGTCCTATTATCTTATAGTGAATTTGTCCTATTGTATTTTAAGCTTAGTTATATGCTGTTTGATTTATAATTTGGTTTGTGTATGTAAGGCATTGAATTTTGCCATTATTTTTTGTAAACCGCTTTGAGTCCACCCAGGGGTGAGAAAAGCGGTATATAAATACTGTAAATAAGCAAATAAATAAATGTATAAATATCCAATTTCTCCCCTTCCCTCTTTCACCCTCCCCCTTCTCTCTGGCAACAGTTGTACCTCTGCTCTTTGTATTATTTTATTTGTTCGATCATTATTTAATTCAATTCCTTATATTTCCCTTTATTCTAACTATAAGCCCTTTCCCTGTTGACTCTCAGTTCTCCTTAGGATCTCAGTTCATATACTTAATTCTCCTTTAAATGATATAATCTTTAAGCATATAATGTGATAAATACTCATACCATTTTAAAGTTCCCATTTCCTTTGCTCTTTCCATCCTAAGGCTACCATTGCTTGTGTTGTTCTCTTTCCATCCTAAGGCTTCCATTGCTTGTGTTGTTGCTATGTATTTTACTATTTTGCCCCATCCTTTATTTCCAACTTTACCTTCTGTTTTCTGAATAAAAGATTTGTTTGTTGTTCAATTCTATTTTTAACTCCATCCCATTCTTGGATTTGCCCCCACAGTCCCACCACATAGGGATAAAGCTTCCAATTCCACCACATTTATGCCAGCACAATTTGATGTGTTTTTCGTAATATGGGCCAATTGATGTGGGGTTCAATACCACTTTGTCATAATTAATCCTTAGATGTTTAGTTTGTTTATTTGCTATATTCCAATCCATTCTAGATAATTATCAGCTCAACTTTGAGAACAATTATAAACATCAGCCATTATCCCACTCTATTAACTGCCTGAGAAAAATAACTTAATTGTCAACAATCTTTTATTCTTTAATATTAGTCATTTTGGTAGATGAAGTAAAATAAATCATCTTCTTTCTATTTTGTTACTATTTATATTTGTTAGAATACATCTGTCTTCAACAAGAAACTCTTTTCTTGCTAATATATGTATTAGCAAGGAAAGGGTAATCTGGCATTCAAAAATATTTTTTTTAAAGTGTTTCTATAATAGTCCTTTCCCCTGCTCTCAAATTGAAGATATTGTGAAGATCATTTAGCTGCCACCATCCACTGATATTCCTGACATGATTCAGCAACGCAGTGGGAAATTAGTTACTGAGGGCTTACCTTAGTTTTCCCACATGCGCCATTCCAAAACTTTCCCTCCCCACATTTATTATTTATTTACTTTATTTATTTTCCGCTCTTCTCCCCCCGAAGGGGACTCAGAGCGGATTACAGTACACATATTTGCAGACAATCCCTGCAGTTCAACATATATAGACAACATATTTAGACATATATAGACGTACAGAGGCAAACTTCTGGCCACCTGGGGGAGCTGACACACTCCTCATCTCTCTCAGCGTTTTCCAGTGACCCTTTGTTTTTCTTCCGCATTCCTCAGCGATTCCTGGAGTTTATGGCTTCATAAATCAGTCAAAATTTGCCTCCCTTACTGATGTGGTACTTTTATCTTCTACTTGACAAATGAACTGTCTTTTGGGCTGCAAAGGTCGACAGCAGGCTACACTTAAGGTCGAGCACCCACCTCGACCCGGGCAGGCCTCGAACTCATGACCTACTGGTCAGAGAGATCTTATGCAGCTGACACTTAGCCAGCTGCGCCACATTCCCAGTGCATGCCCAGATGGGAGATGAGAATACTGTACACGCAGAGAGGAAAAAGATGTGAATGTAGAAAAGGGATATTTAAAGAACAGCTTTCATTTTAAACAAGCGAGCTTTGAAATGGTTGAACAGAAGTTTAGGTGCTCTTACTGTCCATTACAAGAAAAACCAGCTGATTCCTAATCCATCTAAAATGCAGACGTGTGCTTTTCACCTTAAAACAGACAAGTATCTTAAGCTCTGAGGGTTACTTGGGAAGAAATCCCACTGGAGCATTGCAGCACACCCAAATACCTGGGAGTTTCCCTGGACCATGCTCTGACTTTCAAGAAGCACTGCTTGACTCTCGAGCAAAAAGTGGGTTCTAAATATAATATACAAAAGCTGACTGGCCCAACCCGAGGATTACAACCAGACACAGTGAAGACATCTGCCCTTGCGCTTTGGTACTCTGCTGCTGAATACACATGCCTGTGTATTCACACCACGTTAAAACAGTGGTTGTGGCTCTTAATGAGACATGCCATATTATGACAGGACGTCTACGCCTCATACCACTGAAGAAATTATACTGACATCCGCCGGGAAGTAGCAGCCTGTAATGAAAGGACTAAGGCATTGACATCTCTGGCACATCCTCTGTTCGGATAGGTTTCTAAGATCTATAAGAGATTCTTGCAGGAAAACCTCAGCAAGCGAGAGTCCAAAAGTGACTGTCTAAAACCCAGAACTTGTGTACTATATGAGTTAGTTTGGTATTTTCCTCATTATTCCAATTGATATTTTTGCTGAAGTTTATAGCAATAGGACATTTGTGTATTAAAACCCAGAACCTCAAAACATGGCTAATATCAGTTGAGAGACTCCCTCCTGGACACATAGAAGACTGGGCGATTTGGAAGATGCTGAACAGACTGCACTCTGACACCATGAGACATTGAGTCAATCTTAAGAAATGGGACTACCAAGTGGAGTCCATGGCATGCGAGTGTGAAGAAGAGCAAACCACAGACCACCTATTACAATGCAGTCTGAGCCCTGCCACTCACACAATGGAGGACCTTCTCACAGTGTCACCAGAGGCACTCCAAGTGGCCAGCTACTGGTCAAAGAACATTTTGTATAATGCCAAGTTTTTAACTTTGTTTGTGTTTTTAAATATATTACAACTGTACCCTCAATTTGCTTCTGACATGATAAATAAAATAAAGTTTAAACAAGCAGCCTTTAAATAGAAAAATTTTAATGTGGCTATCCGCCATTACACGTTTGTTTTAAATCTGAAAAGATGAGAGATCTATAACTCAGAATATTACACTAAGTCATATCACTCTTGATTGTTTCAATTGTATTCCTTCGTGTACATTTAATTTCTATTGATAAAATAGTAGTAGAGAAAGTCATTTAAAATGTTTAGAAATGATTCCGTTGTAATTAATAGAAATGAACTATGTTCCAGGAAGATGGATGCAATTCTGGTAAATGTCCATCAGTCATGGTCTCATCCATTTAAGTACTGGAACAAAAAAGGCTTTCAGCAATATATTTTTTCAGTAGGTCATGACAGAGGACATTTTTCTATACATTTCTTTTTCACAGCACAAATGAAATTTTATTTTAAAAAGCAGCTGGAACTTGATTTATTACAGTGTAGCTCTCCAACATTGAATTAAAATTCTATTTCCTTAGAATCGGGACTGGAATTCCCTACCATAATCTCCCTTTAGGATTGTATTCTAAAAAGGTTTGTACCACTGAAGCTTTTAAAACATTGCATTATTTCTATGTGAGATTTTTTCATGGACATTTTAAAAATGAAAAATGCTTAGTAATGAATGAAAATGTGTGCATTTATTGAAAAACAAACAAACAAACAAAACCTTTAGCATTTCCAAGAACGAATCCACTTTTCCAACAAACTGACACTGCCCTATGAAAAACTGCATGAGTGATGTTAGTAACAATGCATGTTAGATTTATATTTCTTGGCCAAAGCCTAGGTAAAGTGTTGTTGTTGTTATCTGTGAAATATTTGCATGTATGTAGTTGCAGAAATGTCTTTAGTCTACTTCTCCTTTTATTGATATTCTGCCCTATCTCTCCAAGGGGACTCAGGGTGGATCACAGTACACATACATGGCAAACATTTGATGCCCTTTTGAAAAGACATGACACAGACAGACAGAACAGAATGGATTATGTTGTGTTGACATCCAGCTTTTTGGCACCTTGCAGGTTGTGATCGAATCCAGCCACAGAGGGTGCTATTGCTCCCTCCTCTATGACGAAGAGGCATCAGGACTTCCGCCTTCCTTTTGGTCTCTGGGCATTTTCTGATCTTTTTCTTTATGGTGTTGTAAAATACCTCCCCCACTTGTTTAATAATAATAATAATAATAATAAACTTTATTTATAAGCCGCTTCCCTCTCCCCAAAGGGGACTCAGAGCGGCTTACATGGGGTCATGCCCAAACCACAAATCACAAAATATCAGACATCAAAAACAATAAACACAATAAAAACAATAAACACAGTAAAATGAATACATCTAACAAATATATCTAAAACAGAAAGAGAAAAGGTACCTAATTTCTCTACTTGCAGCTCAAGCTGTTTTTGAACTGTTTATTTGTTTATTTTATTTATTATTCGATCTTATATTCCGCTCCTCCCTGCAGGCTCGGGGCGGATTACATACAATAAAAACATGCTGCGCATACAACCAGCAGCCGTACAATAAACATAAAACCTACAAACATAAAACCAATATACAGTAAAAACAACAGGATTTCAATTTCTAGGCCCAAGGCATGGACCCCTCAGGCAGCTCGATTAGTCGAAAGCCAGTTTGAAGAGGGCAGTTTTACAAGCCCTTCGAAATGGGCCGAGCTCTGGGATCACTCACTCCCAGAAGCCCTAACAGCTGGTAAACTGGCTCGGAATTCTGGGAGTTGTAGGCCAAAACACCTGGGGACCCACAGGTTGAGAACCACTGCCTTAAATGTTAAAACCAACACCTTTAAGGCAATTCGGTACTCTATAGGAAGCCAGTGCAGTTGCCGGAGGATGGGAGTGATGTGCTCTCTCACCGGTGCTCCCACCAGCAAGCGAGCAGCGGCATTCTGCACCAGCTTCAGTTTCCGGATTGTCGACAAGGGAAGGCCAATGCAGAGGGCGTTACAGTAGTCCAGTCTCGAGATGACCGTCGCTTGGATCACCGTGGCCAGGTCATCCCTGGACAGGTAGGGTGCCAGTCGCCTAGCCTGACGAAGATGGTAAAACGCAATTTTGCTGACCGTGGAGACCTGGTCTCCATAGTCAGCAAGGGGTCGAATTGGACACCCAAGCTCTTGACAAGAGATGACGGGCTAAGTTGCTCGCCATCCAGGGTAGGCAACCGGCACTCATCCAGCCCAGGGCGACCAGGCCACAAGATCTCCGTCTTCTACGGGTTCACCTTCAGCCGGCTGGAACGCAGCCAGCCAGTCACGGCTTCGAGGCATTGATGGAAACAATTGGGTACGGTATCCGGCCTGCCGTCCATTCTCAGCAAAAGCTGGGTGTCATCCGCATACTGATAACACTCCAGACCAAAGTCGTGAGCCAGCTGGGCCAGGGGGCGCATATAAATGTTGAATAATAAGGGGGAGAGGATGGCCCCCTGGGGGACCCCACAACTTAATGGGAGTTTCCCAGAGACCCCCCCCCCCCTCCACACGCTGTCCCCGATCCTGGAGGAAAGAGACCACCCATTTAAGGGCGGTCCCCCTAACCCCAGTCACGGCTAAGCGGTGGGTCAACAAGGCGTGATCTACTGTGTCAAACGCTGCTGTTAGATCTAACAAAACAAGCAGTGCTGATCCGCCCTGGTCCAGCTGGCGGCGAAGTTGGTCTGTAATGGCGACAAGCACGGTCTCCGTCCCATGCCCAATACGGAAGCCGGACTGGAAGGGGTCAAGCCCAGCTGGGTCGTCTAGGAACCGCTGCAGCTGATCCGCTGCTGCCCTCTCAATTACCTTGCCTAAAAAAGGCAAATTAGACACAGGTCGGTAATTGGAGGGAGCCGAAGGATCTAAATTCGGCTTCTTCAGCAGCGGTCTTACCATTGCCTCTTTCAACCCCCCTGGGAACACTCCTAAACACTAGCTAAACAGTAAGCTGAGCTGACAGTCAGGAGCTCACACCGACCCGGGGCGTCGAACTGGCAACCTTTTGGTTGGTAGATCTTATCATTGCTGGTGATTTACCAGCTGTGCTAAACTGGGAGACATGTGACCAAGCGAAATTAGAGTGTGGCCAAAATAGCAAATTAATTAGTAATGGAGATGAACATAAAAGCTAGGACAGGCTGCATCCAACTGATTTTACCTGAGTCTACAGCAGTGTTTTTCAACCTTTTTTGAGCCGCGGCACACTTTTTACATTTACAAAATCCTGGGGCACACCACCAGAGGCGGTCTAAGCGATTCCGCCATGTAAGCAGTTGCGTAGAGCGCCACCGGCTGGGTGGGGCGTCACCGGCTGGGAGGGGCGCCGCGGCGCCACCTCGCTCCGCACCCGCCCTGCCATCGCCGCTTCCGCCGCACAGCCGGCCCCACGGGCCAGCTGCAGCACGCCTCCCAAAGCACGGACATTTCCGCGCATGCCCAGAAGCAACTACAGGCGCTACAGCGGCTGTAGTTGCTTCTGGGCATGCGCGCCTGCGGCTTTGGAGCCAGCGCACAGGCGCGCTCGGGCCCCAGTGCACATGCGCGGACATTCGCGCATGCGCAGAAACGTCTACAGGCGCTACAGCGCCTGTAGTTGCTTCTGGGCATGCGCGGAAATGTCCGTGCTTCGGGAGGCGTGTGAAACATGGGCCTGTTTCAATGAACACAACATAGATATCCTGGCAGGAATGGCAGAAAGACACCAACTTCCCACACAGAACTCCCATAACCAAGAGAAAATGCTATAAGAGTTTGGTGGGCATTGACCTTGAGTTTTGGAGTTGTAGTTCCCCTATATCCAGAGAGCACTGTGGACTCAAACAATGTTGGATCAGGACCAAACTTGGCATGAATACTCAATATGCCCAAATATGAATGCAGATGGAGTTCAGGGGAAATAGACCTTGACATTTGGAAGTTGTAGTTGCTGGGATTTATGGTTTTCAAAGAGCCTTCTGAACCCCACCAATATTAGAACTGGGCCAAACTTCCCACACAGAACCCTCAGGAGGCAAGAGGAGGTCTCTACTTGGGGAAAGGGAGGCAGGCCTTCCCAATGCATGAAGAGGGAGAGACCAAGTAGACAATGGGGGGGGGGAGGTGTGTGTGTAATTTTGTGCCTTTATCGAGGTATGTTTCTTAGGGTTTTTATACTTCAACACACTAGACTCTCCCCCCCCCCCCCCAGGAGGTTCCAATTTCCCAAGGCACACCTGATGATTGCTCACGGCACACTGGTTGAGAAACACTGGTCTACAGGATAGGACAGGGCAGGGCAGGGCAAAGCCTTGCACTCCTTTTCTGCTCTCTATACTACCTGCATGAAAATTAGTTTTGCACTTTAAACCCAGTTTTCAGCAACTGAAGTAAGACAAAGACAAAGGAGGGAAGTGGGGGAAGAGACAAATGGACATTTTAAAAGTTGCTGAAAAGCAGAACAACAAAGTATTTTTATTTATTTACTATATTAATCAGGATGCACCATCAAATTGAGGCAGTTAGAAAGGACACTATTATATGCTTCTGACTTGTACTACATCCAAAAACAAATTTAGCCAGGATCTATTTTGCTTGCTGGATAGGAGGTGCAGGAATGAAAAAGCCACCATCTTTTTGCAGTTGTTAGTATTCTGTACTTTGTGTGGGCTCTGCATTGCCTCCTTGTGTGATTCAGACACAATCAACCAATTCAGTGGTAGACTGGCTAGTCTGAAGTAGGACTTTTGGAGTGAATTTGAAGACAAGACCTTTTTATTTGGAGGGCTTTAAAAGCACTCTCTGAGCAAATCATACTTGTGCCTATACATGTGAACCGCTCTGAGTCCCCTTCGGAGTGAGAAGGGTGGGGTATAAATATGACAAATCAATCAATCAATCAATCAATCAGTGGCCAGTTCTTTACCAGATAGCATGAAATGCTAACCTCACCATGGCTATCACTCTTGCTTGTGTGTTCATTCTGGACATTGCATTATCTGGGGAAGCTTTTTAGTGTTTCCATGTTTTCATGAGTTTGGGAAACTTTCTGAAAGATCTGGGAGCAACAATTACTCAATCGGCTTTAGCACAGTAGGTTAAACACCAGCTGTAGTCAATCTTGTCAGTCAAAAGGCTGCCAGATTGAAGTTGGGACAGGGTGAGCTTTCTGTATATATTTCAGATTTCAATATTGTCAAAAATACGCAGTATGATCTTACATAGGATTTGTGCTACATTAGAACAATAAAGACAAATATCACTTAAATAAAATAAACATTAAATATTAAATAACCAGAAAAATAAAATAAGGTGGAAACACTAAACTAATCTGTGAATCTGATAGGGCAACACATCCAATGAAGTGGTTTAAAACCAGTATAAAAAAAGATCAGGACTAAGTACGTTCCAGTGTACTTGGAATACATGAAGCTCAATCCAGAAGCATGTTTAAGAACTGAGTCCAGAAAAGCCTTGACTCCCAATGTGACCATCATCCCACTTTGTTTGCTAGTTAACTTGTACCCAGTATGTGTTATTATGCCAATTCTTTGCCTTAGGTAGCTGAGCATATAGTTTTCATGGTTAGCACGGCTTCCACCCACCTAGCGGTTCGAAAGCAAAAAATGTGATTAAGTACTGCTCATTAAAACAAATTGGGGGAGGTATTCTCAGGCACCCGGTGATTCAATCCAAAGGAGGAAGCTATAAACTAGCTCTTCAGCAGGGAGATGGAGCGACAGCATACACATACACACACACACACACACACACACACACACACACACACGTAGACAGAATGGAGCACACCTTCTAAGATGCCGGAAAGTTGAGGAAAGCAGATATACATATATTTATGTATAATTGTCTGTCTAGTTGTGTTTAAAATGGCATTGAATGTTTGCCACAGATGTATGTTCTGTGATCTGCCCTGAATCCCCTTTGGGGTGAGAAGAGAGGAATATAAATACCATAAATACATAAATAAATAAATAAATAAAACACTTATGCCCATTTAGCCATCTCTGGGGAGCTGGTGAGGCCTTCAAAAATCATAAAAGTCCAATGACAATACTATGACACACAGACTTAAATGAATCTTGAGGTACAGGTGTTTCATGGGGATAATCAAGGGTAACCATCCCTGTACTAGCCTGCATAATATGGGGAACATGCAGTGGCTTTTACCATGTGAATCCCATTGATTGTCATAATGTGATTTTCCTCAACAGAAAGGTTGACGTGAGTAGTTTTTAAATTGGCAGACAGGTTAGATAGATAATGCTTCTGATCCACTGCGATACATTGAGCCAATCAATGAAGTTGTTTCTTTGAACTCAATCGAGACCTCTGTGTATTGTTTATTGATTCCCTTTCATCCTGTTTTGCCCGTTTCTGCTAGTGTGGCAAAATACATTCCTGACCTCTAAGAATCTTAGTTAAATGCAAGATATTGCTATATAAATTTAAGGAGCATTCAACCCAAACACACCTACTTGATAAAGGGCAGGTTAGATGGAGGTAAATGCTGTCCCATCTTCAAAATTGGCAAAAAAAATAGAGCATCCAAGCAACTACCAACTAATCAGTTCAATGTCAATACCAAAAAGAGTCTAGAAGAGAAAATAAACGTCAGTATTTCACTACTTAGAAAGAAATGCCATGATTGCTAAGAGCCCAAATTGACTACTTGAAATCATGCCAAATTAATCTTAACTCATTTTGACAGTTACATACTAACTAAATTAAGTGAGTATATCTTGATTTCAGTAAGGCTTTTGAAAAGGTTCCCCATGATATTCTTGCAGATAAGGTGGTGAACTATGGACTAAATTGTGCTATTGTTAGGTGGATTTGTAATTGATTGATCAACCAAAGCAAGAGGTTCCTCACTAATGGCTACTTCTGGAGCGAAGTGACTAATCCTGACACCAGGGTTATTCAATATCTTCAGAAATGACTAATAACTTCTCCCATCTTGTCTACCTCACTCCTCCACACTCCACTGTGCATTTTTGAGTGGCATTAATGAGAAGGCAATTGGTATTGGGGTTATCTCAGTCATAAAATCCTTAAAAGCATAGTTACTAGGTCAAGATTTTGTCAATCAGTGGTTTTAGCGTACATTTATTGTAAATACTGCAAACTCCTACCCACAAACCCTGAATTTTCTAGTTGAAAAGGAAGCTGAACTAGACAACTTTTCAGAACTATTCTGATTATCTGCTAAGAAAACTGATACCATTGGTGGATAGTAGCTCCTTGTATCTCCAAAAACCTACTCCAGAACGCTACGAAACATTTCAGAGATAGTTACTCAATAGCAACTCAAGAAATGGAAAACAGGTAACAGTGAGCAGGCTCACCATGCCAATTTTGTTCTATCTCATCCTAATAGCACATTTCTTTATCAATTAATATATTTAAGACAAACATTGTTCACTACTCCACTAATATTATCTTTCTTGAAAAACCTAGAATGGATTATTTTGCATGCAGTTCTTCTATTTTTGCCTTCTTATTTATGACACAGTTTATGGAAGCAAAGCTGTGAATATCACATTGACTATTTAAATAATATATACAGTAGAGTCTCGCTTATCCAACATTAATGGGCTGGCAGTACATTGGATAAGTGAAAATGTTGGACAATAAGGAGGGATTAAGGAAAACCTATTAAATGTTAAGTTACATTATGATTTTACAAATTAAGCACAAAAACAGGTTTTACAACAAATCGACAGAAAAAGCAGTTCAATACATGGGAATGTTATGCAATAATTACTGTATTTACAAATTTAGCACCAAAACATAGCTATTTATTGAAACAGGTGTGGATCCGGGCGGGAGGGAGACTGCATTGGATAATACAGAATGTTGGATGAGCGATGGTTGGATAAGCGAGACTCTACTGCATATCTAGAGCAGAGCAGCCATTAACTTTATGGGTCTATGCACTACACATACTTCTTTCTCTACTTCCTATGAGGAAAACTGTCATAACTAAATTAGAGGGAGTTCCTAAAAAGTGACCCTTTGTGCTATTTCTGTGGGGTTCGTTTTAGAAATGTCCAACAGTTTAAGCATGTGTACAGACAATGTCTTTGCTATAGAGCTGGGGTTTGCTCTCAAGACACTGACATAATTTTCTAGCAGATAAATATATCCCAGAATAAAAATATTAATGAACATATATGTATATCCCACCCATCTTCAATGCCAGTCTCAAAACAGAGAAACGAACATCAGAAACTGTCTAATTTCAGGATCTAGGTCATTAGATTTATTGGGTTATCAAATAACAACAAGTAAATAGTTGCCTCTCTTCTGCCCAATTTTACATGTAAGATGCCATAGAAAAATACTCTGCAGTCTGCAAACTTGTACTTGGAACAATGCACCATCCAACAATACAAGACTGCCAAGAAATGTCAGGAGGCATAACAGCATAACTGGGTTTTATTTATTTATTTTAATGAAACCTTCATGAAGGAGCCAAGTGTATTTGGCAGACGTGGTTGGCAACAAAATCTTCACAGTGTTTTGAAGCACTGCTAATTTGTTGCGTGGAATCTATATGTCTCCATCACAGAAGCATTTCTGTTTGAGAAATAATGCACATTTACAGTGTACAAAACTCAATACGGTTCAGTTGGGAAGGTAGTTTTTCTCCCCTAGTCAGCAAATAAAATTTATTATGATGTTTAATGTGGTTATCCAGCTGTCACATATGCATGTCTATGTCAAGACGACATGCATTCTACAAGGGTGAGTCAAAAAGTTTTGCCTCCTCTGTCATTTAAATGTTATGAATGAACATATAAAAGAAAAAGTGGCTACAGATTATAGCCTGAACAGTTCTCTACTCAAAACTATCATTCAACATAATCACCATCAATTTGGACACGTTTGTGCCATTGTTTAACCCAAGCATCAAAACCATTTTGGAAAAATTCAGGGTTTGCTTCATGACCCATGATTTTAAAGCTGTTTTAATGTCATTCAGGTCATTGAATCTGAAACCATGTAGGTTGTCTTTCAGAGGTCCAAACAGGTAAAAGTCAGAAGGAGCCAAATCATAAACATTCTTCAAACCGTTATGGATTTCCTTAGCTGCACAACCTTCTTTTGCCAGAAATTCAATGACAACTCTTTCTTTTAGCTTCAGATTCATGGTTCTAATCAGTCAGTCGGAAAAAGAAAAGACTATATCAGTAGAGTAAGGTTTCCTCTATCATATCATGCATATATAGTCCAGTAGCTGTGAAAGAAAGAAAAGTTAGAGCGATGGAGGCATTACAGTTTGAGCCAACCTCGTATTTTAGGCATTGCCAAAATATGACTTCTTGTCATTATACTATGCAGGGAATGCTGAGAACAGCTACTTTTTGGATAGCAATTCCTAAAATCCCCCTCCCAATAACACGGCCACTAGCCATTCTAGTCGGAAGATTCTGGGGTATGTATTATTATTATATTTATTTATACCCCACTTTATCTCCCCCAAAGGGGACTCAAAAGCGGCTAAAAAGTATACATTTTCCAAGCTCTGATTATGTTCTGAATCTTTAAAAACTTACAAATTATAATAAATATACTTATTACTTCTTTTACTTACAGCAGTAAATATAATGTCTGAAAAGAAAGTAATAATATAACCAGTGTACCTCATTAGGCAGCAACTATGTTCAGGCACAGAATATAATTTTTTATTAACTTGTGAAAGCTCCAAGACCAAGCAGTAACATTTGATTCAACATTGGTGGATTATTCTAAGTAAAAGAGATTTAAAAATCTCTTTTAAGTTTAAAGTTTATATGTGGAGGATTGGTTTGGATTAAAAAGTCCTGCACAGCAATATATTTCCAGAATTAGAATTGCAAAATTTATTTTCCCTGTTCTTGTATATTTTTATACAGGAAAGACGTAATAAATCAAAACCAACTGTCTCCTGCTCATATGTCAAAACAAGAGTGCAGTCACAGAGGCATGATTTAATCTCTCTTCAGTTTACCTAACTGGGGAGAAAAGCTCATGGACCAAAAACAAATGAAGATCAATATTCTATTTATAAGACCAGTAGCAATATCCTTATTTCTTAAATGCATCTGCATAAATCCAGATTCAGAGTGCAGAAGTCATTTGGGAGAATTTATTAGTAAAGGCGCAGGTAACTATAATTATAGCTCTGTCAGGAAAGATACAAATCCCAATAATATTTTAGCACAAATAATCAGTTCCTGCCCTCTTAAGTATTTTGCAGGATTTATGCAACTGTGGAAAATCAGGTTTAAAGTAAGTTTTAAATTACAAATGAAAGTCTAATATGTAACTTGCCAGCATTATCCTGCAATATCCTGAATTAGTGCCCGTGACCTACCACCCAATAGGGTTACATTGCCATCCCAATCATACACCTTGTTGACTCAAATGTGGAGAGTATTTATATATTAATTACCCTGTGGTGACGTGCTCAATCTGCCCCATTGCCAATACTTATACTGTTCCAAACAGAGCAACAAGGTACAATGTATGTTCTTCCATTTTTAAGTTATGAGCAGTGTCTCCTAGCAAATTTGGAAGACATCACTGACATCTCAAGAAAAGGCTTGTCAGTTTTTAGAAGTTCTTTGCTTCTACTGAACCTACAATTTACTTTAAGACCACCTGTCTCTGTTACACTTTATTCCAGAAGAGTTTGAAAGGATGAGAAGTGTTATTCCACTGGCCCATTATCTTTCAACCAAGGTTGACTTATTTTCCCTTCTGGGGGTTCCATCAATTTGAGGGAAAATTATTTATTTACTTCACTTGTATACTGCTTTTCTCACCCCAGCAGGGGATTCAAAGCGGTTTCCAACACAATTATGGCAAAATTTAATGCCTCACATACAGAAATGTAACATAACGATAATAACATAATTATGACATCATAATAATAACATACAGTTATCAATTAAATCATAAAACATGACATCATTTAACATTAAAACATGGAATTAAAAACATGTCAATATAAAAACTGCACAATCAAACAATCGTAGTGAATTCATAGTGAATTCAGAAAATGAAAAAATGGAAACTATTAAGGGACTAGGGATGTAACTATTTCATTTTAGCATACAAGGATGAACAATTTTTGAATTTTCTCTCACTGCACAAGAATAATTAATACTTCTCTTTAGTATGCTCCTAGTATTTGAATGTCCTGCAGTAGCATGAAGGAATTATTCTGTGGAAAAATGTCTATAGCATTTTTATGTGCAAAGATTTTCTGCACTAAAAAGCCACATGCATTTCTCTTCAGAATAATTTATCTGCAAAATTTTGTTATATTGAAATAATGTGCAAAGCAAACTGTACAAAGGTAGCACTGTTGCAGTATTATTAGAATAATAGAATCCTAGAGCTAGAAGGACCACAATCCCTGCCATATTGGAATACATTACTAAAGATATCTGAAGATGGAAAGGATACCAGTCTCTGAGGTAGCGTATTCCACAACTGGGCAACTCTCGTTGGGGGAAAAGTGTTGTTTCTAATGATTAGGTAGAATTTATTTTCTTGCAGTTTGAATCCACTGGTTTATTTTTAGTCTATGTCACAGCAGAAAACAAGCTTACTCTGCCTTTTACATGACATCCCTTTAAAAATGGCTATCACCTCACCTCTCAGTATTCTTTTCACCAAGGTAAACACACCGCTTGTTGTAGTTGAGCAAACTGAGCCTGTAGTTGCTACAGGTAGTAACTGGGAGGAGGATACTGTGTTGGACTTTGTCAATAGGGAGGTTTGGGCAGAATGACTGCAGCTGGGAGGAAAAGGGCTGCAAGTGCTGAGAGTTTGGAACTACTTTCCTCGATCTGTACATTTTCCAACCTGGAAATAAATACTCCTGTTGGCACAGCCCAGAATTTCATTGGGTTTTTTTGGCTGCTGCATCACACTATTGATTCATGTTTAGCTTGTGGTGCCCTAAGACCCCTAGAGCCTTTTTGCATGTACAGGCAGTCCCCAAGTTATAGGTTCTGTAGGTTTGTTCTTAAGTTGAATTTGTTTGTAAGTCGGAACAGGTACATTTTTAAGTGTAACTCCAGCCGTATCTATCTATCTATCTATCTATCTATCTATTTGTCTATTAGATTTGTCTTTGCCCCGATCAGAAAATTTTACCTCACTTTCTGTCCCTGTGATAATTTGATTTTGAAAAATTTGTCTTGTAGCGAAAACAAGGATTGGTCATAAAGCTTCCATTGAAATACCTTTTCCCCATGATAACCCTTTCAGGAGTGAATTTCACTTCCTATTGCCTCGTCCCCATTCTTAACTATGAGCCATTTGTAAGTCAGATGTTTTTAGTAATTCGGGAACTGCCTTTATTGCTTTCAACCAGGTGTCATCCATCCTATATTTGTACATTTCATTTTTCCTGTCTAGATGTAGGATCTTACATTTATCTTGGCTGAAAGTCATTTTGGCCCAGCTCTCCAATATAGTAATGTCATTTTGAATTCTATTCATGTCATCTGGGTTATTCACTATTCCTTTCCCCAATCTGGTGTCCTCCCAACAGGGTTTCCCAAAAGTCAGAAAACCCATTTACTACCTAGAAATGAACAACTGTGACTATTCTTTCCATTTCTGTAAGTGACATCTATTCTAAATGATTCAATGCTGGAGAAAGTGTTTATGATCAGTGATGGCTTTTCTTCCTCCCTCCCTCCCTCCCTTCCCTCCCTCCCTCCCTTCCCTCCTTCCTTTTGGTTGGTTAGTGCACAATTGCTGCTATATCAAGAACGCTGTAGGCTTTAGGAATTAATTTGAAAAGAAAGCAAGTTTTAAAGAAAACTCTCTTCATCCTGGACCACCAACCATTTTTGCATTAAATTATGTACCTCAAAATAACAACAGGTGGCAAACATACGGGTGCTTTTCTAATCCATCTGTAACATTCAAAACAATAGGTCAGGTGACCAACAAGGTATGTATCTGAAAGAAAACCATTTTAAAACATAAGCAAAAAAACTGTAACTCTTAGCCCTCAAAAAACTAGAAAAGAAAAAATTCAAATGAGCCAATCCTGTGCTACAATTCTGAAATTCACTTGACAAATCATTTCAGCTTAAAATGCATGTAGAGTGACAACACTATGGAACAAAATTTGAAAAATATTCCATTCTAGGTTTGAAAGTATTATTTCCTGTTTAATTGTGCAATGCTTACTTTGAAAGTAGTTGTTATACTTCAGAAACCTTTTTTTGCCTACCACAAACTATATGGAATTGGTTGGGACTCTATGAAAAAATATTCATTGAAAAAATATAGTAAAATGTGCTGTAGGATGTCCCACAAAAACAAAGTTTTTGTAGTTTAATCAATGTTTTCCATGTTTTTATGATATAACAAATTAAGGAATTTCATTTATAATATAGGAACAAAAATCATGTTACATAGTGTAATCGAAGGAGAAATGGCAAGTTCAGAATGAATAATAAATAATAACTGCTATCATCCATGTTATGGTCAAGACAATCTAGCATTCCTTAAACAAAACTACAAATTAGTTATTTCAGTTTTTAAAATCCAAAAGAAGGTGTAGGTGGGATACATTTTTTTCTTTGTGCTGCAAATCTAGATCACTGTCAAAAGTAATATGAAATACACCTATTTGTGTTGCCCTTAGATTTGATATATAAAATTTGGGATAATTCTGGAACTTTGGTGCTAAACAGCAAATTTTCAGTCTGAAGACACTTCAAAAAAATTTTTTTGAAAAAGAACATAGAAATCCAAAAACACGCATCCACTATTTTTCTTAATATAAGCATTTGATATAAATTTGAAGCTATGATCAGACTGCGAAATTACTGGTAGATTGATATCTTATAAGCTGCCAGTGTTGTCCGAATCAGCAAGGTCACTGCTGTAATATAATTTTATTGCAGACTTGAAGTTATCTAGAAATATAAGAGATTCATACCTGTCAGACTCTGTGCTATTGCCTCTAAATGATTTAATCTTGTACTCAACTACCTCATGTGAAATCAAACCTTAATAGCTATATTTTAAATGAGAACATAAGACCAGGTTTGTTTGGAGTAAACAGAACTGGAATTGCTGCAAAACAGCACAGATCAGCTTGTTATTGTAAGCAAAAACCAATTGTAGAACAATCAGCAGCATCCTTCAGGTAATCCTGGCTTTGACAGGGCCTTCATTTATCTGCAGTGAAGACTCTGGAGTCATCTCTATCTCTCAAACACAATGTAAACATAGAATAGGAAATATTCACACCCACATGCTATACCAACATCTCTCCTAAAAAAATAGACCCCAAGATGTCAGGAATTTCATCCTAGATGGTCTACATCTATCCACCAAACTCCGGATAAATTGCACTTGCTAAGAATAAATGAATAGTCTCATAATATATAAATGTTTTCATGACTGACAGGCTATCTATTTTTTTTACTGTGACATTTTAACTGTGACAGTTCCATCCCAAACAACCCTCCAGTTTTCAGTTTGGCAAGGCACGTACAATTATCTGCTAGATACTTATAGCACACATTTTCCATAACTATAGCATTATGGGTCTTTAGCAAGTCCCTCCCCAAACTACAAATCTAAGAATTCCTTAGGTTGCAAGCCATGACAATTAAAATGTTATCAAAGTGCTATGACTGTACTGTATATGTAGTTTCACTTTCTAGTCTGGGGGCCTCATCACACTGTGGGGGGTGGGGATGACTCAAATGGATACACTACAGCAGGGCCATCTTCCCATGCCTGACCCTCACACAACTCCAACCAATTTATTAATGCCTAGGAAAGGTGTGTAATTCTTTACCATGGGAGGATAGGTTGGCCCTACTCTCCTTTTGATGTCAGACAAAAACTTTTTTATTTAGTCACGTCATTGATTAGATGTTGCAGAAGGGTATTTTAAGATGAAATGCTATGCCTTATTCTCATTATTGTGTTTTAACATGCAATTAAACTGTTTTAAACTAGTGGATCCTTCACTATTAGGCCAATTTTACAACTTTGTAGTAACAATAATTGTTTCATCTGTTTATATTTTTAGGATATGAACCATCCTGAATCCCATGTTGGGAGGGAAACAGAAATAATATTTTTTTTAAAAGACCTGATCGGTGCTGAAAGCTGTTATATGGTATGGCTCAGAGAGGAATGAGGGTGGACGATGTAATGGGACCAGAAATTGAGGGAACGGAGGTTTGTGGGGGGGAGTCTGCCATGCGCAAATGGTGTTGTGTGATGAAAATGTTTTAGGCTTGATCTATACTGCCTTATAACGCAGTTTCATAATGCAGTTAATCGATATTCCGAAATAACATTATAGCAGTATAGATCTAGCCTAAATGAAGAAATACATGGCGGGGATAAAGATTAGCCCTGGACATGATCTTTGTCACTTTACTCCTGTCCTCAGTTATGTCCATCAACAGCAAGTGCTCCCACCGTAACCCTGATTCATCATCATGCACAACTCACAGGGGAAAAAGGCTGTGCAGTTCTGATACAACACTGAAGAAATTAATTGTTCAGGAATTCAAGTATTTGTCCAGAATGTTGAGGGTTTTGAATCCTGAACTGCCATGCAATGAGTAGAAACTCAGGATCCTAAAAGTAGTATCTCTTGCAGAAGCACAATTGATTTTGACTCTGTAAAGATGGTATGACAATATGCATATCATTAAGGGAGCCTCCGGTGGCGCAGTGGCTTAAACACTTGTGCCAGCAGGACTGGTGGACCAAAAGGTTTGTGGTTCAAATCTGGAGAGCGGGGTAAGTTCCCATCTGTTGAGCTCCAGCTCCCCATAAGAGGACATGAGAGAAGCCTTCCACAGGATGGTAAAACATCAATCTGGGCGTCCCCTGGGCAACGTCCTTGTAGATAGCCAATTCCCTCAGACCAGAAGTGACTTGCAGTATCTGAAGTTGCTCCTGACATGAAAAAAGTCTAAAAGTGAAGCAAGCCTTCCCAAAAAAGGTCCATGACAGGTTCCACAGAACAAATAAGTATACCATATTTTATGTTTTTATCACCCAGTTACCCCGATGTGTTTTGTTTATTCTCTGCAGCACTGTAGTAATTCTTTCATCTCTGAAGAGGAATGAGATTAGCTGTCAGCTATTTACAAATGTGCAGCAATCCTCATGAAAAAATAGCTCCATTTATGCAAAGCGTGTCATGGCCATTTAGAAAGAATCTGCTCTTGGACCTTCAGCCACCTCAGCTCTTTCATTTCAAGTAGAAATACTCCACTGAGATAATTCAGTTTTTATTAACTGCTATTATTCAATATTGTCTGGCCCCTACTACTAGGACTGATAAAACGGATGCATGTGTTAACATAAAACGTAGCAGCAAATGCATTTGGATGTAATAAAAGAAGATTCTAGATAAAAGGGTTCTTAGGTGATCAAAGTCAGCCAATCTCCCTTTTAGTAGAAAATACACAACTAAAGCAAAGAATATACATATTTAGAATTTGGGGCATCTTTTTAATTGGAGTACAAAGCATCATCTTTCCTGGCCTTTGATTCCAACTTATTTTCTTTTTTAAAGTGACATCCCACAATTTACATACTTTCACACCTATCTGGCATTTCATCTGAGAAAGACACAAACATTTTGTACTCACCAATTATCTTTAAAATTAAATCTGCAAAAAACCTTTAAAATCAACTGATGGAAAGGTGGCCTAACTAAAGTCTTTGAGTGTAAAAACAGTATTAAAAAGAGACTGTGCCATCCAGATAACTCATGAAATATATGACAGCTTGTGTAGAACTGCAATAGGTGGTTATAGAGAGGAATGAAGATATGACATTCTCATCTCCAGCTCTGGTTGCTCAAAATACCAGGTGGGAATGGGGAGTTTTTCAGGCATTTCTGACTAGCTGATCCTTGCTTATTAAATCCACCTTCCCTACTGACATCGATGGAGAGGGACTAGTTAAATACCTTAAAGACGCTAGATCCAATCTGATCCTGGTTAGTATTTGAATGGGAGACTGCCAGTGAGACACTACTATATTTCAGAAGAAGGAACCAGTAAAACCGACTGAGTATTTCTTGTCTAAGAAAACCCTATGACATTGATGGTATGGTGTTCCCTCGCTACTTCATGGTTCGCTTATTGTGGACTCGCTGTTTTGCGGATTAAAAAAATATTAATTTTAAATATATATCATGGTATTTTCGCTGTTTGTGGGGTTTTGCTGCCACCGCTCTCTAAGGCACTTTCCCTCCTCCTCAGTACTCCCTCCCGCCAGCCTTGAAGGGCCTTTCCTTCCTTTCCTTCACTTTATTTTAAGTTTATAAAGACTTAAAATAGTGCATAACTACTAAAAGAATGTATAAATATTAAAATAAATAGAACATCCCCACATTGCGGTTTTTCATTTCTTGAGGGAGGACCTGGAGCGTAGCCCCAGCAATAAGTGAGGGAACACTGTATCACTGTGATAGGCAACATGAATGCAGACATATAGTTCCATATATTCAAAGTTAGCTCCTTTTTCATGAAACACACCAAAAAAGTACCAATAGAGTTTATCTTCAAGATTCTTTAAGAAAAGGTAGGTTTAATATCCTCAGCACTTAATATTTACTGTGTACTGATATTCTCTAGCTGAGATTTTATTCCCATCTTTTTCTATTTTCCAATTCCATTTCTGAAGTGCTTTAAGTAATAATTAAACCTCCATATTGAAAGGTTTATATTCACACAGTACATTAAGATTCAGAGCTACATCAATTTTTAGTTGTGTCTAGGGCAAACTCACTGAGCCAACTGTTGAATGATAACTCAACATTCAGGTAGGTTCCACTCCATTCAGTGGGTCTACAGTAGCTGAAACTAAGAATTTGATTTGGTCCAGTGATTTTATAACTATTTCTATCAATGTTTTAGTCTTTCTGTATCTAAAGATATCTATAGATCCTTTACACACATATATAAAGAGAGCGATCAAACCAGTGTATTTTTAAACTTTAAAGTTATTTCCTTATTATATACACTTATATAAAAAAGTAAGTTTGTTATATATAAATGCCCTTAAAAAAGATTCACTGGTTCTTACCATGAGACAGTTACCTCAATATTATGCAGCTAAGCTTATGTACTGCTTATCCCTCCCACCTACTCTGACTGGCAGGATCCTGATCAATTGGAAAATTGTTTGTTTGCTCTTCTATGGAAGGATGATGCATTGGTTCTCCATTCTTGTGAATGAATGAAAAAGACAGTGGTAAATGCAAAGAAGCTGAACCAATTGGAAACAAATAATAACAACAACAACACTTTATTTTAACCCGTCCTCTCTCCCCAAAGGGACTCAGAGAGACTTCCAAAAACAAAGATGGCAAAATTCAATACCATGAGCATTGAAACAAAGAGAAACATAAACATATCAAATGCTAATGTTATGCATTTAGAACCATGGAAGAGAGTGATCCACTTCAGAGGAAGGTAAAGCCAAGACTAGGAACAGAAGACTTTTGATGGTTTCTGAAGACCATTTGAAGAATAAACTACCTTTTCATCAAAGCCAAGACTAGGAACAGAAGTGTGGTTTCTTTCCTCCTTTTCATGAAGACAAGGGGCCCTTCCATGCAGCCATATAACCCAGAATATCAAGGAAGAAAATCCCACAATATCTGCTTTGGGCTGTGATATGAGTCCACACTGCCATATATTCCAGTTCAAAGCAGAAAATGTGCGATTTTATTCCGTTGTGTGGAGGGGGCCTAAGTCCCCCCCCCCCCGCGGGGGGGCTGAGAAGGGCGGGGGAGAAATATAGTAAATAAAAAACCTTTGACACCAGCAAGGAGGACGACTACAGATAATGGTCAGAAATATTGTTTTGACTACTTGAAGGCAAGAAGCTGAAGGAAAGATATTTAAAGGAAGTATAAATATTTTGGTTTATGTTTTGTAAACCTTGTTTGTTTTGTGACAATATTTCTCTACAAGAAAGGTCTCCGGAAGGAAGATAATAATAGTCTGTGTGTGTTTTATTTCTTCTTTACTGGCTACTGTTTCTGGGTCATGCTTCTGCTACTACATAAGCTACTCTGCTGGTGAGGGTCTTTTGTGATAAGCCCTTTTGCCTAACAGTAATGACCATTTCACAGTAAGAACCAAGGTTATTTTTCTCACTGTAGGAGTGTCCTACAGTGCGATGTGCAAATCCTAAGTAGAAGCTGTTTAGTGAGGACATAAATGATAGGTGCTGCACTAAAGACCTACATCATTCACCTCTGAGGAGGAAAATCTCATTGGTTTACAAGCTATTATAACACCTTCCTGCTAAAAGACAATTCTGCAGAGACAAGATCATCTAATGCAGTGATTCTCAACCTATGAGTCCCCAGATGTTTTGGCCTACAACTTCCAGAAATCCCAGCGAGTTTACCAGCTGTTAGGATTTCTGGGAGTTGAAGGCCAAAACATCTGGGGACTCACATGTTGAGAACCACTGATCTAATGTATAATGTCTTGTGGAAGTGGAAGTTAATTTCTATGTTCCAGCTCTGCAGATGTCCACAAGGGGTGTCTTTGTTGGAAACATAGGTGGCTAAAGCAATCATGCTTTTGGTGGAATGAGTCATAATGCATTGTGGGGCTATGGCAGGTTTTACATAGTCTCTAATCCAGTGGTTCTCAACCTGTGGGTCCCCAGATGTTTTGACCTTCAACTCCCAGAAATCCAAACATCTGGTAAACTGGTTGGGATGTCTGGAAGGTGTAGGCCAAAACACATGGGAACCCACAGGTTGAGAACCTCTGCTCTAATCCATCTGATTAAAATATTCTTAGAGATTTTATATACTGTACTTGGGGGACACAAATAAGTCATAGAGAATCTGAATGAATTTCTTTTACCTCTGACTTACTGACAGAACACACATGTAAGAAATTAATGAAAATTATTCATAAACACTCAACATTAATTAGATAATCCCCCCAAAATTCAAAAGGTTACTTCATTCACATCGAAAAAGGCAAAGGATTCTAATTCATCAATGATACTTTCATTCATTTAACATTATGTTCCCCAGAAAAATTCTGAAAACTGAACTGTTATTTCTGAGTTCCACACTCACATACGAAAAAGGCAATTAAAAATATTAAAAATATTCTAATTAAAATATTTGGGGTTAAATCAAGGCTCAGGTAGTTACTGGTTCTGCATTAGCCATTTAGCCAGGTCTTTATGTTCAAATCGATGCAGGGGCCACAATGGAAAAGCATCAGGTGGGCCTCTTTCACACAAGTGTAAAAATAATAATACAACAACAACAATTCTAACCACTCAGGGCAGCTTCCAAAACAAGGCAGGCATTCGATGTCTCATACATAAAATAACATCTTAAATTAACATTTAAGTAAAACTAAAAAGAGATTTAAAAAATAATCCTTGTTAAGCCAATGGACTATGGCCTCACCAAATGCATTGACAAAATAACAAAAGATTAACAAATAAGATGCTGTGAAACAAGATGCCAAGGCCATTTTAAATTACATTAAGAAGAACAATTTTTCCATGGCTCAGAAAGAATAGCATCACCCCAAAATGTACTAGTAAGATCTCTTCTGGAGTGCTTCATTGAATGAGCACCAAATCTCTTCTGGAGTGCTTCATTGAATGAGCACCAAAGTTCAAGGAGGACGTTGACAACCTAGAAAGCATTCCACAGAAAGATATGAAAATGGCAAAAAGTCTCTAGAGAACAAAACATATTGGAAAGAAGGCTGCAAAAATTCACAGGGTTATTCCAGAGAGAATATATTTAAATATTACCTTACTCCCAAAGTGATAACACAGTTATTCATTTTCCAAAGTAATAAAGCAATGTATAAACTACGGATTGTTTGTTAGTGATATAATTCTACCAAACAACTACAAGAGCAACATTAAAAGGAAAGCACAGAAAAGGTTGCAGAAATGTGAATTTTTGAGGGTTTTAGTACAAGTTGAAAGGCATCTATGGTACATATAATTAAATGCAGGATTCTGTACTAAAGGCAACTAGCAGTAACTACTTTTATGAAATGCCTGTAATAATTCTAGCATCTTGGGAAATGATGGTGTCAGCAAAAAGGCTTGTTCGCTGGACAGCTTCTGTGAAGATTGAGAAAGTTGTCTGTTTGCCTACGAGGAACAACTTAGAAAAAATCCAACTGGTGCTAAATCGAAATTTATTAAACAACTTAAAAAATTCTTATCCCAGGATAAATATGACAACGTAATATTAGCTGGGGACTTTAATGGTGTCCTGGACTGCGATTTGGATAAATCAAAGAAAAGAAAGAAAGGCTCGGATCCCAAAGGGGGGAGACTCCCTATTAGTTTATTTACATTGAAAAATGATTTTTTTTGCAAGATGCGTGGAGAACTAGGAACGAAGAAGGAAGGACTACACGTACTACTCAGCCCGTCATGTGGGTTGGTCCCGCATCGACATGATATGGGTTACCAAGTCCCTACTACCGAAGATAAGAAACATCAAAATTCTACCCAGGCAAAACACCGATCACTGCCCCCTGACAATGGAGTTCCATGGGGAAGCGAGGAAAGAAGATGGAAGCTGAATAATAATCTGCTGTATTCGGAGGAGGATATAGAATTAAACAAAAGGCTTATCAAAGAATATTTTGAGATAAACAACAACGGAGAAGTCAGCAAAGAAACAATCTGGGAGGCCAGTAAGGCCGTGATGAGGGTTTTTTTTTATTCAACAGGGAGTGCTTAAAAATAAAAAAAGATGGGAAAGGCATGATAAACTGCAAAAGGAGCTTGAAGACAAAGAAAAATTGTCGAAGATTAACCCCGGGAGCTATAAGCTCCGGGTGGAGTCTGATCTTATCAGGCAAGAACTTAATGAATCTCAAATTTCACAAATGACTAGAAATTTAAGATATGTGAAACTGAATTATTTTGCGGAAATTAATAAACCGGGCAAATTTCTTTCAAAAAAATTACAAAAAAGGAAACAATCCCAATATATATCCTCCCTGATTAACAAAGGCAAGCAGACATTCTCTGAGGATGAAATAATCAAACACTTCGAGGTATATTATAGGCAACTCTATGAGAGGGACAACATAAGAACGGAAAAGGTCATCTCCTATATAACCAAATTAAAACTGGAGAAAATTACCGATGACCAGAGGGCCCTATTAAATAGACCGGTGGATGAGAAAGAGATAAGGGAGGCTATCAAAAAGCTGTCCCTAAACAAAGCCCCTGGGCCCGACAGGCTAACTGCACTTTACTACAAAGTACTGATTGAGGAAATAAGCCCCCCCCCCTTAAGGAGGTAATAAACAATGTACTGGAGAAAGGATCTATGCCGGACTCGTGGCGCGAGGCCAACATAGTGTTGATTCATAAAGTAAAATCGGATCCGGAGTATGTTGAAAATTACCGGCCAATATCGTTGCTCAATAACGATTACAAAATTTTTACCTCAATTATGGCCAGTAGATTGAAGAATTTATTGAACAACATTATACACGAAGACCAAGCTGGCTTTTTGCCAAACAGGCTATTAAGAGACAATGTGAGAACTGTTCTTGATGCCATAGAGTATTATGATGTTAATACCCAAACCGAAGTGGGCTTTCTCTTCCTTGATGCAGAGAAGGCCTTCGATAATGCAAATTGGGAATTTTTAAAGGAAACCCTTAGAGAAAAAGATATGGGCTTTCAATTTGAACGCGATCTCAGCCATTTGTACAAACCAAACAGCGAAAATTATAGTAAATGGCAAATCCTCGGATACTGTACAAATTCAAAAGGGGACGAGGCAGGGTTGTCCTATCTCCCCATTACTTTTTGTTCTTACTCTCGAGCTTCTATTGCAGGATATTCGGATGGATAAATCATTGAAGGGCCTCAGGATTCATGGGGAAGAATACAAATTGAAGGCGTTTGCGGACGACCTAGTTTGTATTATGGAAAATCCTCTAGAAACAGCGAGCGAATGGATTAAGAAAATTAATATGTTTGGGGCTGTGGCAGGCTTAAAAGTCAATTACAAGAAAACAAAAATTCTTACTAAAAATATGAAAAAAGAAAAGAAGGACATGCTACAGGAATTATTAAATATCCAAGTGTCAAATAAAGTTAGATACTTAGGAATCAACATCACGTCACAAAATAATCAATTAATGAAGAATAATTATGACACAACATGGAGGGAAATAAGTAAGAAACTGGAGGGTTGGAGACATCTAAACCTAAGACTCACGGCGAAAATTGCCGCAATTAAGATGGATATCTTGCCCAGAATGGTATTTTTATTTCAGACGATCCCAATACTACGGACAAATTATTGTTTCAACAGTTGGAGGAAAGATGTTCTGAAATTCATATGGTCCGGTAAAAAAGCCAGGATCAGCTATAAAAACTTAACTGACAGCCATGAGAGGGGAGGTCTATCTCTTCCCAACCTACAGGTATATTACGAGGCGGCGGCCCTCTCCTGGGTGAAGGACTGGGCAGCGCTAAAGAAAAAAAGACTCTTGAATTTGGAGGGGTACGGTGCCAGAAGGGGCTGGCATTCGTACCTGTGGTATGGGAAGGCTAAAGTAGAAGCAAACTTTACGAATCACTTTATTCGAGCGGCACTCCTAAAGGTCTGGAATAAATACAAAAGCCGATTTTACCAAGCCATCCCAATGTGGATCTCCCCGATAGAAGCGCAGTATAAAAGAGGGCTTCCAGACACGGAATGGTACACCTATAAGAATTTGTTAGAGAGAGTAGGTGGAAGATGGAAGTTGAAAACGCAAGATCAGTTGAGGGTATCTGGCCTGCCTTTATCATGGTTTCAATATGCCCAAGTGAAGGACTATTACAGAACAGACTTGGAAAACCAATTCTCCCAACAGGACAGTATTTGGGATGTAGTAATAAAGAAAGAAAAAAAACAGATTAGATTACTGTACAATAAATTAATAGAGTGGGATACTGAAACAGAGGCGGTCAAAGCCAATATGACCAGCTGGGCACAGGACTTCGAACACTCCATTCTTTTGAGTGAATGGGAGGAGGTCTGGGAAAAAACCAATGAATATGCGGGAGCAACACCGATAGCCGAAAATTGGTATAAGGCATTCTACAGATGGCATCTAACCCCCCAGAAGCTAGCAAAGTTCCATAAAGACGCCAATAGTAAATGCTGGAAGTGCAAGGCCCAGCAGGGGACATTATTGCACTGTTGGTGGTCATGCCCTTTGACCAAAAAGTTTTGGAAAAATATCCACTCTCATGTACAAAAGATGTTGGCAATGCAGGTAGAACTAGCCCCGGAAATATTCTTGCTCAATTTAACGCAGAGTAAATTTGATGGAAAGAAAGAGAAGATTTTTTATTTTATTACGGCAGCAGCAAGGGTCGTGGTGGCTAGGAGGTGGAAACAGGAGAAGCCCCCAACGATGGCAGAGTGGGCCACCAAACTAGTAGAGTATATAGAGATGGATGAATTAAAAGGACTGGTAAACAATACAAATAAAAAGTGCAAGACGGACTGGCAACCTGTTAAGAGCTACCTGAGAGCGAAAAAATTGTAGAAATCAGAGGACACTATGAATTAGGGGTGAAAGAATTACCATCATAAAGACTCAAAATAAAACAAAACATCAATTATCTATGGGCTCCCAACTACTCTGACTGGAAGCAATGCAATTCTTTTCACTTTAACTGCACTCTTCTTCTTTTTCCTTCCCAACCCTACCCTTTCCCTCTCTCTTTGCTCCTCCCCTTTCTTATCACACCCAATTTCCTTATTCGGGCACAAGTTCTAATTTCCTTCTTTTCTTATTTCTTTGTTTTATGCTGTATGGAAAAAACCAATAAAAAAATATTTAAACAAAAAAAAGAAGAAAAAATCAGGGACAAAAGAAACACCCAATGCTGATCACTACCGCTTAATTTATTGCATAAAAAACACTCTCACACTTAGCCCACTAAAATGCTATTAATTCTCCACTGTTTCTGAAAAGGGAAATTGCTGCTACTAATACCCAGGCTAGATGCAGAAGGAACAATGTTGCTATCATGGATAGGAGTCGTGTTATCCTTGAGAAAGTCTACTGCAAATCACAGCAATCTGTCCCACTGCTCTTACTAGCTGGGAATGACAGTCCAACAACATCTGGAAGGTTGCATACTTACACTGTACACCCCAGCGGTGACCAGGAGGAGGGAGGTAAACAGGGTGAGGGGGCGGCTCTTCCACCCCCCACCTCCCTCTTTACTTCCCTCTTCCTCCTCGTAGTCGCCACCAGGGCTTCTTGCTGCCACCTGGCTGCCGGGGCCTCTTGCTGCTGCTTGGGTCCTGCGACACCTCTGGCAAGAGGAGGCAAGAGGCTCAGGCGGCAAGGAGGAGGAGCAAGATGAAGGTAAAGAGGGTGAGGAGGGAAGGGAAGGGGGCACCCCTATTTCATGGTTTTTCACTTATCGCGGGTGGTCCTGGAATGTAATCCCCGTGATAAGTGAGGGAAGACTGTAGACCCTGTGCTTCTCCTCCTTGTGCTTCTCCACCTGATAATGACTAGTCTAATAATATGTTTCTGGACCTTGAAAGAAAACCCAAGCATTAAAAAAAATCCATCCAGACAGAAATTTCAAGTCTGTAAAAAAGAACATGCCTGTCCAAAGAATTGTGTATGTTAATCTTACATGAACCTCTCTGGGTGATCACAGACCAGTCAGTCTCTCTCAGCCTCAGCTATCTCATTAGGCTGTTGGAAATAAAAGCGAAAGGAATAGGACAACTGGATATGTCACTAAGGGCTCCCTGAAAGACAACATACAGAAGCAATTAACAAATAAAGCTTGGTATAATGAAATGAAGAAATAGTGTCTTTCTGTCATTATGTTGATGCACTGCCACATGAACTATGAGTTCAAAATCCAGCATTTGTTCTACCCATCAAAAGGTATAAAATCCCAATTGTATGAACCACATTAATTAAAATACATATATGGGTCACTAAAAGCCTACAACATTTAATATCTCATATATACTTTTTATTTCCATTACAGTTTGGTGTGCAGGGTTTCTATGAAAATCTCTGAAAACATCCTTGCATATGCCAATCCTAACACATCAATTTGTTGTCATGATTCATCTTTCTCAGCACTGGAGTGTTTATATACTTAGTGGAGTTGTTATTCATACAATGGTTTGCATGAAGGCACTTCAGCATGTCAAAATGTGATATGATACAGCTCCAAAAATTATAAGAACTTATGTTGTTGTACATATGATGAATGGCAGCATTCCTTCTTTTGGAAAGTTATTAAACAGAACAGATGAAAAGCAAAAAAAACCCCCAAACAAACCAAAACAAAAAAGAGTAATATATTGCAATACCATCAACTTTTGCAAATTTTAAGATATATTAAATTAAAATAAATATCATGTCTTTTTCACTGTTTTGTGGGTTTTTGCTGCCGCCGGTCTCCGAGGTGCTTTCCCTCCTTAGTCCTCCCTCCCTTTCTCCAGACTTGAAGGGCCTTTCCTTCCTTTCCTTTTCTTTATTTTAAGTGTATAAAGACTTAAAATAGTGCATACCTGCTAAAATAATGTATAAATATTGAAATAAATAGAGCGCCCCTACTTCACGGACTTTCGCTTATTGCGGGAGGTCCTGGAACATAACCCCCACGATAAGTGAGGGAACACTGTACTCTGAAATGTTATTAAATATTGATCCAATCAAGTCATAAAGCCCACAATATCTGGCCACAAATCCCACATATCTGCTTAGCAAAATCTACCAAAGAAGAAGTCTTTTCTGTAATCACACCATCACTGTGGAACTTCATAAAACAAGTGGGCCTTTTAGAATAGTAGATTTTAAGAATCGGACTGTTGCGGTCCAATGTGAAATGAATGAATTCATTAATTATTCTATAAGTTATCAGTTCTTACTTTGGGGTTATTTTGAATGTTTTATGTTGATGTTTTATTTAACAGTACATTTTATCTTTTATTGTTTTACAATTTTATCTTGCAGACATCCTTAGGGAGGCTTTGCCTGGAAAAGATTCTGTGGAATACATATGACATGTGCAAATGCAATTTTTGATTTGGGTTTGTGTCAAAATGCTCATTAGCTGGATGAGTACTATGCTATATCTGAGAGTAAATACAAAATGAGATTCATATTCCAAAAGCAAAGTGCTCATACCCAGCACTGTTCCCGCCTGCCCTTGGTGGCTTCTTGTCACTTCAAGAGCGAAAGTAATTAATGTGAGAATACTTTTACAACTGCTTTGATTTTTCAAATGGTAGAGGGGGGGCATGGTTAGATCGATACATTTTAAAACCACTGCCTTGCTAGATAATTTCTTGTCAAGTAAAGGCTTCTGTTTGGAGAGCTTGTCATATGCTTTGCTCTGTGACTGATTACTCAGCTGACAGTGATTGACTGGAGCTCAGCAATTCCAAAGATGTCAAAATATGGTAAGATTTACAGTGCTTTTAATTTGTGTGTCACTTTTTCTTTCTGTACTGCCTGCAATAAAGTTTACTTTAATGAAACAGAAGGGCTGAGATTTCAATGGACATTTGGGAATAAACCCATAAGAACAGAGTAGAACTTGCAAAGATGAGTATGTAAGATAAATCCGCAGAGGACTGAATGGTAAATGTTATAAAGGAGTATTGAGCTCTTGTGCTGCTAGGTCTCTGGCAGTCTTTGAGAGGAAATGATTTATAGAATTATTTCCTCTCAAAGAATCAGGGACGAGGGGTAAATCTAAGAAAGTGCCATGCAGATGGCTTATTAAACCACAGTCTAACATAATGCTGTTACACAGATGAGAAGTGGGTCTAGCTGCAAGGCCCCCTCAAAACTACTTTTTGCCAAGCCTTTAAAGGCCCCTTTTACTCTGCTGTATAATTCAGATTATCAAAGTGGATAATCCACATTATCTGCTTTGAATTGAATTATCTGAAGACTTTTCGACACAGCCCTAAAACCTGCGCCAAAATGGGTTAAAACCTTTCTGGGAAAAGGTGATGAAAGAAACCAATGATTTCTTAAAAGATTTTTTTTTAAACTTCAGAAAAATGCCTACTGAGTTTGTTTCAAGAGAAAGTCAGTAAAGATGATATAGAAATTTGCCAATATAGTTTCGTGGCTGTGAAAATTGCAATAACAAAGTCGTGGAAGAGGGAAAAAGAACTACTCATTAAAGATTGGAGAATAAAATTAGTCAAATATATCCAAATGGCCAAGCTCTCCAATGGTTTGAAGTGAAGGAACAATGATAGGTTTGTTAAAAAATGAAGTCTTGCCCTTGGGTATTTTAAAAAGAAGACAAATATAGATTTTGAAATAGTCTCATGAGGAATCTATTAATGGAATGATAAGGATAGAATTTTGCTAGATACTAGTTCCATAGGGTGTGGTGTCAGAAGTCACGGGTGGGGTTTCATGGGTGGGAAGAGGGAGCTGGTGGGATTGGGGAAATAATGTGTGTATTTTGATTGATGGAATTTAGAAAATTATATGTTTTCTTCTTCTTCATATAACACAAAAATTTTATACCAAAAAAAACCCAAAATAAAATAACTTGCTTCAGCATGGGTTTTAGTCTTTAAAAACCTCAGGATTTTCCAAAGGCTTTATGCCATCCTGATTGAAATTGGGATGGCATAAAGCCACCTGAAAGTCCCCAATTTCCCCCTAAAACTTACTAAAAAGGTCCCTAGTCACAATAAAGCATTTCCTCGTGTCCTCCTTGTGCAAGAAAATGACGCCTGACAAGATTGGAAGGGTGAGGAGGAAAATCCCTTTTCTCTCTCTCTCTCTCTCTCTCTCTCACACACACACACACATACAGTCTCTACAGGCATTATTTTCTCATGCCAGGAGGATGAGAGGAGAGGCTTTAGAAACCAGGGACCTTTTTTTGTAAATTTTAGGGAGAAATCGGAGGAGGGGGTAGCCCAAAAATTGCAGGATGGCAGTGGAGACCGACCTGCAGGGTTGTGGGACACAACACCAGAAGTCAGGCCCCACAGGCCCAATACCTTATTAGAACCAGGCCTTTCAGGAACACCCAGATCTAAAGAGGTAATTGATTCAGAATAACCAAGGAAACTTTGGTTTAGTCAAATCAATTCGTTTTTACTGCAGGCATCTTTGGGATGCCAAGTTTTGACCATAGAGTCACAATAGCAGACCTAAACATTCTTAGAGAGACCATGTTAATCTAATTCACAAATAAATCCTTAAAAGTCAAGGGCTGAATGTATATCAGGCATGGGCAAAACACCTGGAGGCTCGAAGTTTGCCCATGCCTGTTGTATATGGATTTTTACTTGGGAGGCATAATATCTAATAATACTACAATTCCAGAGGTTAGCCAGAAGAGATAAGGAACTATTTTAAAACAAGCAATGCATGAAAGTGGAAGAAGACAACAGAATAGGAAGGACAAGAGACCTCTTCCAGAAAATTAGAAACATTGGAGGTAAATTTCAAGCAAAAATGGGCATAGTAAAAAAAAAAGATGGAAGTGTAGCACAGCAGTTCTCGTTTGTGCCTGGAGGGCAGGGGTTAGGACCGGGGGTCCCATTAGCATTAGAACCAGCTGTGCCAGAACAGGATTCAGAGGATGAGCTAGATGACTGGGGCGAAGGGCAGCTTTCCCCTCAGGGGCCTCTCTCGCCCACAGAGAGCTTGGCCTGGGAAGAAATGTGTTTTGGCCCTCGTGAAGATTCAGATAACCAGGTGCAGATGGACAGCGATTCTGGGAGTTATGAACATCCGGGGGAGATCTTCTCAGGAGCCTCCCGGGAAGATATGGAAGAAAGCGCATGGGAAACGGCTAGGGGGAGGAGAGCTCTCAGGGAGATAGAAACACAGCTGCGGAGAGACAAGGTCGAACCTTTGATAGGAGACGGAACATAGAGTCTAACCGGCCGAGGTCCGTGAGCAGCTTAGAAGCCTAGAGCGTCGGGGACCTCGGCCGAAGGATTAAGTATAGGATCCGTGGGAACGAATCCTCAGTGCCCGATTTGCTACGCTACCTTGGACATTGTTACTTCAAGCCTTTTTGGATTGCTTTTATATTCTTTTGGACATTACTCTTTGGAACTGTTATTATATGCAATAAAGTAGTTAGCCTTCAGTCTGTCTCTGTGTGTGTGATTAAGGGGCCGGTCAAGTCCGTGCATCGTGACAGGAAGCGACTTAACAGAAGCTGAAGAGATCAAGAGAAGGTGGTGAGCCTATACAGAAGATCTGTATAGTAAGGATAATAATATTGAGAATAGTTTTGACAGTGTGGTGAGTGAATTAGAACCAGACATCCTGAGGAGTGAGGTTGAATGGGCCTTAAGAGGCATTGCTAACAACAAGGCAGCAGGAGATGATGTGATCCCAGCAGAACTGTTCAAAATCTTGAAAGATAATGCTGTCAAGGTGATGCATGCCATATGCCAGCAAATATGGAAAACACAAGAATGGCTATCAGACTGGAAAAAATCAAATTATATCCCCATAGCAAAAAAGGGAAATGCTAAAGATTGCTCAAACTTTTGTACAGTGGCACTTATTTCTCATGTCAGTAAGGTAATGCTCAAGATCCTGCAAGGAAGACTCCAGCAATACATGGAGAGACTCTTGCCAGATGTACAAGCTGGGTTTAGTAAAGGCAGAGGAATAAGAGACCAAATTGCCAATATCCGCTAGATAATGGAGAAAGGCAGGGAGTTTCAGAAAACCATCATTTATGTTTTATTGACTATTCAAAAGCCTTTGACTGTGTGGATCATAATAAATTGTGGCAAGTTCTTGGTGGTATGGGCATACCAAATCACCTTGTCTCTCTCCTGAGGAATCTGTATAATGACTAAGTAGCAAGAGTAAGAACCGACCATGGAACAACAGACTGGTTCAAGATTGGGAAAGGCGTACGACAGAGTTGTATACTCTCACCCAACCTATTCAATTGTATGCAGAACACATCTTGTAATGTGTGGGGCTTGATGAATGCAATGCTGGAGTTAAAATTGCTGGAAGAAACATTAACAACCTTAGATATGCAGATGATACCACTTTGATGGCCAAAAGCGAGGAGGAGCTGAGGTGCCTTCTAATCAAGGTGAAAGAAGAAAGTGCAAAAGGTGGGTTGCAGTTAAACATTTAATTTAAAAAAACAAGATTATGGCAACCGGACTGATTGATAACTGGCAAATAGAGGGAGAAAACATGGAGGCAGTGACAGACTTTGTATTTCTAGGTGCAAAGATTACTGCAGACGCAGACTACAGCCAGGAAATCAGAAGAAAAATCTTGGGAGGAAAGCAACGTCCAATCTTGATAAAATAGTCAAGAGTAAAGACATCACACTGGCAACAAAGATCTGTATGGCCAAAACAATGGTATTCCCCGTAGTAACCAACGGATGTGAGAGCTGGACTATAGGGAAGGCTGAGCAAAGGAAGATAAATGCTTCAGGAAATAAAGCCCAACTGCTCATTGGAGGGAAGGATAGTAGAGGCAAATTTGAAGTACTTTGGCCACATCATGAGAAGAAAGGAAAGCTTAGAGAAGACAATTATGATGGGGAAAATGGAAGGAAAAAGAAAGAGGGGCCGACCAAGGGCAAAATGGATGGATGGTATCCTTGAAGTGACTGGCTTGACTCTGAAGGAGCTGGGGGAGGTGACGGCCGACAGGGAGTTCTGGTGTGGGATGGTCCATAAGGTGACGGAGAGTCGGAAGCAACTGAACGAATGAACAACAACAACAAACTACATATGGACCTTCACAAAATTCTACTAACCCACCACATAATGGCACAGGGGTGAACTTGATCTCTTGAGGATTGTCTGAATGGAATACAATCAGGACCTGGTGAGGCCCCAGTGGTATGTCTGGTATGCTTACATCTGAAGACCAGCTGAGCTAAGTAGAATAATAGAAACATGGAATCCTAGACACCTCGTCCAACCCCCTGCCAAGAAGCAGGAAAATTGAATTCAAAGCACCCCCGACAGATGGTCATCCAGCCTCTACTTAAAAGCCTCCAAAGAAGGAGCCTCCACCACTTTACGGGGCAGAGAGTTCCACTGCTGAACAGCTCTCTCAGTCAGGAAGCTCTTCCTAACGTTCAGGTGGAATCTCCTTTCTTGTAGTTTGAAGCCATTGTTCCGCGTCCTAGTCTCCAGGGCAGTAGAAAACAAGCTTGCTCCCTCCTCCCTATGACTTCCTCTCACATTTATACATGGCTCTCATCATGTCTCCTCTCAACCTTCTCTTCTTCAGGCTAAACATGCTAAACAAGTAAAGAAAGATTCAGTAAAGTAAAGAGTAAAGAAAGTAAAAAGTTCCCTCCGGGGTGAAAAACGTGGTGTAGAAATGATATAAATAAATAAAGATTTGTCCATGAGAAAATTGACAATCAAATTGAACACAACAGTGTGTGAGAGAGTTGCAATCTTTATCAGTGGAAGTGCTACCTTCAAAGTCTTTCTACAGCACATCGACAGAAAAGGTGTTTCTGTCACTGGAGAAAAGAAGTGGAAATATACAGTATTTCTATTGCAATTAATACATTCAATTTAAATAATTTATTATGGACCAAAGGCAGATCTTATTTTATCTGTGAATGTTGGAATTATCTCAGAACTTTCTGCGTCCTGATCTAATTTTGTACTGACATGGTGCTCATGTCTCTGGACTGCAGGAAGTTTCAATCTGGCATAACTCATCTCCTCACCTGCTCTCCAGCTCTTCTAGCAATAAATAGATCAGTTCTTCTGATTGTCAGTAGATTTCTGTGATTTGGTAGCAAAATAAGGTTCTACCAACAAGAATAGCCTTTCAGGCAGCTAGTCCTCAACCCATAGAGTCTTTGAGTTGGGATTATTTTATTATTTTAGAGTAATCTAAACATTAAAAATTACACAATCTATAGACTACATTTTGACGTGTACAAAACCAGCATGCTGGAAAGAGTTAATATCTATCAGAGCTAATTGCAGCATAAATTGCTTTTTAATGATGTAGCTATGGGAACCAAGAAAAAATACTTGTTCAACTGATGTCCCTAATATGACAAGAAAAGTCTGCTTAGCAATTGTGCTTCAAATATTAAATGCTTTAGAGGGGGAAGGGGGAGTGCCGAGGTCAAGAAGCATGTGCTTTTAGCTGGTTATGGTAACAGCTCCTTTCCAGACAATATTACTTATATCGGCAATGATGCCACAGACTGCTGTTTGGATATATTGAAGACTGCAGGGTATGCTTCGGGGAGAAAGAAACAACAGCTGTGAATTAGATCCATGCCAGTGGTATTATAGGATATTAACAGAAACAAAGATCAATCATTCTTCCACTCCAGACTGGACAAAGCATTTACAACTATTCTTCAATGTCAAAGACCATTATCTGTTTTTTGGGGGGTTTGGGGGGGGGGGGTTGGGCGGGTGATATATAAATACCTAAAAGTAAAGTTGGATCTACATTGCCATATAATCCAGTATCTGATCCCAGATTATCTGCTTTGAACTTTATTAAATGAGTCTACACTGCCATTTTCATAATTTATCTTGATGGTTGTTTATTTCTTCTTGGCATTGAATATTTCTCATTTTTGTTCTACTTTGGAAACTCTCTGGGCAGAGAGGGCAGGTTATAAATACATTATTATTATCTAATCTAGTTCAAATCAGATAATCTGGGAATAGAGACTGAATTATATTGCAGTGTAAACTGAGTAGGACTTGCTTCTCAATAGAAATGAGCACAATTGAATTATTTAAAAGTTGTAAAGATAGTACAAAACAGAAAAAGGAAGGAAAAGTAGCATAAAAAGTAAGAAAAGAACGAGGACAGCTAGGATAGTACTATCTTTAAGGTCTATTTATGTTAGCATGCATTCTACAGTTCATAACCCAGCACTTCAGATGCTGAGTTACATCATTTTATCCCAACAACTCTGTAACTGGTTCATTTCTATCAGAGGCTTTAATATTGTACAGCTTGAATGTTGCTTCTCTGAAATTCTTGAGACCAGAAATGTTTTAGATTTTCCCCCCAGATTTTGGAATATCTGTATTTGCAAATACATACACAAAAAGATATGTTGAGATGAGACCCAAATCTAAACAAGAAATTGATTGAAGGGTACTTCACCCATACTTCAGTAGCATCTCTGAAGCTCAGGTGAAAATAATTAAAGCTCATACTAAAATAAATCAGCTTTAAAGATGTCACAAGATTCCTCTTCCTCTTTTCCTTCCCTATTTTTAATTCTACAACAGGTGCTCATATTTCATAAAGCTATCTACTTTCTTAAACTGAACATATAAATAAAATCAGTTTATCCAACAGCAACAAATTCTAAATCTTTTTACCCAGTAAATCAAAACAAAACATATTTAAACTGCCTTTGTTAGCACAAATGAATGTATGGCTACATTTGTATTCAAAAACGTTCGTGGTGAACAGAGCTTAAGTGTAAAAGTACATAAATATCCTGGAATTGGTCTCAGGCTACAGAATGTCACTCTGATCAGATGAGAAACTGCAAGGAGGCACTTTGAATTTGGAGAGAAAAGGTTGTGAAGAGTGGATGGAAGTAGCCTTCACTCAAAGTACCCTACGAAACTCTATATTGGCTTTGGGAAGCTGGAAGCAGAACAAGCAATTTCATGGAATAATCAATTTTGCTTTTTGCGGCTTGCTTCCAGTGTATCCCTATGCCTTCTGTTTGCATCCAATAGTATCTGCTTGCATAATGAAATAAAATATTGCAGAGCCACCATCCACTGTTTAATGCTTTATTAGCACAAATGAAACAACCACTCTAGAATATCCCCTCCATTTTCTGGAATAGATATTAAACTTTAATATGACCTTTGTTAACATTCTATAAGATGATATTCGATACATTTCAACCATTTGAAAGTATTCAGTAATTGGAAACTTGACTTGTTCTCCTACAAATGGACCTTGAGCATGTTTGAAGGTCCTAGCAGAGGAGCGCAGCTATCCTTTACCCAAGACTGGAGACCTCGGTACACTCCTTCTATACCTGGGACGCCATCCTCTTCGACTGAATGTACAGCTTCAGGAGGGACGTACATGGAGAAATGAGGGAGAAAGGGGACAGACAGATCATCCGAATCAACCCTGGCAATCAAGGGGTGACATATGTGACAGTCAGATCACACTCACATCCTTTGTTGACTAAATCAATGCACCTGTAATTCTTATTATTTTTCTTCTTTTTGGAAAAATGAATATTCTGTTGATACCTTTAAAAAGCAATGTTACATTTGATACCAGTGTTATCTTCTTGGCTTTTCTTCACGAACGAAGATTCAGGAAGGACTCATCCCATGCTTTCTACAAGTGTGTTGATGATTTGGAGGTTGGATGTGTCCTTTGAGCCTGTGCAATGGATTTTTCTGGTGGAGCGCAGCGTGCACAAAACTGGCCTCACTCTATAAACCAAAGGTTCGTCTGCTGGGGCCTAGCAAGCTGGGGCGATGGCAGCGAGGTCCTCAGGTTTGGTTTGAGTTTACTTCTCTAGATGGTTGACCTTACAGGGTTAAACGAGCACCATCTGCCCGGGTTTGAAATCTCTAGATGGTTGCCAAAAGGCTAGAGCGCCCATCCTGCCCTTTGACGCTCTTTGTCAGACCCTTTGGTTGTGACCTGTCTGGCATGGGAGGCCCTACTGGTGGCTATTATGCCACCGCCAGCATAGCGCGCAACTTCATTAGGGTACGCAAGCCTGTCCCCAAAACAAGGGGGCGCCAACGGAGAGGTACCAGTGCTACAGTATTATTATAACAACTCATTCTTACTCATCATTTATAAAAAGTTGGAGTCGTTTGGGGGGGGGGGGAGTTTACTATTTTTATTTAATTTTCTACAATGTCCATAGAAGCAAATTACTTCTTAAAAGTAACATTCCAGGTTCTATTCAGAACCCAAAGCAGTGATTCTAAGAACAGAATCTTCTAGGTAAGCAAAAAACATTCATTGCCTCAAAACATTTATTATAATCTAATTTTGCCATTTTATAAGGACAAAATTGGTAAAGACCCATTGCTTTCCTTATCATTCTCAAAATCAGGTGTCTTCAGTGTCACATATATTACAAAATAATCTAAAACAGGATTTTATGTCTCTTGTGCTTTAAATCCACATTATTTCAATCAGTGGTTCTTGACCTTTTTTTGACCAGAGACCACTTAATCAGGGACTACTCCCCAATATTAGTACCAAAAGGGTACGAATCAGTTTTTGGTCAACTTTAGATTCAATTTGGTTACTTTGGGAGCTGATTCAGAAAATTGTATTGGATATACCACATCAGTTCTAGTTTCTGAAACAGAACACATGCCATCCAGCAGTAACCATCTGCTCGCCCACAGAAAATCAGATTTAATAATCTAGAGTTGATGTGGTAGTAGTAATCTCTTGTGGGTAGTCAGCCTCTCCCCTCCTGACATCCCTGTTGCCTCGGCACTATAAGAGGGTTTCGCGAGACCAGTCACTCTCATTGTTACGTGGTTTTGAGGCAACAGTATCGTAATGGTGAGGCCACGAACCATATTTTCATTCTTGCGGACCACTGGTGGTCCATGGACCACAGGTTGGGAACTTCTGTTTAAAAATTATCAGGGTGGATATTTGGATTTTAAAGACTTGGCTTCAAAATGTGCCCCACCCAGTCTTGTCCATGGCTTCTGTCTTGGAATGTTTTAACTGTTTTAATGTTTTAATTTTGCTATCCCAAACTTGTACATAGTAGGCATGTAAAGCCTTGACTATTTTGTCATTGTAAATAAAGACAAATAATTACAGTAAATTTATCTGAACTACAGGAGGAAACATACAGCATTTTCCCTCATGTATAAATGTCCCAAAGTGCTTCAGAGAAATTATTCTATTGAAAAAACAAGTAGGCATTTTATGTACACATACACATAGTCCAAGAACTCAGGCTTCTTAAATTGCTAATTCATTTTATTGGTCCTAAAAACTATCCTACACGACTTCTGAAATGTTTGCAAACCACTGCAAAATAGAACTTTTTAGCAACAGTTGTTTTTGCTTTAAAACAGTATTTGAATGACAACGAGCAATTCTGATTAAGGCTGTTTCATCTACCCTTGAAATACCTTCAGTATTCAGTGGAATGAGCCAGATTGCATTTTATTGTTTTGTACAATGTGCATTTCAATCAGATAAAGATACTTCAATATACACATTTCACTGTTTCATAATTTAATCTCAGAGGCATAAACCTTGCCTACATTACTCTATTTCTTTTATGACAGGAGAAAACAAATGTTTAAATGATCTGGAAAACAGTTTTCCCTTCAGTTGCTTATTTCTACCAATTTAACATATTTTGAGATGGTGGCTGACACCCTCTTATCAAATAGTATTGTAATACAATTAATTTTCACACAGTAGAAAGCTATTTCAAATATAAAATAATAAATGGATTATTGGTTAACCCTGTACTAAAAGAATAATGCTCAACCTCAAGAACTGGCTCATATGCAGAGAAAATATCAACATGGAAAGAACATCAAATTAAGCAAACTAGGGTATTATCTTACTATATGAATTACCTCATTTTATTTCTAAATTTGATCACAAAGTTTGTATAATATGACATCTTGAGTGTTACTGGCTGATAGACAATATCAATTTATATATTTTTCTAAAGTCATTTCGTAAGTTAGACTATTATAATAGGCTTTATGTAGACACTAACTCTGAAGACAGTACAGAAAGTTTTTATCTAGTTTTAAAAAATGGTTTAAAGGGGTAGGTGTGAGCATATAAGTCCAGTACAATATTACCTGCACATATTAGCTCTTTGCTAATGACCTTAATTCGAAGTGCTACTTGTTATTTTCAAAGTTCTTAACAGCCTTGGACTAGAGTACTTGCTCACTTCTTGAACTCTTGAAACGAGGCTGCTCTTTGTGTCCTACTGTGGGCACAGCGTGAAATCCAGGACTTCACAGCTCAGCAAGCAGTTAAGACAACAGGCATTCTCAAGAGTGGATTTTCTTAAAAGAGATGTGCAATGCCTTGCAGGAATATTCATCACCCCTCCTTTGACTTTTCCACATTTTGCTGTGTTAAAATCAAAACCAGAGTATATTTAATTGGCATTATTTCTACTTGAGGCACATGAGACATTCCACACTGTGAGGGTGAAAAGCATTTTTTACTGAAATACAAAAATCAAGTGAACAAAATCCAGCACGTTAGAATCATGACCCTTGATATGGCGCACAATATAAGCTCTGGAGCAACTCATTGCCTTCAGGAATCAACTGATCTCAAAACCTCCAGTTCCTATCCATTGTTTTGCTTTAGGATCATCATTATTTCAAATGAATTGAAAGCAACCGTGGGGCAGGCCCATAGCCCGTGTGTGTGTGTGTGTGTGTGTGTGTGTGTGTGTGTTAAGGGTTCAATAACCACCCCCCCCCATGTGTCAGGTCAAACCATTTTTAACCAACACGTTTTCAAGGGGGGAGGTTGGGAGATTGAACCCTTAACACACACCCGGCGTCCCAATGCTACAAATATCTGACTTACACATGACTCTTCATTAAGAATGGGGGTGACACAACAAGAAGTGAGAGAAATCTACCCCAGGGAAGGGAAAGTCACTCCTGAAAGAGTTATCATGGGGGAAAATAAGCCAAATTTTTCAAAATCCAATTATCACAAGGACAAAAAGTGAGGCGATATCTGCTGAATAGGAGCACAGGCAGCAAAACAAACATCAAAACAATGTTAAGCCTTCCCTATGCTATCCAAAGCTTGCTTCTATATTTATTTAGGACTGGGCTGTGGCGCAGCTAGTTAGTAGCCAGCTGCATTAAATCACTACTGACCGAGAGGTCATGAGTTCAAAGCCAGCCTGGGTCGGAGTGAGCTCCCGACCATTAATAGTCTAGCTTGCTGTTGACTCATGAAGCCCAAAAGACAGTTGCATCTGTCAAGTAGGAAATTTAGATACCTCTTTATGCGGGGAGGCTAACTTATGACACCATAAAACCTTTCAGCAGCATGCGTAAAAATGAGGAAGTACTCCATCAAGGACTCAGTGTCACAAGTGGACAGTGAAGCAGCAACTCCCCCTGTGGCCGGAATCAAGCATACCCTCATGAAGCCGGAAAAGCTGGAATGTTAAATTGCCTCTGTGTCTGTCTATATATGTTGTATGTCTAATGGCATTGAATGTTTGCCGTGTATATGTGCATTGTAATCCGGCTGGAGTCCCCTGCGGGGTCAGATGGGCTGAATATAAATACTGCAAATTTATTTATTTATTTGGCTGGAGCTACACTTAAAAATCTATCTGTTCGATTTACATGCAAATACAGATTAAGAACAAACTTACAGAACCTATCTTGTTCATAAACTAGGGACTACCTGTATACCTGCCCTGTTTTGTTAGTGGCTGGAAACTTTTGTCAAATATGAGTAGATTAAATCAAAGATACTTATTCAATTGGTAGATGGTTCAAACTGTATTTAAGAAAACTATAACCAATTTTTTTTTTTACAGAAAACGGTATTTAAATTTAACCACTGTGTACTGTCTAAAGGATGTCCATCGGTATACTGGGATGTCCTCAGATTCATATTTCACTTTTTGAATGGTTTGTAATTATTGAATCTAGTTGAGAGAGCTTGCAAGGGGCATCACCAAACTCTCTTTTCTCCCTTCTGAATATGAGACCATGAAAAAAAATGTCAAAAGATACCTAATTTCACTGATCTGTTAATCAACAATCCATGGCTATACTAATACAGAATGTTCAACCAAGATCCAGCAAATTCTGACTTAAATTACGCATATATGCTGCTTCACCTAGCATTTCCACCTTGGTGTACAAACCGGGGACCTCATCACATTAATATAGAGAAATGATAAATCTGTATGCATCCGTTGTTTATAAGGGCTGGATACTCTGTACACATGGGATACATACAAACCCCATCACACACCTTTCTTACATTTTGAAATTAATCTGCTTTGACTCATCACACCACAGAAGGCTTGCTCCTCTCAATCCGTTTAATGCCCCAGATGTCACTCTCCCACCTTTTCTTCCCAATGTTTTTGGTAAATATTGCACAGTTATGTAGCCTGGAAATCTCGAAGTACCAATATCATGAGAATTGGGAAGATCTGGTATCCTCGCAGTACCAGAGAACCCCGATCAGTACCTTTTGACACAAACCGGCAAATCAACTAAATTGCACAGATTCAGTGTTTTGCTTTTTAAAAGGAAATCTTTAATTAGTAAATAGTCTTTGTGGAGGTCTTTCCTCAACAAACACTGAAAGAGAAATGGTGGATGCTTCCCTCATGAAGACTCCGGGGGTCAGCAAAACGCGCCCCCAAACATGACAACAAGAAGAGATTGTAGCTGATAGAATGCATACAAGATGTTGGATCACACAGAAAAGCAGTGCTTCAGAATCAATTTAAGGTTAAAAAACAAGATTTCAATTCTGTGTTCAATTACTCCGTTTCATACCGCTTCCAACAGGCTGACACCAAAAGGGGACAAACATCATGTGATGAGACATCACATGCAAATGAGAAAAAGTGGAGTATAGGTTAATGTGATGAGCTCCTGCATTTGTCAATATGATTTCAAGTTCATGCTTCATGTCAAATTCATGGAGAAACCAACAGGCTCCATGAAAAGGCAAGTGGGCTTCACCTCTCTCTCTGGCATTACTTCGCGAATGAAGATTCAGGAAGGACTCATCCCATGCTTTTTACAAGCGCATTGATGACTAAAAAGGCCAATCCGAGATAGGCAAGTCTAGTTGCAGAAAGCACAGCAGAAAGTCTCCTTGGGTGATGTTATTTCCAAGTTGCGGTTCTTTCTGCGTTGTCGTTTCTCTTCGAGACTCATTTGGCGTGTCTGCTCAAAATAGGCCGCAGCATTGTGGATAGTGCATCTCCATGCCTCCCAATGTGAGGCCAGGGTGGACTATTGTTGCCGGGCCTGAAATGTTGTTTCAGGGAGTCCTTATATCTCTTTTTGGGGCGCCTCTCTTGCGCTGACCCATGGCGAGTTCACCATAGAGTAGTGTCTTTGGGAGGTGGTGGTCCTCCATCTTTGAGATGTGCCCTGCCCAGCGCAGCTGTGTTTTCAATATCATGGCCTCAATGCTGGTGATCGCTGCTTGCTCAAGGACAGCAACATTCGTCACAAAGTCAGTCCAGTGTATATTTAGGATTGTGCGAAGACAGCGCTGATGAAAATGTTCGAGGAGTCGTAGATGTTGGCGACCCATGTTTCAGACCCATATAGGAGAATAGACAGTTTGATAGCTCTGTACACACTGATTTTGTGCTTTGCCTCAGGTGCTTGTTACTCCAGACTCTTTTGTGAAGCCTTCCAAATGCACTATATGTTTTTTGGTAATCTGTGATCTCTTTATCAATCTTGGCGTCTGAAGAGATGATGCTTCCCAGGTAGGTGAACTGCTGAACGGACTTAAGCGCAGATTCGCCTATGCTGACGTGAGGATGATGGTGTTCTTCCTGAGGTGCAGGCTGGAAGAGAACTTCCATTTTCTTCAGGCTGACTTCCAGCCCAAACAGCTCTGCAGCTGTTGTAAAGCAGGATGTTAGGTGCTGCAGGGCTGCTTCTGAATGGGCGACAAGGGCAACATCGCCTGCAAAAAGCAGCTCATGGACTAGATAGTTTAGAGTCTTAGTGCGAGCCCTTAGACTGCTTACGTTGAACAAGCTGCCATCAGTACGATAGCATATATACTGTATATGCCGTCTTCTTCTTCGAGATCTATCGTAGCCCTTTGGAGCCTCATGCTGAAGAAGATTGTAAATAGGGTTGGTGCAAGAACACAACCTTGCTTCACTCCGTTATTTATTAGAAAGGGCTCTGAGAGATCATCGCTGTATCTGACTTGATCGTGCTGGCCCTCATGTAGCAGGATAATCATTTAGAGGAATTTGGGGGGACATCCTAGTCGTTCCAGGATCTGCCACAGACCTTTTCTGCTCACAGTGTTGAAGGCTTTGGTGAGGTCATTAAATGTTACATAGAGTCCTTAGTTCTGTTCTCGACATTTCTCTTGCAGTTGTCTAAGGGCAAATACCATATCTGTGGTGCTCCAGTTAGCTCTGAAGCCGCATTGGCTTTCAGGGAGAAGTTCTTCTGCAATAGCAGGAACTAATCTGTTCAGGAGTATCCTTGCAAGGATTTTTCTAGCAATGGAGAGCAGTGTTATACCTCGATAGTTTGAGCAATCGGATTTTGTTCCTTTTTTCTTATACAGGGTAATGATAACAGCATCTTGGAGATCTGATGGCAGTTCACTTTTTCCCCAGCAACTCACAAGGAGCTAATGGAATTTAGCATGAAGTACGTGACCTCCCTTTTTCCAAGCTTCAGGTGGAATTCCATCAATTCCGGCTGCCTTGCCAGTTTTCATCTGCTGTATGGCCTCAAGGGTCTCTCCCAGAGTGGGAGCTGTGTCCAGTTATTATGTGTTGGATAGCTGAACCTTGGACTACTTGGTTGGCATTGAAGAGACTCTGAAAATGTTCAGCCCATCGGTTAAGGATGGAGGCTTTATCTGTAATTAGTGTTTGACCATCTGTACTGTATGAGGGGCTTTGGACCTGATAAGTAGGTCCAAACACTGTTTTGAGAGCTTCATAAAATCCTCTGTGATCACCCAGATCTGCACAAAGTTGTGTCTTTTCTGCTAAATCGATCCACCACTTATTCTGAATGTCTTGGAGTTTTTGTTGGCGTTTACTACATGTTGGCTTCACCAACATGTGTCTAATTCACAGAAAGCCAGGCTTTGCCACAACTTTTACATAGAGAGAGAGAGAGAGAGAGAGAGAGAGAGAGAGAGAGCAGGAGTGACTTGAGAAACTGCAAGTTGCTTCTGGTGTGAGAGAATTGGCCATCTGCAAGGACGTTGCCCAGAGGATGCCCGTATGTTTTGATGTTTTACCACCCTTGTGGAAGGCTCCTCTCATGTTGGAGCTGGGGCTGACAGAGGGAGCTCATCTGCACTCTCCCCAGATTTGAACCTGCGACTTGTCAGTCTTTGGTCCTGTCAGCATAAGGGTTTTACTCACTGTGCCACCAGGGGCTCCTTTTACCTATTATTCTCTGTTATCCTTACATGTTAGTATTGACCAACTCTGAACTTTTTAAACAGGCCGTAATTAGGATTCATTACTGAAAATTAGTTCATACCTCACACTGGTTCTGCTACTTACATATTCCTTTGATTCAAATCACCTACTTCTTCCTTTTTTCAAATGGATCTTTTGAAATTTGTTTAGAATTGACAAAAAAAAGATTCTCCTCCTCCAACTAAAGTTGTAAACACATTCATCTTCATCATGTCAACACACCTTTTAATTATTCTATCAGCAGGAGATCTGGGAGAAAACGGGAGTGCATTCCAAATGCTTTCTCTGCTCACATTTGCCTTCTTCATGTCAGACATTCATTTTTTAACAAATTGAGGTATTTGTGCCAGAGGACAAAAGAGAGCAGGAATACCACTATTTAACAGGTGAGAGGCAGAGTGTACTATATAACACTATACACTTTGATGATGAAATTATTTTTCCCCCATGCTGTCTTATTTTGATCATCACATGAAAGGCCCATTTGCTCTATCAATGTACAAATCACTTGATAAATAATTGGACAAAGCTATACCATGTAATAAAATGTGCTTCTCAAAGTCTTTGACACCTTCTGCTTATAGATCAAATTCTCTTGGTTGAAAGTACCATTAGAGGTGATGATTTGCTAGCAGGGATGGAGGATGTGTAATACAAAGTTATGAGTCAATGCAAAGCTACAAAACTTTCATCTATTAAGAATGTATGAATCTGTAAATCTAACTTTATCTTATTTTAATCTAAACCATAATTGGAAAGAGGTGATGGGCAACTGGAACAGGGCTGATAGTCATGTTCAGGCACATGGGACTACTTGAAGGTCAATCTTTTAAAAACCTAATATATTTTGAGAGAGAAAAGTGAAAGTGTTTGGTGGATTTCTGTTTACGGGCATTAAACCATGAGGATTTAAAGTAGGATTTCTTAAACATTTTTCACCAGTCATGACTCTTTTCTTCCAGAGAATTTTTTTTATGAAAAACCAGATTTATAGGTATATTAACACAGGTATAAAAACCAAGCCTTTACAGATAATAAATCAGCATTTGCAAGGCTTGTGAAACAGGCTGATCTTTCTTTTCATGAAGTACAGCTGATATATTTTCTGCACAGTCCATTGTAAACATTAGAGATTGCTGATAATAGGTTTATATAAATGTCTAAAACAGATGACATTTAGAAACTTTTTACTGTTGCCAAATTTTTCATGACTTTTGGGTTTGGACCCACAGTTTAAGAAGCACTGATTTAAAGAAAGGATCTATTGAAAAAGTTGAGAAATAAAGATTTAAAGCAGAGATTAAATCAAAATGGAATGGAAGAAGGGGTGGGAGTGTTTGAAAGGACCCACAAGAAAATTGCCAGGGACTGAGGAAGAAAAAATAGGAAAGTAGGAACTTCTGTGAGAAGGTGCAAGGAAGGTTTCGGTTACTGAAGCAATCAAAGAATTAGTTACAAACTATGATCTGCATGCAAGTTTTGGCATAACAATATGCTGGGTAGGAAGTGATTCCCTGGATCCCTGGTCATGTTAGCACCTGGAACTCCTTTCAAAAGTGCAAACTGGAATTTTCCTGTGAAACCCCTCCCTCCGTCTCAAAGGAAAATTGTCTCATTGTTGCATTCAGGAGAGCAATCAGGGCAGAAACCCAGGAAGAAGTGGGTTATTTCAACCCAGTTCCTCCTAGATTTCTGTCTCCTCCCCCAACTCCACTGGGCTTTTTCTTGAGGTGTGGCTAGATGCCATCCCAGGAAGAAGTGGGTTATTTCAACCCAGTGCCTCCTAGATTTCTGTCTCCTCCCCAACCCACACCCCGGGGCTTTTTCTTGAGGTGTGTCTAGATGCCATCCCGGGTCTACAAAAGGTTGACCTAGGGTGTCATCCAGCCCCCCTCCCCAGCCCTCCATTTTCCTCCAAAAAAACTTTCCAGAAGGGCTTGTTAGCAACGCAGGCCCCAGGAATGGGAAGTCCAAGGATGAAAGGAGGGCTGTGCGTGGTCAAGGTAAACAAGGGAAACAAATGCGGGCCGGAACGCTGGAGTCGCGTTTGGCTATTTTTGAATCTTTACAATGGCCTGTACTTTCACGTTGATTTTCTGTATGCTTAGATTTAACTAAATTCAGTGATGCGCCCAGAAGAAGTGCCCATTCAGGCACGAAAACGGCGAACAATTGCTGGCGCCTCCAAGGATTTCCAAGCCGTTTGGCAAGATCCCGGCTCTCCTTCAACCATTGAATTTGTTTCTTGCTTATCTTTCCCTGTGGACCCAGTCGCTGGCTGTTTTCATCCTTCTCAAGTTTTACTACTCATCATCTATTGTTTGGGCTTGTTTACGTCCCTTGATGACGCCACTCACCGCACCGCCAGTTGCTCCCCAGTGACGTGGCCAGCGCGCCATGGAGCCGGCACCTCCAGTGACCTCCCTGTGACGCGACTCCAGCGTTCCGGCCCGCATTTGTTTCCCTTGTTTACCTTGACCATGCACAGCCCTCCTTTCATCCCTGGACTTCTCATTCCTGACGTGAGTAACACAGAACTATATATTACCCTGGACTTCTGCCCTTGCTACCCCTGTTTCTACGGACTTAATGTTGTTCCATCATTGTGTACTCGCGCTTCCAGGTTGTGATGTTACATATACTGGCTATTATTGCGTGCGTTCTGTATTCTATGTAATTGTAGATACATTGTGGATCATATACTAAATTGATAAACTCAATTTTGACTCATTGTAACCACCTGTGAGTTTGCATTTGCGTCATCCCCTTGTGGTTCCACTTTTGTGTTTTGTTGTTTCTTAGCCTACCCCTCCTTTTTGTGTGCCTGGTATTTTTACTAATATCATGAAATTTCACATGACCAGCTACCTCTTCTCCCTATTTTCACTTTAATACTAAATATTGCCAATCAAATAAGTCTCTGAAATTCTGAACATTGACCTATACCCTTTTTAACATTAATTTTAAATTCTAAATCAATTTTTTTATCCCACTGTACACACAAGTGTTAACCTGAATAACAAAAATCGCTTGAATTTGAGTTAGTGCATCTGATTGATTTAGGAATTGTATTTGGATTTAGGATTGCAAATGCATTATGCAGAAGTGATGTCCTGTTGATTTCAAATTAATTATTCCTATTAATTATTTAGAATAACAGAGCAAACCATATTTTCATGTGTTTGTTTCATATGTTCGCTATTGTAAGCAACCTTGGCCCTGAACTGGAAAGAGGTAGAATAATGAGGATGATTGTAATGGTATAATAATACGAGTCCAAAAGCCTTTTGTTTAGACAGATTTGTTTTAAGAATCTGCAAACAGATTTACATGGAACAATAATAACCTAGCTGATATGTTATATTGGCCTTCTGTATTCACAGATTCTGCATCTACATATTCAACCATACATGACTAGGAAATAAAACATCCAGATTTTACAACTGTATGTAGGGGACACCATTTTACTATTCCACTGTACATAATGGGAATGAGCATTCACAGATTTTGGTATCAGTGGGGGCCCAGGAACCAAATCCCAGCAGACATCAAGGACCTACTTTATACTGTAAAATAGTTTCAGTTCCTTATCAAGTAATTTTATAATATAACTGTATAAATCTATTAGGCACCCTGAAGAGGTAGCAGAGTAATGTGGCAGGGAATACATAATAAATATTTATTTAGACCTGAATGCATTCATTACTATGCAAATATTGTATATTTGCACTTTTTTTCTCCAATGACAGGAAAACCTGTCTCTAGCACCTGCTCCGGTGACTTAGGGAAACACAGTTCCTTGCCAAGCAAATGAACCTGCCCAGGCCTTCTGTTTCAGCTTTAAACAATTTAATTGATTTCAAATCCAAGATGGTTCTTAGTAACCACTGTTTAAACTAGGCACAGTTCCCAACGGCCACCACAGGAAAGCAATTTGTTTAAAAGAAGATGTAGGGCTTTTGATCGGTTTCCTGACACACAAAAGAGAGAAGAGATGGGAGCATGAGAGTCAGGCAGAATCCGTTTTGTAGCAAGGGACTATGGTTTTCAGATACAACTGAACAGAATTAACATGCTACTTGTTAAATCTCTACAAAGAAAAGAAATCTCTTTTATCATTACTAATTGGAGCACTATGTGGTAATGGTTTTTCGACAATAAATTCCTAAGAGGATGGCATAAATAGGGAAGCGTGATGCATCCTGAAGAGATACAATGGTAGACAGATCCAGCAAGCCTGTATCATAGGACGCATCCAGACAGAGCACAAAATGCGTGCCCTCCTGGATATTTACCTGGGGCATCCAGACAACACCTCAGCTAAACATGACTGCATTCAGCATAAGCAAGAAAACCCTACTTTGTGCTGAGGTCATTTGTTAGCAGGAAAGACGCAGGTCTTCTTGAAAGACCCACATCTTTCCTGCTATGGCAGAGACTGGACTGTCCTCTCAGAAGTCCTTGGACTTCTGAGGGGGTCGTCCGCACAGCCCTCTCATGTTTTCCGGCCTCCATGAAGCCGGAATATCGTGAGAGCTGCAACACCTTCCCCAAACTGCCCAGAAAACCATTTTAAAAATAAAAGAACTGACCCACCCACCATTAACATGGTGTCTGAGTTCTCCTGGCACATAAGAATGGCATGGCAGGAAAGGTGAGAGGAGTAACATCGCTTCTGGGGCCCCTTCTCCTTGGTGCATCATTCCAACACTCTCAGGAGAGCTCAGGCACCATGCTAATGGTGGATAAGTTCTTTTATTTTTAAAGGTTTTGGGGGGGGGGGGATGTTGAGGAGAGGGTCAGAGGGTCTCACTGTCCTCCTGGAAGGTTCCAGGAGGGCATTTAGACACCCTGCCCCAAAAGTGCCTGTTTTCCAGGCTGGTGTGCAGATTACAGTCAGCCCCAACCCAGATTTTTTTTAAAAAACCAAGGTCGGCACAGACTTCACTTCTATCTAGAACTGTCCATAGCCACCAGGCATTTTGGCAGTTTCACCTGCCCTATTAACCAAATTCCTCCATGGCCTATAGTATTATACTCTACTATTTTTCTTCAAGAAACTGATATCACCAATACATTACCAAATCAAGCTTTAAAACACATACTGTAGTGAGTCCTTCTCTGAAATTCATGAGAATGCCAGTCTTGCAATATTCTCCCTTTTATAAGGACAGCTATAAACCAATCTTTAGAACTTGATCTGGAGAGAAAATGTTGTTTCTTGCCCACTATGTTTCTTTACCCATCCCACAAACAGAAATATTTTATCGTAGCAGTGCTTATTTACTTACAGCTAGGAGACAGAGATGAAAACAGCTGTAAATATTTCATAAGCATGAGAATATTTGCTTCACATTACTGCACCCCATAATTTAAGAACTGACAAAAATAAGAGTATCTAGAGATTTTGAACAAAGAACTCAAAAACATTCTTTAGAGAAAAATTAAATTTTATACTAGAGAGAACAGTTCCGTCAGTTTTACCAACTTAGTTTACAGCACTGCTGTCAGCCTCTCATATTTTAATCACTACTCCCATTCTGGAATTGTTTAAATCGGTCTCATGGTAATACTAGTAACAGATAATCTCTCTCACACACAAACACACACAAACAGATTTAAGCTGCACAGACTTCCACTTCAAAGATACCCATTGACAATTCAGGGGCCAATAATAAAAATCTTGTTTGAAATTAGTTGTGAACAAATATGGATTCAGTGTCTGCAATGTAATATCAATGGGAGCAAGCATGGTGTTGTTGTGGTTCAGAAGACCAGGGTTTTCAGTCTACCTGAGCAGATTCTAGTCTATCATAAGATAAATCCATCCAGTGTTGGTGTTTGCAAGTTGCTACCGCAGACTGAGGGCCCATCCAGACAGTACCTTTATCCCAAGAGCTCCCGCAGCAATGAGGAGGGTGGCCAGATGCTGTCCTCTGTAAACCTGGAAGTAATCGCAACAAAAGGCAAAAAATGCAAGATTTCCAGGTGTGGGAATATAGCGGTTTTTTAGCCAAATATATTTGCATGTATGTCCCTGCAGTCGGATATCACGGGATTTTTTGATCTTGGTTTGTTCCTGGGTTTTTGATGCTTGTTCCTGATTGGTCAGTACCTAAAATATAGTGACACTTGAGTAGAAGGCAAAAACTTTGGCCTGGGAAGAGGAACTTCATCCTTCACCTGTTTAATGAAGTTTGCAGCAGAAAAATTAAGTTCCCGGGGTGCAGCAAGTACTTCCACAGTAATTAGTACACAATGAAACAGGAACAGACACTTTCAAACCAGGAACAGAATATCATCATTACTATAATTACTCAGACCTTGTTCTGTGGCCATCTGTGCAGACAGGTCTCATGGTATACTTGTGCCAGGGAACAACAGGATGATGTTGGTTCCTCATTGGGTGTATGCTGATAACATGTGTTCAGTTTATGTCAAAAACTTACTACTGGCTGTTGGGACATGGATGTGCTGGAGAGGAATGTAAATACTGAGAGCCAAGGTCATGCAGGTGGCTAATAAGAAAAGCCATGTGTAACCCAGGAACAGCTCCGGGTTGTTTGATGCCACAAGTACACAACCAAATCTGTCTGGGCAGACAGCCAGGCAGCCTGTAAAAAGTGACAATAATGACAAAGTTCTGTTCCTAGCTTCAAAGTGTTCCTGTTTCATTGTGAAATGCTGACTTGGATAGAAGTACGCTTGCTCCAAAAACTTTGTGTGCCAAAAACTTGATGAAACATGTGCAGGATACAGGTTTTTTGGTCAGCACATAAATCAGAACTTTTGCAGAGATGTGGGTATCCGCATATGGGAAGCTGAATGAAACCCTGTTGGACCCTGTTGTTGGATGCCACAAGTACACAACCAAATCTACCTAGACAGATGGACAGGCAGGTGGCCCCTCACTAAAGCCCGTGATAAAGTGCTGTCTGGAACCACCCTCACACATCTTTTAAAAAGTACCTAATTCAATCCAGTACCTTACAACAGTGTTTCCCAACCTTTTTTGAGCCGCGGCACATTTTTTACATTTACGAAATCCTGGGGCACACCACCAACCAAAACGACACAAAATGACACTCTAACACAGTAATACATATAGTTAATATGTTTCTAAATGTATTTATACACTCAGTGTGAAACCTGGGCCTGCTTCGATGAACACAACATAGATATCCTGGCAGGAATGGCAGAAAGACACATACGAAGGTCTTGCTCAACAGCTGGGAGTTATAGTTCTCCCGCAATCAAAGAGCACTCTGAACTCCACCAATGATGGAATGGAATTAAACTTCCCACACTGAACTCCCATAACCAATAGAAAATACTCTAAGAGTTTGGTGGGCATTGACCTTGAGTTTTGGAGTTGTAGTTCACCTCTATCCAGAGAGCACTGTGGACTCAAACAATGTTGGATCAGGACCAAACTTGGCATGAATACTCAATATGCCCAAATGTGAACACAGATGGAGTTTGGGGAAAATAGACCTTGACATTTGGGAGTTACAGTTTCTGGGATTTATAGTTAACACACAACCAAAGAGCATCCTGAACTCTTGCAACAATGAAATTGAACCAAACTTGGCATATTGAACTCTCAATTTCCCACAGCACACCTGATGAGTGCTCACGGCACACTGGTTGAGAAACACTGCCTTACAACATTGAACCAGTGTAATGTAGTAATTTGAGCATTGGACTATGACTCTGAAAACCTGGCTTTGAATCCCTGTCCAGTCATGGAAACCTACTGGGTGACCTTGGGCAAGTCCCTTTTCTGCCTCAGAGGAAGACAAAGGCAAACACCTTATGAAGAAACGTTGCCAGAAACCCCCATGATAGGTTTGCCTTATGGTCAGAAATGATTTGAAGTCATACAAAACAACACAATGTCAATGCCATAAAAGGTTACAAGCAAATTTCTTATAACGTTTTAAATAAATTTGAAAAGGAAAATAGAAAAAACAAGAAAGAAGTAATAAGATTGTTTTAAACGACCTTTTTTTGAGGAGTGCAATGGAATCCCACCCAAAACTATTATACTTATGGATGTGGAAACAGTAATGGCAGTGAGAGTGTGGATTTGTGAATATCTAGTGATCGGAAAGTAAGTTGTTAGAGCTGGCAAATATGTACTTTTGAATAATAGCAGCAAAAAGAAGGGCATTAGAAGGGCAGAAGATACAGATTGTTGATAGAAATAAATAATGGAAGCAAGGGAAACATTCTGAGGAGGCAGTACAAAGATGAAAGGCAGAATGAAATACTATGATACAAAAAGGTAGGAATATTAAACATAAATCCAAAACAGTACAGAAACTGATATTTTTAAGTGACCCATCTGGCTTTTCCTGGAATTTCTTTGGCAAGTATGGCAGTATTACTCTCTCTAAAATTGCCTATAAGTCATTGCATACTACAATTCATCTTGTAAAGAATGGATAAGGGATACTGTGAACACAAGAACTTGCTCAACAGTGAGCCATCTTACAGGTAAATCTAGCCCCTCTATCATTAACACAGATTGCAAACATTTTACTTTCTTTTTTGTAATTATTAGCTCATTGTACCTCACAAGGCGTAAAGAAGTCTTATTACACAGCAGATATTTCTCTAAATACTCAACCCTTTCCCTTCTGCATTTGACTACCTCAGCCTTCTCAAATACAATTGATAGCAAATGCCTTAATATTCCTAAAAGCCAACACCAAAACCAGAAGGGTCTACAACAGGGCTGCTCAAGAGGTCGATCGCGATCGACCAGTCGATCTTCAGGCCTCATCCAGGTGATCGTCGGGCCTAGGCAGGTTGATCTCTGGCGGGAGCGCCAACCGCGCAGCGCGCCATCTACGCCCGCTCCCTCCTTTCTTCTGCTGCATTCCTCCTCCCTCCCTCCCTTCGCTGGGTTCCAGAGACAGCGGAAGGTGTGCTGCGTGGATGGGGCCAATGCAGGGAGAGCACATTGGCCCTCTTCCTTCGTGTTCTAACTCTCCCCGGCGTTTAGCCAGGGTGTGGGGAAAGAGGGCTCCCTTTCCTCATGCCCTGGCTAAACGCGGAGGAGAGTTGGAACAGGAAGGAAGAGGGCCAATGCAGGGAGAGCGTGCTCTCTCCCTGCTTTGGCCCTCTTCCTTCCTGTTCCAACTCTCCTCCGTGTTTAGCCAGGGCACGGGGAAAGAGGGCTCCCTTTCCCTGTGCCCTGGCTAAACGCAGGGGAGAGTTGGAACAGGAAGGAAGAGGGCCAAAGCAGGGAGAGAGCGCGGAAGGTGTGCTGCGTGGATGGGGCAAAGAGGAAGAGGGCCAATGCAGGGAGAGCACATTGGCCCTCTTCCTTCGTGTTCTAACTCTCCTCCGCGTTTAGCCAGGGCACGGGGAAAGGGAGCCCTCTTTCCCCGCACCCTGGCTAAACGCGGAGGAGAGTTGGGGTGAAGAGGGCCAATGCAGGGAGAGAGCACTCTCTCTCCTGCATTGGCCCTCTTCCTTCCTGTTCCAACTCTCCTCTGTGTTTAGCCAGGGCACGGGGAAAGAGGGCTCCCTTTCCCTGTGCCCTGGCTAAACGCAGAGGAGAGTTGGAACAGGAAGGAAGAGGGCCAAAGCAGGGAGAGAGCACGCTCTCCCTGCATTGGCCCCGGATGTGTGCCCCTTCCTTGGTCTGGCACCGTGGCGCCCAGGGGCATGGAGAGGGAGTGAGCAGCATGCACCAGCCTCCCCCCCCCCCCCGCGCTCTTTCCAACCCGGGGTGCTGCTTGCCTGGAGGAGCAGCCTGGTGGCTTTGAGGCCCTGGCTGCACCAGGCGATGGATGCTGCGTTTCTCCCAAGGGTTGTGCCTGCACTCATCTAGGACCCAGGAAGGAGGCCTCTCCCAAAGCTGAAGTGATTGAAGGTATTGCAAATCCCATCATCATTTATAAATCCTCCAATCCCCTCTAATATTTTCTGTTGGCCTGTATGCCAAGTTTGGTCCAGTTCAATAGTTGGTGGAGCTCAGAATTAAGCGGCTGAGAGGGATGGCCACATTGATCAGCATTGAATGGCCTTGCAGCTGAAAGGTCTGTGTGCTTTCATTTTGCCTGTTTATATCTGTGGAATGATGTCAGAGTGGTAGAAGGAACTCTTGTCATTTTTGAATGTTCCATTGGCCACATTGATCAGCAATGAATGGCCTTGCTGCTTCAAGGTCTGCCTGCTTTCATTCTGCCTGATAATATTTGTGGAATGATGTCAGGGTGGGAGAAGGAACTCTTATCTGGATGCATTTTTGAATGTTCCATTGGCCACATTGATCAGCATTGAATGGCCTTGCAGCTTCAAGGTCTGTCTGCTTTCATTCTGCCTGTTTATATCTGTGGAATGATGTCAGGGTGGGAGAAGGAACTCTGAGAAACAAATGGCTTTGCAGCTACCAGGTCTCTCTGTTTACTTTCTGCCTGATAATATCTGTGTAAATATGCCAGGGAGGGAGGGAGAAAGGGGTGCTTGGATGTATTTTTGCATGTCCTATTGTTTACATTTCTGAGAAAGAAAGAAGCGCCGTGCGGTTGGTATGTGGCAGCAGGAGTGGGTGTGTGTGTGTCGCAAGGCGCCGCACCAGGTGATCTTTTAAACTTGGTTCTTCATATGGTAGCTCCCATGCTGAAAAAGTGTGAGCACCCCTGGTCTACAACTACTAAACCATTTACTGCTGCCCTCTAGTGTCAACATTCATTATGAAATAGATTAAACCACCAATAGCAAGGGCTGCTGCAAATCTAACATTTTTCTTTTTCAGCAATAATTTGTGTAACGTGTTCATAAAAAATACAGAACTTGCAATTACAGCAGAAAAGTAATGTATTTGGTTGCCACTACATACTGATGCTTACAGATATCAAAATGCTGCAAAATACATACTATTTATTATTTATTATTATTTATTTATCGCATTTATATCCTGTCACTTCTCAAACCCCGAAGGGGGACTCAGGACGGCATTACAATTAAGCCCAATTAGAGACCATTTACAAAATTACAATAATAAAATCACATATTAAAGCATCACATCATAAAAACAATACATAGTTAAAAACCATACAAAAATTGAACAATAAAAACCAGTCTCGACAGTCATATCACAATTGCAATTTGTCCCTAAAAATGCTGCTATATCTATTGCCCAAAAGCCTGGTCCCAAAACCATGCCTTTAATTTCTTACGGAAAGCCAGGAGGGATGGGACCGATCTTAATTCAGTTGGAAGAGTATTCCATAGTCGGGGAGCCACCGCCGAGAAGGGCCTGTCCCTCGTTCCCGCCAGGCGCATTTGAGCTGTTGGTGGAAGCGAGAGCAGGGCCTCCCCGGATGATCTTAGATTTCGAGGTGGGACGTAGGGGTGGATGCATTCGGACAAGTAAGCTGGGCCAGAACCGTTTAGAGCTTTATAGGTGAAAACCAGCACTTTGAATTGGGCTTGGAGATGGATTGGCATTTTCACACAACTGTGCTTACATGGGCACACCTCCACATACAACACAATGGATATTCTTTCCATGTACAAAGTTAAGTATGATAGCAACTTTGCAATTTTGCAGCAGCAGAAGAACTTTTCCCAACCTGGTAGATGGATGTACATTATAGATAATATGCTATTTTTCCCAGGCAGCCGCCATTGTGTCTTGGGATGATGATAATTGCACTCTTATACATCTGGGAATTCCAGGTGGGGAAGGACTGTTCTACAGTAAATAAAAAATGAAAGCTTTTGAAGTAACTATTCAAAAACTGTTCACTTATAACACATAACTATACCAACACGGTTAATGGCACTACAGGTGTAGGTACTGGGGGTGGGGGAGAGATGCTAGGTGTGTGGTGCATGACTTTTAAGAAGTTTCAGACATCCATAATATATGAACTGGCTTTGGCTTTGGTATTTCTTTGCAGATTTTCTGCATTCACCCTTTTTGTTTATGGTAATTCAAAATCAGTTAAGCATCTGGAATCCATTGCTAGATCGCTGATTGAACAGGAGGATCGTTGGGAAAGAGATTATCACACATTGTGGCTTAGAAGCAGAACTCCTGGATGATAACATTAAATTGGACTGGGCTTCTCACTGGATGGTGGCTTCTACACAAGTAAGGCAAACCTAAGGGGTGTTTGGCTTCATGTTCTGTTTTTGGGGGGAGTTCAGTACACTGTTCACTTCCCTTTCTTGCTTAGGTATAAAAAATGGAATCATTTAACAATGTTGCCATATCGCAAATGACAAATCGAAGGAGAGTCACTCTACAAGAGCTGCATGAGCTAGTTGGTCATCTTGATTTTCCATGCCCCTGATGGGAGTGGTGGTATACTTTCCCCATATTCCATCATAGTTTTCCAATGGCCTAAGCCAGTGTTTCCCAACCAGTGTGCCGGGGCACACTAGTGTGCCGTGAGCGATCATCAGGTGTGCCGTGGGAAATTGGAACCTCCAGGAGGGGAGGGGGGGAGAGTCTAGTGTGTTGAAGTATAAAAACCCTAAGAAACCTACCTCGATAAAGGCACTCCATGTGTGTTCATAGTTGGGCATATTGAGTATTCATGCCAAGCAAACCCTTTCAGTACTTTCTGTTGGTAATTAGAGTTCAATATGCCAAGTTTAGTTCAATTCCATTGTTGCAAAAGTTCAGGATGCTCTTTGGTTGTGTGTTAACTATAAATCCCAGAAACTGTAACTCCCAAATGTCAAGGTCTATTTTCCCCAAACTCCATCTGTGCTCACATTTGGGCATATTGAGTATTCATGCCAAGTTTGGTCCTGATCCAACATTGTTTGAGTCCACAGTGCTCTCTGGATATAGGTGAACTACAACTCCAAAACTCAAGGTCAATGCCCACCAAACTCTTATAGCATTTTCTCTTGGTTATGGGAGTTCTGTGTGGGAAGTTTGTGTCTTTCTGCCATTCCTGCCAGGATATCTATGTTGTGTTCATCGAAACAGGCCCAGGTTTCACACTGAGTGTATACATACATTTAAAAAAACATATTAACTATATGTATTACTGTGTAAGAGTGTCATTTTGTGTCATTTTGGTTGGTGGTGTGCCCCAGGATTTTGTAAATGTAAAAAGTGTGCCGCGGCTCAAAAAAGGCTGGGAAACACTGGCCTAAGCCACACATGTCGAATGCAAGTCTCACAGACTGTCACACCATTTTATTGGTTGCCCCAAGTTACTTGTGGGCAGCAAGTAAGTAGAAAGCACAGGACAAGCCATGAAGAAGAAAACAAGTGTAAAATTCAACTCTCCCTCAACTTTCTGAGAACATTTGCCAGCAAAAGAATGGTCTCTTAAAAAGGCTAGCCCTTGCAGGAGCTTCTTTAGTAACTAAATGGCAGAGAGGAGACAGGCAAGGGGCCTCTCTAACTGGAGTGGTGACTGAAGGAGTCCCAAATACCAAATGTTTTTCTGATGCTCAACTCTTTAAATCTCTGGAGAGCAGCCGGTTTTTGAACTGAAACAGGTTAAATTAATTTGCTATTTGGGCTTCTTTTCAGGCACTTGAAATCTGAATGCCTTTCAAAGCATCCTCTGCCAGGCAGCATCTGCTGGCTACTCAGGTCAAAGTGGACATTTGCACTTCAAAGCTCTGAGAAAATAATCTGTGTAACACCCTTCAGTGCCACATCTTAGCTTCTGCATTGGGAATGGCACTCCACCTGCAGAAAGTGCTTCCATCTGGTAAAGCATATTATACGTCTGTCTGAAATGAGACAGGCTTGCACAGTTCAAAAGTTTTTACAATGCTATAAAGGAGCGTACAACAAACTATCAAGGTCCAAGGCACAGCAAGCCAGCTCCTCATAGATAAACTATGAGCACAGAAGCTCTTCAAGTCAAGGGATTTCTAAAAATGCGATGGCACTAGAACTGAACTCATTTTAAAATTGAGATTTTAAAGGAAGCACAGCCAAATCCTCTTTCGCTACTCGTATCACGATCTTTCCAAAAGAGAGGTCTTCAAGCTTTTGACAAATTGGAATGCAAGGCCAACAACACACACAGAGAGAGAGAGAGAGAGAGAGAGAGGTTTGAAAGTTAATACATGCAATTTGCTGCTTCAATGCTCTTTCACATGATGTTTCCACTCCAGAATTTATGCTTTTCCAACACAGAATCTGTGTGTTCTCTCATAGAAGCTATTGAACTATATGGAGGTGAGCCTAGAAACTCACTACAGAATGAGAGTGTCCATGCACTAAGTACTTGTCAACATTACGGCGCAGAGAAAACTATGAAGAGGGATGCAATTATCAGTGCCCTCCCCTTGGCAAATGCAACCTTGTGCTGCAGGCCAAAGTCTGACACTCAAAATTACTTAATGGATCACATACATATAACAGTTCCATTAGACAACACCAGCTTCACAGCTATCAATCTAATTATATGCAAGTAATGTTTTCAAATGAGCAATGTCTTTTTACACATTTTCAGGAGTGGGAAGCTCAGAAAAAGTTCCCCCCTCTGAGATACCAGAAAAAATACCAACTGACTAACTGGCTTGGATTATCTATACTCTCTCCCTTTTGGTTCCACTGAGAAGTTAACTGTATTAGAACAGGATAGCTGCAGTAGTCTATTCTGGATGTAACAAGGGCATGGACCACCATAGCTATGCCCTTGTTACATCCAGAATAGACTACTGCAACACACTCTACATGGGGTTGCCTTTGCAGACTGTTCGGAAACTCCAACTAGTCCAACGGGCAGCAGCCAGATTACTAACTGGAGCAACATACAGGGAGCATGCTACCCCCTATTGCATCAGCTCCACTGGTGGCTGCTCCACTTCAAAGGACTTCCGAGCTTTTGCCCTAATAAGCCCTATATGTTTCCAGCCCAGCTTACTTGTCTGAACGTATCTCCCTATACGTCCCACCTCGGAGTCTAAGATCATCTGGGGAGGCCCTGCCCTCGATCCCGTCTTCGTTGCAAACGCGTTTGGTGGGGACGAGAGACAGGGCCTTCTCGGTGGTGTCCCCCTGCTGGTGGAACACACTACCTAGTGAAGTTAGGTCAGCTCCATCCCTCCTTTCCTTTAGGAAGAAGCTCAAGTCAGGGTTCTGGGACCAGATATTCAAGTAGCAAGCTCAATAGCAATTGCAATGTTTACATGAACTGACAATTGACAGGCTCTGGATTAAGTCTTTGGACTCCGAATTGGACTTGGATATGGCTAGATGCCTGATAATAATGTTTTTAAATGGACTTTTAACCTAATGTTTTTACTTAATGTGTGATACTGTGTTACAGTGTGTTTTGTATGTATTGGCATCAAATTATTGTCAGTGTAAGCTGCCTGAGTCCCCCTCAGGGGTTAAGAAGGACGGGGTACAAATGTTTGAAATAATAAATAAATAAATACTAAGAAATGTAATAGTAAGAATGTAGTGGATTCTTTGATGACCTATGTTTGATGTAATGTTTTCTCAATTATATTTCAAAGTTCTTAGACAAACCAACACTACTCCATTTTACATTAGACACTAACTTAATTGAGGTATTATAAAATTGTATGAAGCTACATCAGCTCCTTTCTTCCCTCTTAAAGAGTCTGTACCTCAACCTCATCCACTGTGCACCATAAGCTCCATCTACACAGCCATATAATGCAGTTAAACTGTCTCATACAGTCAGTATAGACTCATACAATGCAGTTGAATACAGTTAAACTGCATTATATGATTCTACACTGAGCGTATAAGGCAGTTTCAAACTGCCTTATATGGCAGTTTAGAGGGAGCCATAGTCTCTTAGATAAGCATATTAGGGTGGCAAATGAAAAAGGGCTCCTGTATCTTTCATAGCTTAATTGAAGAGAGAATTTCAGTGGATAGAACCTGAATGCATGATGTGCCTAGACTTAACTGTAGAAAGATTATTGCCTGTGAAATTCAGGCGGCACTTTTTCCTTGGCATACCATGAAAGCCTGCATAACAATTTCACAACTCTATTGATGACTACTAAGCAAATCATGGCATGGCACTTAAAATAAAGCTTTATACTCACATTTTTCTCCTGCACATAATCTGTAGTCATTGATCTACAAACTATTTTACTTCTATGCTTTTCTGTCAACTGCTAATAGTACATTAAAACTTGTGATATATGCTGTAGTTTATGTTAAGCTTTTACAAATTCTGCCAGAAGCCTAAGATACCGGCAATGCAGATGTTTCCATTCATCACTCACCTTGCTACAAGCATTTCTACAACCTAAAGTAACCACCATTTTACAGAAACACAATCTCTTACACAAGAAGTGATAGAGTGCTACATTCCCTCTTGTTTTAATTAAATATAGTAAAGGTAAAAGCTTGCCCCTGACATTAACTCTAGTCGTGTCCACTTCTGGGGGGTGGTGCTGATCTCCATTTCTAAGTCGAAGAGCCGCCGTTGTCCGTAGATGCCTCCACGGTCATGTGGCCAGCATGATTACATGGAGCGCCGTTACCTTCCTGCCAGAGTGGTACCTATTGATCTACTCACATTTGCATTATTTCAAACTGCTTGGTTGGCAGAAGCTGGACCTAACAGTGAGAGTTCACCCCACTCCCTGGATTCGAACCACTAACCTTTCGGTCAGCAAGCTCAGCTGCTCAGCGATTTAACTCACTGCACCACCAGGGGCTTTTATTAAATATACTTGATCATTAAGCATAATATAACATTCACCTTCACGTTTGCAAAGCCAAGAGCTTTGCAACACAGTTTCAGTCAAATTTCATAATTCTAGGAGGCTTAACATTTTACCATATAAATTCACAGCAGCCTGAATATGTCACACAAAACTCGCTTTCAGAGAGTACAATTTTAATGGTTGTTGGTTAAAGCAACGTTTGGCAGCTCCATGTGCATACTGGGAACCCGATCTGAATGCCAAGTGAAACAGAATTCAATATTGCCTAATGTAAACTAAAAATTATGGCCATCTATATAGCATAATTTCTCATTTGCTGTTTTTAACAAGTTAATTTACATAAAACACACAAATTAACTTGCAGCAATCTCATAATGCATGTTTTTTATTCTTACACAAATAGTCTGAAGTTTCTAAGCAATATAAATGTATCATGCATGCGTAGGGACAAATTGACCTAATAGATGGGAACAGTTTGCACTGCTGCATCATTAAGCTGCAAACTAAGAAAGATATACTATAACAGACACTAATGATTACTTTAAAGAAATTACTGCAGCCTATTGATCACAAACCCCTTTATAAATAAAAGTCTAAAAAGCAGGTTTTCAAATATGCACTTCCATTTATTCTAATTAAAGTGGGCCCCATACAACTATTACTCCATAGCAAGACCATAATTAGGCTTCATATTTCTTTTGCATATGAAATGTCAGTTTGGAGAAGGAAAGTAAATATATGTACAACAAAAATGTATTTTTAAACTAAAGATACATGGAATAGAAATGTTATGGGATAAGATTTTCTGTGAGATCAAATGTTCAAAGTTGATTTTTATGAGGGGAAAACCATAGGGTCCTGCTATATAAAAATAATCAAAAGCCTCAAAATGTGTAATAGCATATCTTGATACCATAAAGGAAACTGCTATGTGGAAAGGCATAGTCAAACGAGGAGTAAAATATGTGTGAAGCATTTATGGAAATATGACATTTATATCAGTGGTTCCCAACCTGTGAGCTTTGGCCCACTGGTGGGCTGCAAGACCTAAAATAAGGTCTGTGGCCGAGGGTGTGTGACCCCATTACAGGAGAGGAAGAGGAAGAGAAGGAAGGAGGCCATCACAGTTGCCCTTACTCTCTCGCACCTTCCCTGGCGCAGTTGGAAAAGAGCAAGCGAAAGAAAGAGAGGGAGAGAAGGAAGGAAGGAAGGAAGGAAGGAAGGAAGGAAGGAAGGAAGGAAGGAAGGAAGACAGTGCAGTTGCCCTCATCCTCTCACAGCTTCCCTGATGCTACTGGAGGCAGGGGCGGTCTAAGGTAATTTTAAATGTTAGGCGAACATTATTTTGGCGCCCCCCCCCAAAAACACATTATTTTGCCGCCCCCCATGTAAAACAAATATACAATTATAATATCACAATACCATTAGTAGTATTATATTGTATCAATGTATATACAATATATTATACCATACTCATACTATATTATATCATAATTATATTATACTACATTACAATATAATTATATTATAATATATTGACATTATAATATAATGTAACATTCTATTATATTATTATAAAATAATAAAATTATTTATTTAAATAAAATTATCCTCTACTAAATATTTTCATTACTCCTATAAAACTCAAATAACCCAAAATAAAGTAAAATAAAATATTATATATTTTGTACAATACCATTATACTGCAATATTGTTTGTAATATTACATGTAATATAAAATATATCATTATTCTATTGTTATATTGTATTTGTATTATATTGTATGACAATATTAAGCAGAACTGTATAATAATCAACAAGAAATGCAATGTAAATGCATCAAAATCAGAATATATTACCTACCACCCGTCTCATAATTCATAGGAGTCTCCCATACGTCCAAAATTAGGATCCCAATGTAAATGTAAATAGAAAAACAGCCAAAATGTTCAAATGAGGTCGAATACAGGCAGCGCAGCCTGGGCAAACTTGGGCCCTCCCTCCCTCTAGATGTTTTGGACTCCAACTCCCACAACTCCTCATAGCCTCAGGCCCCTCAGGTCTAGACAGAAATAGAGCCAAAGAAAGGAAGGAGGGAGAGAAGAGGTCACAGAGGAGGAGGAGGAAAGCCCTTCATTCATTCCTTCACTTACACTTCCTTCACTGATTCTTTTCTCCTTCCCAAACGCGGCCGCGGAGACAGAGGAAGAAGGGAAGCACTCCTGCCTGCCCGATAGGGAGTGCTTTGCTTACAGGCTTCTGCGCAAGGGGAGCTACTGGGCATGCGCGGAGGTTTTTCGCGCATGTGCAGTTGCTCCTGCGCTCAACTTCAGCTCGAGCAGCTGCGCCTGCGTGAAAACCTCCACGCGTGCCCAGAAGCGGCGTCGGAGTGCACAAGGCCGGGGTCAAAAAGCAGGCAGCTGCAGCACTGTCTGAGAAACATCGGCAGGGCCAGGATGGCGCCCCATGCGACCAGGATGGTGCCCCCTTCCCAGATGGCACCCTAGGCGGCCGCCTACTTGGCCTACCTTGTAGGACCGCCCCTGACTGGAGGACAGTGAGAGAGAGAAGGAGAGTCCCCCAAAGTTGTTGTTGTTGTTGTTAACGCCCACTGTCAAACACAAGAATTGCAATTGGAAAGCAATCCTTTGTAAGACCCCGTTTAGTTCCCCAAAATTGTTGTTATTATTGTTGTTATTATTATTAAAGCCATTAGGGACAGTTTCTTGGGTCTCGCACTTCACTTTTTTATATTTTTTTCAACCTCAGCCCCCTCTCTTTCTTTTTTTAAACACAAACATTGACAAAATCCATGGATAATAACACACCCCAAATTGTTTTTCTTGGTGTCTTCGTTTTTAGGCCTGTTCCTGAGGTTATTTGATGTGCTGATTCAGAAAACTGCTTTGGATAGACCACATCAGCTCTAGATTATTTAATATGGTTTTTGTGGGTGAGCAGACAGTGACTACTGGATGGCATATGTTCTGTATCAGAAACTAGAGCTGATGTGGTCTATTCAATGCAATTTTCTGAGTCAGCACCCCAAATAACAAACTGAATCTAAAGTTGACCAAAAACTGATTTGTAACCCTTTTGGTTCTAATGTTGGAGAGTGGTCCATGGTAAAAAAAAAAAAAGGTTGGAAACCACTGATCTATATTATTGTTGTGTGTCTTCAAGTCATTTCCAATTTATGACAATCCTAAGGCAAACCTATCATTCTTGGAAGGGTTTGTTCAGAGAGAGTTTGGGTTTGGTTCTCTTTTTGTGAGTTTGCCTTCTTCGGAGGCTAAGAGAATATGACTTGCCTAAAGTCGGGGGGGGGGGGGTTGCCTAAGGGAGAATTCATGTTGCAGTCCATCCCCATGCTGACTCTTGTTATCTACATAATTAATTGTCATTAGAGCCTTTTCTTCAAACAGGTTTACTGATCTCTCACCATAGGACAGAAAAGGGAAATCTGATTCATTTCTAAATTCTCCAAGTTCTTATGGCTTGCTAGTGTTGACCAATAGATGTAATCCCAACACTTAATAAATTTACACAGAGAACTCTCATTCCATATTTTTGGAAGGTATATTTTGTGTTCCCTAGTTTGTACCCACATCTCATCTATTATATGATCAGATGCACAGCAATGTTTCCCTGATGAAAAGAGAAACAAAGTTGAACAACTCTATAGTAACTTAGTGTTGATGTATTCTCAAGAAATGAATGGTGAAAATGGACTCTCAGTATTGGATATTTGGCACAGCAGATATTAAAATAGTAAATAATAATAGACATTATATATTCGTAGATGGATGCACATATTACCTACAGGTGATTTGATTCTATAGATTTCTATACTTCCAACTCCATTATTAATTTGGAGTGGAAACAAAATATTAGTTTATACCTGTAATTTGCAATATTGGTCAGTAACACTAACCTAATTTTTTTTACATAGAGCCCTAATGCAATCTTCTATGAGTATCAAGAACAAATGAGGCAAACAGAAAAACCATCAATCAATAGTGTATGGATACCTAGAGATAACCTTTGACCTTTTACAATGTGACTGTCCTTCAGATAAACATAGTCCCATATCTTTACTCAATATAATTAGTATAAAAATTTATTGCTTTTGACCAAAGGCCGTTGCAAGTCCAAAATAAAAAAGAGCGCACACACAAAACAATACATATGGAATTTGCATAGTAGACAATAAAAGGTTACCAGTTACTTATACACCATGAGTCCCATTTAAACCTTCTTAAACCAGATTATCTCCTTTACATAGGACAGCCATCTCCGCTATGTGCCTCCTCCTAATCTTCTTAGCCGCAAGGGCAAACAGGGCTACGCGCCAGGTCGTATATTTATCTGTATCCATAAGGAGGTAGAGTAGTCTCTCTTGAGGATTCAGAAAGATTTTGTTGTCCAGTAAAGGTAAGATAAAGCGCTCCCTAGGATCTTTGTGTAGGGGGCAGCACATTAAGTAATGTACCAGGTCCTCTGGGTAGGGGCAACCAGCAATACATCTTCGTTCAATTTTGGGGACTTTTTTAAGCCTCCTGTCCCTTTCCGCTGAATCAAACATATTTAGTCTGAGCTCTGTGAAGGCTTGTCGGAGCTGGACAAGGTCAGGCTGTCAAGGTAGTCTGGGTAGCCAGTGGGTTGTCTAAGGCTGTAGTATAGGGGGCACACGGGGAGTCACAGGCAGTCTGGAGGTCTGTAAGTGTAGTGACTTCTAATATTGTCTTGTTTATTTTTGTCTTCCTTGTGGGGTGGTCTAGCTTTGCCAGCTCACTAACCGAGAGACCATATTTAATGGCCAGTTGTGCTGCCTTGTTAACAGGTAGACCATTGTTAAATTCCAAGAGACATTTTTTTGGTAATCTAGCAGTTGGCATTTCTTGGATTTTAAGCCAATAGCACAAGATCCTTTTATCTATTTGGCTTTCTAGGGTTGGGACAGAGGTTTCAAGGCGGATCATGGCAGTTGGAGTGTCTTTAGGGAGGCCTAATAGTGCCCTTAGGAAGTAATTTTGAGGCACTTCTAGACCTAGGGCACTAGGTATGCCCCAGATTTCTGCCCGTAGAAATTGCGCCAGGGTTTTGGCTTTGAAAACAGTTAGGGCGAGATTAACCAGATTACCACCTTGTTTGGCAGCAAAGCTCAGTGTTGCTTTGGCTGATCTGTAAGCTTGAGTTTTGATGTTACTCGTCTGTTGTTTCCAGGTGGCTGATTCGGAAAAGAAAATTCCTAGGTATTTAAAGGATTTGACTTGTTTTATTACATGTTCATCTAGGCGCCAAGAGTGTGTTTTGGGGCGCCTACCAAAGACCATAACCTGGGTTTTGCTGTAATTTATTGTAAGAGCGTTTTGTTTACAATATGTTGAGAATCCAGTCAACAACCGTCTTAGCCCTACCTGAGTTCTTGACAGGAGAATGATATCGTCGGCATACATTAGCAGGGAAAGCTTCTGGTCCAGAATAGTGACCGGGGCGTATTGTAGGCCCTCTAACTCCTTGACAATATCATTGATATAGAAGTTGAATAAAAAAGGTGCTAGGATACAGCCCTGTTTGACACCAGTGTAGGTATTTATTTTTGGTGTGAGATGACCTGCCATATCAACTTTGACCTGTGTCGAGGTATTGGTATATAGGGCCCTAATCAGATACAGCAGACGAGGGTCAATGTCTGCCTTCTCCAATTTTGTCCAGAGCAGGTCTCTTGGGATTGAGTCAAAGGCTGATTTTAGGTCAATAAAAGAGGCATAAAGTTTTGCTTCATATTTTGGGTGTATTTACGGATCAGGAAATTTAATACAAAGCATAGATCAATGGTGGATTTTCCCTTTTGGAAGCCGGCTTGGGTTTCAGATATTAGGTCATTGCTCTCAGACCAATCTTCTAGGCATTCCAATAGGGTACGTGCATACAGTTTAGAGGTAATGTTCAGGAGAGTGATTGGCCTATAGTTAGCGGGGGGTTTTGTCCCTTTTTTTTTATGTATAGGGCAATAATGCTTGATCTCAGCCCTCAGGGATGGACCCTGTTTTGTTTACATGGGTGAACAGCTTGGCCAGGATAGGTATCCAGTAGTCTGATTTTACATTTAGCAGTTCCATGGGGATCATATCTTCTCCAGGTGCCTTATTTATTGATTGTTTGGCCATGATTTTTTTGACCTGATCGGGGGTGACCGCTGGCCACTCTGGGAGGGCATTGATTTGGGGACAGTGTAGACAGAGGTGCAAAGTTGTTTTGTAACTGTACATATTTGTAAAGTATTCCTCCCATACGTTACTTTGAATTGATGCTTCTAGGGAGTGATTTGCTGTTCTGGTTGCTCGTGCAATAATGTACCAGAACTTTTGTGTGTCCTTCTGCATGGCAGCGTGGGCCACAATATAATTAGGTTTATTAATATCCTAAACCAGAGTTGATGTTTCACAAGCCACTAAATGCTATTCCAGTTAAGTTATACACTAGGCATGGTTTCGAACCCAAAAATCGTGATTCTAAAATCAAATTGGGGGGTTATTAGTAAAGAAAGACTTACAAAAAAATTTCCAAAAATTTCTACAATGTAACTTAATTACTAACGAAATTCGTTAGTAGTTCATATGCCAGCGCATGCGCATTCCAGATGGTTTTTGGCCTACAACTCCCAGAAATCCTAACAGCTGGTAAATTGGCTGGGATTTCTGGGAGTTGTAGGCCAAAACTTGAATAAATCACACTGAATTCTAGATGGGAATCTCCAAATAGGAAGGAGGGAGCAAAGGAGGGAGGGGGTATTCTATTCTTGGAAGCAGCAAAAAAACAGGAGGAGGAGGGCCCTCCCTCGCTCCTCGCTGCCTCTCTCTCACCCTGATCCTGAGGGAGCGAGGGCCCAAGTTTGCCCAGGCTGAGAGGAAAAGGAAGAGGCCTGAGGTTGTGAGGAATGGTGGGAGTTGAAGTTCAAAACACCTGGAGGGCTGAAGTTGGCCCCTCGTGAAGCCTCTTCAAGGCTTTAGATCCTGGCAGGCAGAAGGGGCAGGGAGAGCCGTCCACTCCTCCTGCCCTGCCAGGATATAAAGCATCAAAGAGTATTGGGTGAGAAACCAACCTAATGTATAACAGAATGAATGCTACTGTAAGTGCCTAATATTATAAGTAATCCAACTGGTCATATACCTACATTCCATGCACATGCAATAATACAGCAGTAATAACAATGGGTATAAGAAGAGGTAAAATTCAAACCGAAGTATTCTTACTGTGGTGCCTCCTCAAACTGCAAAAGGCTCTTCTCTATGAGCCCGGGAAAAGCCAAAACCCCGGGCATTTGCTGCCTGGGTGCACACACATACATATTCTTTGGGGGGATTTGCTGCAGAATCTTCTCTATGAGCCCGGATTCTGCAGCAAATCCCCAAATAATATGTATGTGTGTGCACCCAGGCAGCAAACGCTGTGCCCGGGTTTGGCTTTCCCAGGCTCATAGAGAAGAGCCTTTGCAGTTTGGAGGAGGGACCAGGGAATACCTCTTGCACCCTTTCTTATACCCATTGTTATTACTGCTGTATTATTGCTGCATGGAATGTGGTATATGACCAGTTGAATTACTTATAATATTAGGCACTTACAGTAGCATTCATTCTATTATACATTAGGTTGGTTTCTCACCCCAATATTCTTTGATGCTTTAGATCAGTGCTGTCAACTTCTTCCGGCCCAAGGGCCGAAGAAGTGTCACTGATCACCTGGGGGGCCGCAGGTGATCAGTGAGCAGGGGGCGGGGCCGATAGCGGGGGCGGGGCGGGGGGCGGGGCCAGCTGACTTCCTCCTCCTTCGCCCCTCCTCCCCCCCCCGCGGACGCGCCGCGGTGCGGGGAAGGAGGGAGGTGAAGGAGGAGGAGCCAGCTGTCTTCCTCCTGCCTGTCAGGGAGGAGGAGCCAGCTGTCTTCCTTCTGCCTGGATCGCCCCTCCGTCCCTCTCTCGGCGCCGCTGTTGCGAGGCAGTTCGCAGCGGCGGCACCGAAAAAGGGAGAAGGGGCGATCCAGGCAGGAGGAGGAGCCAGCTGTCTTCCTTCTGCCTGGATCACCCCCCGTCCCTCTCTCAGCGCCGCCCGTTGCGAGGCAGTTCGCAGCGGCGGCAGAGAAAGGGAAGGGCGATCCAGGCAGGAGGAGGAGCCAGCTGTCTTCCTTCTGCCTGGATCGCCCCCTCCGTCCCTCTCTCAGCGCCGCCGTTGCGAGGCAGTTCGCAGCGGCGGCACCGAGAAAGGGAGAAGGGCGATCCAGGCAGGGAGGAGGAGCCAGCTGTCTTCCTTCTGCCTGGATCGCCCCCTCCGTCCCTCTCTCGGCGCCGCCGCGGCTTGAGGCAGTTCACAGCGGCGGCACCGAGAAAGGGAGAAGGGGCAATCCAGGCAGGGAGGAGGGAGCCAGCTGTCTTCCTTCTGCCTGGATCACCCCCTCCGTCCCTCTCTCGGCGCCGCCGTTGCGAGGCAGTTCACAGAGGCGGCACCGAGAAGGGGAGAAGGGGCGATCCAGGCAGGGAGGAGGAGCCAGCTGTCTTCCTTCTGCCTGGATCGCCCCTCCGTCCCCTCTCGGCGCCGCCGTTGCGAGGCAGTTCGCGGCGGCACCGAGAAAGGGAGAAGAGGCGTCCAGGCAGGGAGGAGGAGCCAGCTGTCTTCCTTCTGCCTGGATCGCCCCTCCGTCCCTCTCTCGGCGCCGCCGTTGCGAGGCAGTTCGCAGCGGCGCACCGAGAAAGGAGAAGGGGCGTCCAGGCAGGAGGAAGACAGCTGGCTCCTCCTCCCTGCCTGGATCGCTTCTCCGTCCCTCTCGGTGCCGAAAAGGGGCAGAAGGCGGCGCCAACGGCAGCGCATCACAGGCCTGGCGTGACGCGCTGCCCCTTGGCACCGCCTACTCCTCCTGGCGCCGCCCTCTCTTTCCTAGGCCGGGGAGCCGCCGAAAGGAGGAGTAGGCGGTGCCAAGGGGCAGCGCGTCACGCCAGGCCTGTGACGCTGCTCTTGGCGCCGCCTTCTGCCCTTTTCGCGGCTCCCCCGCCCTAGGTAGGGGGGGCGCCAAAAGGAGGAGCTAGCTCTCTTCCTCCTCCCTGCCCCGCCTCCCCCTCCCCCGGCCGCCATTTTTTAAAAAATCAATTTTTAAAATTTTTTTAAAAATGGCGGCTGAGGGCATAGGTGGGGCCGTGTCCAACAGGCTACGGGCCGGATCCGGCCCGGGCCGCCAGTTGAACAGCCCTGCTTTAGATCCTGGCAGGCAGGAGAGGCAGGAAGCCTGGAAAAATGTAAACAGAGAGGTTTACTCAGAAGTAAATCCACAAGGAGGGCACTTCATCCAAAGTGCCCTCCTTGCAGATTTACTTCTGAGTAAACCTCTCTGTTTACATTTTTCCAGGCTTCCAGCCGAAAAAGAAGGAGCGAGTTTAGGGCTTGCCTTGCCATAATACTTATTGGCAAGGGAGGCGGAGGGTGGTGAGAGAGAAGGAGGGTGCCCCCTTATGACCTAATAATGACACTTAAGAAAATCCTGGCCCCGAAGTTCTATAAAGAAAGTCCACTTCCTGGTTGGCGTTCCAGATGCGGAAATACTCAAAAGTAGCATTTCTTACGAATTTCTTCCGAATCATTTCATTTTCATAACTTTTTTCTCATGCCTATTATACACATTGGTGTGATAGCTGAAATAAACCTTCAAGAAACAACTGACTTCTTGTTTTTAAGTGCACTTTTAAAGGTCTCTTTCATTTTTAAAAACTAATCACACAAAATTGTCGGCATCCCTATTGAATTTCATCTTAGCATTGCTATCTTGAGTGTTCCCTCTAAAGCCTAGAATTTACCAAATCAAAATACTAGACATTCCTTATTGTTGCAACTCCAAATATTACTGTACAGTCCAGGTTTAATTCTGTAGTCTCCCGATCTATCAGTTGTTTAAAATATTGGTCTCACTTCCATGAACAAAACAGTCTACTTAGAAAAAATCTCCTAAGACAAATGAGCTGCTTCCTTATGCAATTTGTTCTTGCTTTACCCCTCCCTTTGTAGCAGCAGATAATGGAGATGCAGATAGCTCTGTATGCTATTCAACTTGGAATCATGATCACATGTTCTCAAAGAAGCCAGCTTTCCTAAACAAATAATAAGCGCTGATTTAAAGCTAATAAGCAATCATGGCTTATTTGAGAATATTTTAACTTTAACTGTGTAGATATGGTGTGAAGTTATTCCTTACAAGAGCTTATTATTCTTGTTGTGTCCTTCAAGCTGTTGTTCCTTCAAGATCCCACCATAGAGTTTTCTGTGAAGATGTTATGTGGCATCAAACAAGGGGCTATTCTATACATTAAAAAGCTGGGAGAGATCATCTGTAGGCACAGAGATAGGTACTATAAGTATGCTGATAACACCCAAATATATTTTCCATGCCTTTAAAAGTAGCTTTAGCCAAGGTTAGTATGTCTCCTCTGAATGAATGCCTGGAGGAGATAATGGGCTAGAAGAGTGGTTCCCAACCTGTGGTTCCCCAAATGTTTTGGCTTTCAACTCCCAGAAATCCTAACAGCTGGTAAACTGGCTGAGATTTCTGGGAGTTGTAGGCCAAGACATCTGGGGATCCGCAGGTTGAGAACGACTGGGCTAGATGAAGAAAAACAAATTGAAACTGGATCCAAATAAGACAGAGGTGTTGTTCACCATCAAGGGTCCTGACCTGAGAATGGAGGTGTATCAACTAGTTTTGAATGGAGTTATATTCCCCCGAAAAACTGTTTGCAGTTTTGGGATGTTCCTGGAGCCATCCCTCCAAATGTCAGCCAGGTAGAGGAGTGCTTCTTACCAGCTTTGGCTGATATGCCAGCTGAGCCCCTTCCCAGATTTGGAAAACCATAACCTCAAGGTTGGACTTTGGTTGGACTGTGCCAAGTCTGGAAACTCCAATTAGTTCAAAACATGACAGCCAGACGAATTACAGGAACATTAAGGAGTGAGCATATCACACCTATACTAAAGTCATTCCACTTGTTGCCAAGTAGTTTCCAGGTCTTGGTTTGCATGTTGACATCCTCCATGGTTTGGGTGCAGGTTACCTACAGGATAATCTTCACCCGTATAATCCATTCTTTAGAACACTTAGGTCCTCTGAGGGGAGGCTACTTCAACCAGCAGGAACCCATTTGGCAACTGTCATCCAGAGAACCTTTCCATCAGCTGCCTCACGACTGTGGAATAACCTGCTGAATGAGCTCTGATAGCTAAATCAGCTATTGGAATTAAAGAGAGAGGTTAAGACCTATCTCTTCTGGAAGGTCTACTAAGTCAGTTTTTAACTATGAATTTTAAATTCATCTTCAATATTTATTATATTTTAATCCTTGTTCCATGCATTTTAATGTGTTTTCTAGAAATATGATTTAATATAGGCATTTTATAGAATGTATTTTATTATATTATATTATGGTGATGTATTTTAACTGTGTTGTACCCTGTCTTAAGCTGTAAAATGTGGCAGGTAATAAATAAAAAATATGTTGTTGTTGTATGAATATATGACTCACCAAAGGTCCCAGTAGGGAATCTCGTAAAAAAAAACCCTAATATGTGTGAATAGTGAATTCTTTTGTCAGAATTTGGAAAGCGGCATTTTAGAATGACAATTCGCAATATTTCTGATTCAGTTTTTCCAGTTGCTCTTCTTGCTAGAAAAATTCTGGGAACTGAAATCTGAAAAGGTAATTTATCCAAGCTCTGGATTTTTTCCCCAACTTTTAAAGTACAAACACAGCCAATAAGATTTCTCACTTAAAATATCCCCTCCCAAACTCACAATTAAATTAAAATTAATGTGCAGTAAAAATGATTTCTAAATATGTACCTTCTTTTACATTTGTTGATAAGTGAAAACTGATATACACAATTGCTTTCTTATTGAGAATACCTTAAACAGCATATTGAGGATAAACTGTCCCAGAAAAACCTTACAGAGGTCTGAAATTCCATCTTTACATAATAACAATAGAAACTGAAATGTAGATCCTTTCAACTATGTAACAGAAATCTACCAGAGTATCTGAACTGACATCTTTTATACATCAAATTAGGGCACCATTTAGCCTCAAGTCATTTCTGGTGCAGCCAATCAAACATTGCTGATGCTACTGAAGAATGTCTCACATTTTATAAAACAGCTATAAAGACAAATGGAAAACAATATTTGGGCCAATTCAAACAATAACAATCTATAAAACCATACCGACAAAGCAAAAACAAACCCTATAAATGTGAAGGAAAGGCACAATATGTAGGGAGAGGTAAGATATAAAATTAATTACCTTTGACTTATTTTTCATTAGAAAGAGTAAATTTCCTTTCAGACGACACCATGTCTCCCTTGGCTCTGCATGCAAAAGAAAAGAAGTATTAATCTAGTGATTAAACAAAATAACAATAAAATAGTAATACACTTTGCCTTTCATCTACTGGTTCTTCCAGAATCAGTGTAGTGCGTAGATGCCAGGTAGGGGGGAATCATTAATGAAAAGTCGGCTTCACTTGGCAGCTGATGTATAACATGCTGCTAAATGCCAGATAAACTTTCTGGAAGGTTGTCGTTATCCTGTAGCCGACAAAATTGGAGTTTGATGCAGCTACTCCACTATGTTTTCGTTCTTTTCATTTTGCCAAGGGAGATTTTAAATAAAAGCAGCTTCAACAGGTAAACAAAAATTTCCTTGGAAAATGACATTGTTTATTGTTGCATCAGATTATATTTCTATTGTAAAGGCACACAAGAAAACATGCACACAATACTGACTGCTGGTTGGGTTATCTTTACCACTTCGGAAATAGCTTAAATGCAAATATGGTATGAGGTGCACTGAATGATAAAGTGGGTGACAACTTGTGCATTAACACAGTTCATTAAAAAAACACAGCATGCCACACACAAGATTTATTAAAACTGATTTTCCATGTATTATTATGTTCAGTATAATACTTTTTTAGAAGAAAGAAAAGCCCACTAATCGAACAAAACTCAATTGCACTATATGAAGTGTATTTAATTTCTCAAGAGGGAAAGGTAATTTGCAGAAATCTGTGCTTCGTGGCTGCAAATATTCTACAGCTCTGTAGAAACACAAGTCACATCCAGAATGTTCTGCCTTCATGTAAGTAAATAAAATAAATCTCTCAAATTTTCATATGGTTCCTGGAGGCAAGAATTTGGGAAGTACAGAGCTTCTCTCTACAAAACAAACAAGATACTCCCAAATGCAACAGGGATGACTTATTACATTTTTAACTGAAATGATATGTACCATCCAAAGATGATCTCCCCAGCCCCACCCCAAAGAACATTGTCCAGGATCTAAAACTAGTATCTTTAACTGTATGACAGTACTCTGTATCCTGTTGATAAGGATAGTTCCAGTTTGCCAGTCACTGTATCCCGTAAACAATTGTGCCTATAGCCCTTACAGGAACAATTGGGCTCCAGTTCACAGTAGCCTTAGTCAGGATGGTCAATAATCAGGGATGATGGGAATTCACCACCATCTGGAGAGTCATGGGCTCCCTCTTTCTACAATGTTAGTTTTCTCAACCTGCTTTCCAGAAGTTAAAGCTTTGATTACGGAAAAGAGTGGATCTTCTCTCTATTGAAGGTGTGTAAAATTTATTTTCATTGCAGGACACATCAGCATCATGGCTTGAATAGCCTTTGTATCCATGGAGGGCCAACTATAATCTTTTTACATAATGATCTGCTTTCTTTAGTGTCTACCTGTCAGGACCATGGGCCAAGAGGAGGATGAGGAGGGTTTGTCTCTCAGCATCTGAGTCGGAGCACATGGCTGAACAACAACTGGACATGCCTGAAAATGATACTGCTGCGCAGGAGCCTGACCTTGCAGTAGCAATAGAATTGGAGTAGGATGAAGCCCTTCCAGAGGAAGGGCAAGACCTAAAGCTCACCACCTGGTTACAGTTCAGCATGGATGCAATTCAGCTGTGCCAGTCAATGAGATTGGCCTAACAGAGGAAAGACCAGTTGTAGGCGTGTACCTGTTCTCAACGCCCTTCTTTTATGCTGCTCTAGGCAGCATAAAAGAATGGTGTTGAGAACAGGACATTCCTGAAAGCAATAGTTGTATTGGATGTTTCAGCTGGACAGTTTGACCCTTGGACCTTGTATTGTGGAGAGCTGTTGGTGTGGTTTGACCCTTGGACTGGATTCTTGGATGATGTTTGGCGCCTGCTACTTTGTTTGGACTGCCTTTTTGAATGGCCCTGGATGCCATTTGAACTAGCTGGTGAGCCTCGTGTACTGGATTCTGTGATCTTCAGACTGGATTCTGGCATTCTCTGCTGCTTTAAACTCTGTAAAGGCTACCTCTATGTTGACTGTGAACTGCCTTGCCTCCGCTTGCCAAGTTATGGCAGCAGCATCTTGATGCTACCCAGTTTACATACCCAGATGTTACTGAATGACAACTCTCATTATCATAACCTGGGACTAACAGGTCTGTGTGTGGACCTGCTATCAGGTCCTGGGATTTTTAACCCCACTTTTAAAACATGGATTTTGACACTCTCTGGAAGTGCCCTTGATTATCTGCTATGTGGACTGGGGATAATGGCAATTACAATCCAACTGCACTTGTGGTTCTTAGGTTTCTGAAAGGTTACAGGACATTTTATAGTCAAACATCATATCTGCAAGCTTTGTGTCAAAATTTTAATTCCGCTATCTTGACTAAATACAACAAACTGCAGCCTTCCAGATATTACTGTATCCTAACTCATATCAGTTCTAGTCATGATGTCTAATAATGAGAAATATAGGAGTTGTAGTCCAGCATCTGGAAGGCCACATAAAATGACAAAAAAATGGGCCAGACTCAACCTGTGGGCCTTGAATTGGACACATGAGCTCTAGTAGATCTTCCATATAAACTGAGAATGGCTGAATGCTAAGGCGCTATATAACAAACATTCTACTATGTCACATTGCACGTTGTTGTATTTTGAATTGCAGTTAACATATTATTCTATCTCATGTTCATCAAACCACCACTCTCTTGCTTGCAATTCTAAGCAGGCTACAGAATGTGCCCAATTCAATAAATACAGCATGTGTGAAAGAGCCTTCAACAAAAGTAATATTAAATGTAGTGGAAGATCACAATGTTATCTTTTGCATGATATCTGAATCTTTACAGACAAACCTTGTTTCCATTTCTGAAATGGTGAATTGCATCTATAACATTTATAAACTGCAATATAGACTAGATTCAAGTGTCTAGTGAAGTTTCCACACAAAAAAAGAGGCATCTTCATAAGATTGTTTAGTTCAGGGATTTTTTCTACTTCCTTATGAGTGATATGACAAAGATACACTGTGTAAAACAGATAAATAGATGGAAATTGGCTGAATGTACCAAAGCAACCGTTTTCATGGTGGATAATTTGTTGTCTCCATGAAAAAAATCTGATTTTGTCCATTCCTTAGCAATGCTATATCAGTGTCAAAGCAAAAGGAAAACTGTCTGTAAAAAAACATGCATAGATTCCAGAGATGAAGGATTTTTGCAGCCTCAGCAAAACCCTGCTTCTCTCCTGAAATCAGGAAGCATGCCACATTTTAAGTAGTTTGGCCCTAAAACAGAAGTAGAAAGATAACTTCTCCTGTTGCCCAATGTAAATTAGTCAGGTTAGCAATCAACAGCAGGAATATTACTTTCATCTGTGTTTATACACCAGCAAGAGTCTAATCCACCAGAGCTTTGGCAGAAAAGCAATTACTTAGAAAGGTGTTTAGTAGCACGCAACCATTAGCAAAGAAGAAAACAGATTATACCAAAAAATCTGTGAAGACTAAAGCAGTAAGCTTACAATCGCTGATAATATTCATGCACAGACAACTGCCAATGTGAATTACTTTTACCTATAAATTTACCATCCCTGAACACTCTGCATATCTTCAGATCTCCTTCCTTGTCAAAACAAGATGATGGACTTCTAGCCAATGAAGCCAGCTCCTTAGCATTGTACCGCATCTGGCTGTTCATGAAGATGAGGAGGAGGAAGTGGATGATAATAGGGGTGTTAATGAATTGGTCAAAAGTGTGCAACTTCTAATCACCATACAAGATCAGCTGCAACATTAAAACAAACAAAACAAAAAAGACAGTGTAGTAGTGCACAGTCACAACTGGCTATCTTATTTTTGAATTTTTTCTTTTGGCTATCAACCAACTAACAATATTGATGTCAATTCATCTTATGAAGTTTTATGGATCCAGTTATTGATTCAAGTTGCATAAAATTCTGAAGAGAAATTCCACAACTTGCAGTTTAGTGGAGCAGGATCAAAGCCCTTGGACCTTTTGATTGATGCCATCTGCCAACCTTCTTCAACCATATTCCTACAGTTCTAGAAAGAGGCCTGACTTCCCAGCAATGAGGCATTGTCATCAGTTAACCCTGTCATAATTATTTAGAGGTGGTTCTCTAAAAATATTAATGGTAGAAATAAAACCTGCTAGAAAATATTTTAAACTTGCTGTGCCCTTTTTAGGAGATGCGAGGAAGTCCAATCATCCACGGTGTGCCCTCCTCTAAACTGCAGTTGGATGGAGTGTGGGTCATGGGGGGCATGGTGTGCCAAGTTGGGTCTTTATTGGTCTTGGTTCTGGGCTACAGTGGTCTGTGGGGAATGATGGGTTTTGAAGTACTACAAATCCCATTTTCCATGGTGGTACTTCAAGTCCCATCATGCATGGTCGGGGCTCTGTGTGCCAAGGTAGGTTACTGTAAATTCAGGCCATACACAATGTCCCATGAGCTGAGGCCTAGTTAGGAACAGCAAGTTAATGAAGCCTTACTGTCAATTCAGGCCATACACAATGTCCAATGAGCTGAGGCCTAGTCGGGAGAATCAAGTTAATGAAGCCTTACTGTCAATTCAGAGCGTAAACAGCTTCCCAGTAAGTGAGGCCTAGTTAGGGAAATCAAGTTAATGAAGTCTTACTGTCAATTTAGAGCGTAAACAGCTTCCCAGTAAGTGAGGGCTAGTTAGGGAAATCAAGTTAATGAAGCCTTACTGTCAATTTTGGGCGTGGTCTGTGATTTTTTGGGGTGTAAATTGTCGGTTGGAAGTGATTTGGGTGTTTGTGTTGGGGATTGGCTCAGGCCTTTTCCTTATTCTGTTTTGGCAGTTTAGTATGGATCGGAATTTTCATGTTGGCTGGCCAGTGCAGCAGTTATGCAAATCCGCCCTTATTGGCAGCCAATCATGTTGTTCAGAATGTAGAGGCTGGGTGAGTCTTTGGTTGCCCCGGAGGATGCTGGTAAATGTAATTTTATTTTTACTCGTTGTTTTGGGGGCCTTTTAGGTTTTGGGGGGGAAGTTTCTTTGCTACAAACGTACCTTGCTTGAGGCCTATTTCTGTTTTGTGTTTCTGCGTTGTATGGTTTCTTTGTTTGAGGTATACATCACATGACGTGAACCCATTTATATAATAGATCAACACAGCAATTTACAGTTTTGGATGCTCTGTGAAGACGTCCCTATAGACCAGGGGTGGGCAATTATTTTTTCCAAGGGGCCACACAAGAGCCAAAAAATATTATGGAGGGCCGCATCAAAAAGGCTGAACTACATTGTAACCTACATTATTTATTTACTTATTTACTATATTTGCTATATATTACACATCATTAATATCAACATATTAATATTTCAAGAAATATTCATATATTTTAGTATTAATATCATAATTATTATATTATAGTATATATAGACATTGTAATATATTGAAATTATAATATAACATTATTATATTATATTATTTATTATATTGTTATTATAAAATTATTATAAAATTATTATAAAATAATAAAAACCAATTAAATTAAATTAAATTCAAGAAGATAAGGTGCGAACCAAGATGAAGGCTGACATCCTCAAGAGAGGAAGGATCCCAAGATGGAATGGCCCAATGGACCCAGCCCAGGGGATAACAAAGCAGACCCAGCCGCCACCGCAGCAGAGCAGCAGACGATCGGAGGCTGCAGGCCTCCGCCCACTCTCGCCCCCAGCTATTCCCCAGCTGATCGCCCTGCTATGGAGTGCCTGCCATCCCTGGAGGTGATCCAGGCCTGCAGGGGGAGCACTCGGCGATCTGAAGCAGCTGATCGCCCTGGCGACCCGGAAGACGATCAAGTCTTCCGGGTCGCCAGGGTGATCAGCCCCCGCAGGTCGCCAAGTGATCCCACTGCAGGCCCGGATCGCCTCCAGGGATGGCAGGAACTCCAAAGCCACTGCTCCTCCGGCCTGTCTGCTGACACAGGCCCCACAGAGCCCGCGATGGGATGGCGACAGCGGCACCCCTTCCTCTTGGCCCCGCCCCCGATGCCCTTCTCCCCGGGCCGGACACTGCTATAGACACTGTCCTGTTGATAGCCTGCACTTCAGAATTTGGCAGAGCTTCACTGCCTATAGCACTAGAATTCAAATAAAAAGGCTCATTTCTTTCTCTTACGTAATGTATGAACGCATCACAGATGGAGCCCACATAAATGAGCCTGCACCTTCTTCTGTGAGAGAGAGTAAGAGAAATCCTCGTTTGCACCACCTGCGGTTTTGTAAGTTCCCGTTTATAAAAATAATCAACTTTGTAAACCTATGCTGTAATCAACTTTTAAAAATGCTATCAAACTGTTTTTAGATACAGTCTAACAGTCATATACCTGGGAATAAGCAGAACTGAACAGATTCAGACTTGCTTTTAAAGAAATGTCTATCAGACTGTACTGATTAATTTAATACTTCTAGGGCTTTCTTTTTCTTAAAATTGTACTTCCTAAATATGAAAGAAAAAAAGGAGAGATGGAAAACTTAAGCTGAAGGAAGTCCAATATTTCACATATAACCAGTCTGAGAAACCAGCTACACTCTTGTATAATCCTAACAGTTCCTATAGTTGGAGAATAGAATTGCACTATTCTCAGTCCTTCATAATAATAATTATTATTATTATTATTAATAATTATTATTATTTATTCATATTCCACCCTTCTCCCTGAGGGGAATCAAAATAGTAGTACTCTTAAGATGACTCAATAATGGTTACAGAACAAGTGGAAAGAAGAAATGATTATTTGGCTTTGGGCCAGGTCATCTGAATCACAGTTGTTTCCTAAATCAATCTCCCAATTCACGACTCCCTTTTAAGGACCTGCTTCCCTTCACAGCGTTAGGTTACTGGAGATAAGCTGCAACTACACATAAGGGCCTGTCTTTGGAATGTCCTTCCAAATAGACCCAACTGTTATTATCACTCTAGACATCTAGGAAACACACTTTTTTGTATATTCTGAGAAGATCTGCAGGGTTTTGCCGTTGCTACTGCTAATTTCTATGATTTTATACTGAATTATATTCAATGTCCTGAGAATTTAAATGCTATTTTATGTAAGTGCCATTGGTCATTTGCTTAGAAGGCCATCCATTTGGGTGACATTGAAGTGGTTGCTAGTGCCTTCCATGTGGATGAGATGGTTAATGTACAGGGTTACAACTCAGCTATAAATGAACTTTTCAAGGCATTAAACCAATCTTGGGTGATAGGTTTCATCATGTCGGATCAATTGTCTACAGTTCCAATTAAAACCCAAAGCAAATCAACACTACACTGACATGGAAGCCACAAAATGATGCTATGAGAAAACCACAGGGCTGTGAATTGGCAAGCCTTTGAGGTAGAGTGACCAACTTCCCAAATTTGGAGAAGAGAACACTAGACCCCCAGAAACCGTTTAGTCTACAATACCACCAAATTTACCACTACTGCAATTGCTAGGAAAATTTGTCAATCAGTTATCTGAAGGCAATTAAACTTTAATTATTGTGAATGTATTTTAAGGAGCAAGGTAGTCTATTGCTGAAGTGCTGCATTATGTTTATAATTTTTCAATGGGTTTGTCATTATTTTGTTTAAAAGTAAACCACCTTCTCATTCAATAAATAAATAAAACTAAATAAAACTAAACATGTAAATGAATAATAGTAATCACAGCCTGCTTCTTCTCTGTATTCCTTACTCACAGAAATTCTCCGTTCCCTAGCCTCAGCCTATTGGCAACTAGATTCTGATTTTCAATCTCTTTTTAAATCCCATTGGGAAGGAATGAGGAAGGAAGGATTAGATTGTACCAAACAATCAAACTTGGAAGAAAGAGCATTTTGAAGCGCTTGTCTCTCATCTCTTTTAACATACCAATGTTGCTCCAGGAAGCAGGAGGAGGGGGAATTCCCCTCACTTCCTAGTGCAAAATTGGTATGCACCAGGAAGCTCCAGAGACACATAATGGTGACCTGGTGAGATTTAAGTTATTTTAAACTTGGGGGGGGGGGGGATTTGGGCTGTCCCCATTGTAGTGCAGGTGTTACCATACTACAATGGGGACAACACATGGGAAAGCCTGCTTCTTTTGAGCGCACTTGTGGACAGCAACGTGGGAGAAAATGGGGCCCAAAGAAGCAAATTGGACTGTGTGGACTTACCCCTCGGTAGTCAAGCCCCATAGGGCTCATATTCCATTAGACCCGCATCTTTCAGGAAGACCGTTCTAATAGATTATCAAATCAATTTGGGATAAAGCAGGATTTTTCTGCTTTCTCTCAAATTAATTTAGTTTTACCAGAGATACCGTCTGGACACCTCCAGTAAAAGTGCAGGAGCTCCCATGTTATGGGCCCTGACTGGATGTGCCTTCATTTTCCCGATAGAATGCTTCAAAATTCTGTTCAGCACTGGCAACATTTTTAGACCTCCATCTGCAATGAGCTTAACACAGAACAGTCAGATTTCATTACACCATTACTGCAAATTTCTTTCATTGATTAGAAAGATTCTCAAGCATTGTATAAGCCCTCTCTATCTTGGAAGTTTTTTTCCTAATCAGTATTTTATATTTTGCAATACTGGATTTACTGTTTTAGAGTCACCACAGATTCAAAATATATGGTTACCAATGCAATGATTTTCATTCTGTCCTTCATCTCATTTCAAAAAACAGCAGATTTTTTGTTTCCATGTCATCTTAGTGCAGTTTGTACATGAGGTCAAAAAATCCATATGCTGTAGTTCATATGTTGTAAATTATTTCTGCCTAGTTTTGAAAGGCCAAAGGAAAGGGGCTAATACATGTCCATGGAGGATGTGAATAATGTACTATAACCATTTTATTTTTTTAAAAAAAGTTGGTTGGCTTAGAAACTGTGAAATATGCAAAATTATTTTTCATTACAAACAATGTTGAACACCATTCCAAAGGTAATTCATAAAAAGGTTCCTATAAGCCAAGAGTATGCTTGCTATAAGTCACTAGGGAGCCACATCACAGAATGCATACATTTATATTATGTTTTAATACATTTAGTAATTTAGGGGTCTGATTTCTTGATATCACATACAAGAATTTGAGGATGTGTGCCTGATGTTTCAAATCTACACTAATTATAGTTTAACTTACTATTAATAATAATTTTATTTCTTTCCCACTTCTCCTTGTGGTTCAAGGATGGTTACAACATCACTAAAACACACACAATTTAAAACTATTCTACAAAATGCACATATTAAAATATTTTGACAAAATACATATTAAAATACACAGAACAAAGATTAAACATAAGATGCAAGTTTAAAATTTGTGATTAAAACTGGCTGTGTAGCATCTTGTGGCTGGAGGGGTGAGAGTGTTCAATGCTTCTGCAATGTACCATATATACTAGTGAGTAAGTCTATCTCCTGTACAAGCCGAGAGCAGGATTAGGGGCCAAAGTTAAGGATTTTGATATGGCCCATGGATTATGCCATGGGAAAAGAAAATGTCAAGGTCACATGAGAGAGCCAGCTGTCTGTAGCTAGGGTTGTAGCCAAAGAGTAGAGGTTTGACCTCCCCCCCCCCCAAAAAAACTTTTCAGATTAAAAAACTAGTTTATTCGTGAATTTTAACTGGTTAATCAAATCCCCATGCTAAGTCTATGAGAAGCAAAAATTAAATGAGTCCCTCCAAAACTGCAAACATTATCTCAAGCAAATTTTGACAATTTATTCACACTGTCATTACTTGCAGCAATAACTGGTATAATGGAAACAACCAAGTTGGCCCAACCATAACTGGCAGATGGGTGGGTATACACCAAAGTTTATCAATGCATCCTGATTTCTGTCAAAGTGTATTAACACAGTTTTCAAGTATTTCCAACAGATGTTGTTGTATTATTTTGTTTTATCCTTGTGGTTTTATTGCTGTTGTAGATTTGTTTTTTTTATTATGATGCTTGATGTAAGCTGCCCCGAGCCAGCTGGGAGTGGCGGCCAATAAATCTAATAAATAAACAAACAAACAAACTATAAATTACTAATTAACAGTCATTTTCAGTTATTTTAAGACTTGAAATTTTGTAACTAAAATAGAAAATTGATTTAATTAATTAAGTCTATATAAAATATAGAATTTATTCCTAACCCCCCATCCCTGGGCTCAATTTTTAATTTTTTTTTGCTATGGCCCAGCCTGTAGCCAATTCCCTGCTCGGGCATTCAAAAAAAGCTAGAAACAGAGGGACTAGAAGCTGCTGGTGCTTCTTTTAGGTTCTTTCAGGATGGAGTAAGCTCTCATGCTTTGCTGTTCTACATAGAGAAGATAATCATTCTGTTTTTATATAATAGTTAAGGTACAACACTCAGACTGATCTATGGATTAGTCAACCCAGGGTTTTTAGGTTGATTTTTGGCTTGATTTTTAAATAAAATTTCTAGAATTATACATGAGTACATAGGGAAATATATAGGGAAGACACCCAAAAACACGTTAACTGTGTTCTAACTGTCCATATTGGCACAATTCATTTGATAACAAGATATCTATGTTGAAAACAGGGAAAAAAATCTTATCTGAGCCAATCAACCAATGAAAGAATAAATTTCATAGTCAATCCATTTCTTTCACCAAAAACATTTTTAACAATCTTTAAATTAGGATTATCCCATAGAGTTATCGCAGCATGACCACATTAGACAAAATTATAATTGACAAGATATCATATGCAAAGCCAACCTGGCAGCAGAGACTGCAGGGAATCTCATTCCTTTTTTCAAAGTGGTATGGTTGCAATTGTTAATGTCCCGACAGTGCTCTGCAGTGCTTTTCGACTAAGCCAAAGCAGGAGGAAAGAAATGCTAAAATACTGAATATTTTATGGTATCTGCATTTTTAATAGTTTAGCAAAATATATGTTTATATGTGTGTGTACGCCAGTGAGGAAAAGTATTTTCAATTGCATGTTGAATTGTTTAAATAGAAAATCATATATACAATGTTAGGCACCTGTAGCAATTTACAACAATACTGGATATCCTGCACTTTACATATCTATTAGAATCTATCTAAATAGCAAGAAGGAATGTATTGATCTCCTAATGATCATCTTTTAAGAGACCCAAACAGAATCTAAATTAGGTTATGTTGGAAATAGCAACCTTCCAAGCCTTTGCTAATTGTTTGGAAACGTGTATAATTGTTAACCTATATTATATGTACATTTTTGTTTGCCAGTTTGACTGTACCTCTTGGTGTGGAAGGAGCTTCAGACACAGGTCTCCATATTGTATTCGGTTTACATCAGACCTCAGTGGAGGTTGATGCATGTTGCTGTTTAGACTTTAATAGAAAAGTATGATTATGGACTTCAGTGAGTACAGCTATACTTAAAGACTATGGACAATTGATTAAGTATCATAACCTGTGTACTCAAAACAGAAAAGAAACTACATTTTATCTAACTGAACTCTAATAAGAAATGTGCCTGTATGGTGAATTCATACAAGTTGTTTATGAGTAAACAGGTGAGTCTATTAGGGATCCACAGTATGAGAGAGCACGAACAACCTCGAGGATCCTAAGTAACAACTGTGTCTTACCAAAAACAGCACTCAAGCTGGAGGTGGGAACCCTTGTGGAGACACAATGACTTGTCCAGAATCCTTCTGAACATACACCAGAGGCCCCGCCTGATACTAGTAACCTGCAGCCCCTGTCACCGACACGACTAAAGATCCGTTCCTGGAATATAGCAGGCACAGGGCTTTTTTTCCTCCCCAGAGAATATGGACTTCCTGAAAGGCTTTGATATTTTGGCATTGCAGGAAACCTGGTTATCAGAGAAGGCCTAGCCAATACAACTTCCTGGATTTGTGAGTTGGCATAAAGAAGCCAAGAGTCACTGTAAATATGGAAGGGCCTCGGGTGGGGTGACAACTTTTGTTAGGGTGGAATTGGGCTGGAGGACTGTACAATTATACGAGGGTACAGACAATTCACATGTGCTGGTACTTATGATGGGAAGGCAGGATAATATGATTGTCATAATCAATGTGTATATACCTCCAGTTTCATCAGCCCATTATAGACCAGAAATGTGGATCCAGTCAGAAATTATAATTTTAGATATCCAACAGCAACATCCTTTGGCGACAATCATTCTACTAGAAGACTTTAACGCAAGGATAGGGCCATCCCCAGAGAACCTAGCTAAAGCCAATGGCTTTCATTTAATTTTCATTGAGCACCTAGCAGGATGGCGATCTAGAGACACTAAGTCCAATGCTGCAGGTCAAAAATTTATGTCCATGCTTAGCAAGTGTAACCTACAAATCTTAATGAGTAAACAAGATATGTTATTTTTTTCAAAGAAGAATTTGTTCTTATCACTGAGTGCGTATTTTAATTAAGAGGTTTCAAGGGAGTCTTCTTTTTTTTTTGCAACTGCAGACTGCAACTTCAGAGAAATAACCATCCTCTGCTAACCAAATATATTTTTGTAATTGCATATCTTTATCCCTAGCAGTTTTAAAGCCATGGTTCTTCAGTTTAACAATGAAGCTACCTGTATGCCATTACATTAATGCTTGTGAATACAACTTGTTCAAAGGGTTGACTTCTAACAAGGTGATGCTTTTCTTGATTAGTGGTTTTCAAAAGGTGGTCTCCCCATATTCAGGAAGATTCACATTTGCCAAACGGATGGGACATCATTTTTAATTCTTTCAATAAGGTTATGGCACACTTATTTCCAATAGGTTATGGAATTTTCAATAGGTTCAAATAAGATAACCAAAATTAAGATTTTCTTCAATTTAAAGTTCTACATTTTTTATTTTTTAAAGTTTTACATTTGAGCATAACCTTTTATTTGAGATACTTTTAATTAAAACAGAGCAAAGTTGCCAGAAACTGGCCAATTACCAACACGTATGGAATCCAAATCGCAACGTGCAAGAATAGGAAGCAAACAAGGATACTTGGAATATTTAATAATAATGACACAAGCCTTCCAGTTGCTACTTTGTAAACCAATTACAAAAGGAAGCTTCAAAGTAAAGCATAATAACCCCTACCTGAACTGTTAACAGATTGTCAAAAGCTATGTATCCGATATCACTTCCCGTATGGAAGATGTCAGCGCTGCTTTATTAATCCTCTATATTTTTTTACATCTTTTTGTTAAAAGTGGCATTAATAGTCCTTTTACCTGTCTGATGAACATTACACGCTGTTCTCTCACTCCTGCTTTCCTCCTGTGTATATTCCATCTGCTTGTCATTTTTAATTTAGTTGTCCAAATAAATAAAAAGAAAGCTAAAAATAGAACAGCAAGAGCATCAGAAGTAACAATGGTGTCGCAGGAAAGAAGGGCAGTGCAGGGAGAAAGGAGGACAAGAAGGATGTTTATCAGCAATAGCTCTTGCTCTTTCCATATGCCTCACATTGATTTAATTTCTCTTGCTTGAAATTTACAAAAAGGATTATTAGAATAGAGCAAAGTGTCTATTTTAGACTTGCTCTGCCTTTAGTCTGAATGAGTAAAATGACTCATGCTGTTCTTGAAGACAATTTTACTAATGTGTTCTTTTGTGGGTGAAGCAGCTAATGCTCTGACAAACAGTCAGAGCATTCGCTCCAAGGGAAAAGAATCCTGTGAGGTAACAGCAATCTTATGCAAAATTATGTATTTTCATGGTGCTCTAGTTGCAATTTTTCTTCTTAAATAAGAGCCACGTTATTAATCTAGAAACTGTGTAGCTTTGAACAGTGATGAGGCAGCAGTTTCAGCAAATTACAGGGGAAATGCCCATAATGAAGGGTGGTTTTTAAAAATGGATCACTGTGATAAAGTCTTTTCCCAAAACCAATTTTCTACAGCTAGGGTCTCTAATGGAGATTCCCAATATCTAACTCTTCAATATTTGTCTGGCCTTATTCTAGGGCGCCTTCGACACTAATGAATAAAATCCCACATTATCAATCTTGAACTTGAATATCTGAGAGTATGGACTCAGGTAAACCAGTTCAAATCAGATATTGTGGGGTTTTCTACATTGATATTCTGGGTTATATGGCTGTGTGGAAGGGACCCAGGGTTATCTGGAATGTGGGGATTTAAAGATGGGCTTAAAGCCAACCTTAAACCTGTCTCATAAACACTGAGAACTGGGAAGCCCTGCCCCCTGAGCACTCTAACTGGAGGTCAGCTGTGACCAGCAGTGCTGCAGAATTTGAAGAGGTGTGAATGAATGTCAGAAGGGATAGAGGTTCTACGAAGAAGGTGCATCAAGCCAAACTTGACCTGCCCTTCACCTGGAAACCAATGGCCTCGCTGCGGGAGAATATGTGGATCAAGAATAGGGCTCCTTCGCCACGTACGGACCCACTGCCAAGACAATACACTTGGAGGAACCATCATCCTCAGGCTATGAGGGATTGCCTAAGTATGAAGCTTTTCTTAGAGCTGGGTTGTCAAACCCATTTTCACCAAGAGCCACATCAGCCTTATGTTTGCCTTCAAGGGCCAGTTATAATTGTAAGACTATCTGTATACCTTTATAAAACGGAATGTATGTATGTATGTATGTATGTATGTGTGTGTATGCGGAGGGCGGAAGGGCGGATATGTGGCAGCCACTTTCACAGGCCAGGGCGGATATGTGGCAACCACTTTCACAGGCCACAGCGACCAGCGCGGATGATGGACCTGCACCAGACTTGGTACACATAACCCCCCCTAACCCCCTTTACGTCTTGGCGTGGGTCGGGGGACATGACCCACGGATTATGGGATTTGTAGTACTTTCCAACACTTTGGTTCCCACAGACCACGGAGCTCACCAAAAAGAACCACACTCAGCACACACAGCCCCCATGACCCACTCTACGTCCTGGTGCAGTTCGGAGGGGGGTGGACCATGGATGATGGGACTTTTAGTGCCTCTACTCACTTCCCAAGTCCGCTGCAACCCTCATACAACCCTCATACAATGATAAAGACCAAACTTGCCATACATAAGCCCCATGACTGCCTTCACGTCCTGGTTAGGTTTGGGGGAGGACTGACAATAGATGATGGGATTTGTAGTACTTTCACACCCCTCTGTTCCCACAGACCACTGCGGCCCCCAACAAACACCGATAAAGACCACACTTGGCACACAGAGCCCCAGTGACCCACTCTACATCCTACTGAAGTTTGGAGGGGGACAGAACATGGATGGTGGGTCTTGCAGTACCTTCCCTCACCTTCCAAGACTACTACAAACCTAATCCTATGACTGATCAACACCAAACTTGCCACACAGAGCCCTCGTGACCCACTCTACAGCCTGGTGCAGTTTTCTGTGAGACGGACCATGGATGATGGGACTTGAAGTACCTTCACTCACTTCCGAAAAACAATGCATCCCTCATCCATTCACCAATACAGACCAAACTTAGCACACAGAGCCCCCATGACCCAATCTACATCCTACTACACTTTGGGGGGGACAGGACACACAGAGATGATGGGACTTGCACTACCTTCAGTAATTTCATGATACCACTGCAACTCCCAATAATGATGGATCAAGACCAAACTTGGCACACAGAGCCCCCATGACCCACTCTACATCCTGCTGCGCTTCTCAAATAACCCAGGCAGGGCCGGGTCCCCAAGCTAGTATATCATAAATGTAACTATGTTGCCCTGACTTTGCATGCCTTGTGGGGCACATAAAATGCTGTGACGGGCCAGATTTGGTCCACAGACCTTCCATTTGAGATGTGTGCCTTAGAGGTTGTTCGGGTTCTGTGAAACAAATATTTGAGCTGTATATAAAAGTCATTTTATGCAGGGATTTCCCTGAGACTTGAAAATTATGTCACGGTGTCCTCCATGGTAAAAAGATTGAAAAAGCTGCCCAAGGCAAGAGACTTCCAACAACAATAACAGGAGCACTTATCTTACTTTCTAGGACAGTTGGAAATGAAACTTTTTAGTGTCTTCAGATGATTGCAGAGTGTAACCATTCCAAAAGGCCCTAGCTTTAGGTGTTTCTTTTATTACTCTTGATATAAATGCTCTCTTCTCTCCACTAAAATTTATAGCAGCTTCTCTGTTGCAAGGGCAAAAATAAAAACAATTCCCCCGATTCCCACCACCACATCCCAAAGCTATTTGTCTTAAGAATCAAAGTATACCTCACATCAAATATGCTACTCTTGAAATCCTATAAACGGTAGATGTACATTTCTCTTTCTCCTGCAAAGGAGTTATTTTCAGAAGATGCAGTTAAAGCAGAAACACAGTTAAGGTAAGGGTACGTGGCTATTTCCCTGTCCATAGTTACATTGCTCTTCATCACCACTTTATAAAGAAGCCTTCTTGCACAAAATAAGAAAAATGTAATGTTGGGTGCTGCTATATACAATTGCTACTGTTACTGGTGTTGTCGTTAACTTTATTTACATCATGTTTTCCCCAAAAAACTGTACTCAAGACAGATGCACTGGACTTCTGGGAACACCTGGATGTTCCCATTTCAGATGTTGTTGGGTTTTTTAACTTTGTTTTATTCATAGAATCCTTCATTTACTACAGCCGGTGACAGGTTTGAGTAGACCCAAGACTACAGAAACCTAGATGCTTGGACTTGGGGAACAGTGTTCCAAGCAGAGATTAATGGCTTTTACTTTCCCACCGTGCCTCAGGATAATGCTAGATGCAGCCATAGAGTAAAGTTTAAGACCAATGTGCCATAAGTAGAAAATAAAATAGTCTACAGAGCAGTCAGCACTGGGCCCTGTGAAGTTGCCAGGGTACTATGGTTCCTTAAGTATGCCAGGAGCTAATCCAAGCCCAGGTGTACTAACTCTTCTGTCTAGCTAAAATGCTCATAGCATAAGACATATACTCTGAGGAAAGTTGAAGTATTTGCAGTATTCCAGTCAGTCTCTGTCCAAGATAATCCACACTGTCCTAAAAAGGCTTCATGTGCAGTTTCTTCAGATTTGTTCCCTGTCTACCCTGCCTATTCTGATAGTACATTAGTTGAATAATGTTTGCCTTTCTCTACAAGCTTCCTGTGGTCATGCACTTCAGCAACACCTGGCTTTGCAAACTTGCCTCTTGAAATTATAAAAGAAGCATTAATAGCCCAGTCAGGGGAACTCTATGGAACATAATAAGTAATTTGCTTCCTGCTCCCAAAATGTAGGATAGAATGGAGTGTTATGTTGCCTTCCCTAGAATTGGTTGTTGCATTAAAAGTCAAGCAACATTCCCAAGACATTTCCAGGTGCAGCATGAGTAGAACTTGGGATTAATCTTTTTAAAATCATAAAAAAATCAACAACTCCTTTAAAAACTGTTATTTTAATTTTTTAATACAGGTTGGGTATTCCTTACTCAAAATGCTTGAGACTAGATGTGTCCTGGAGTTTGGATTTTGAAATACCTATATCTGTACATATATACTTAATACCATATCTTGGAGATGGGAACTATGCCTAAACACAACATTCATTTAGATTTTGTATACACTTGATACAATAACCTGAAGGTAATTGCATAACATGTTTTTAATAATTTTGTACACAAAACGAAGCCTCAGCCATCAAAAACCAAAGGTTTCTATTTCAGCCACCCATGTGGACAATTTTGGATTTAGAAACTCAAGGCAGACACAAACTATTAATAAATAGTTTGATTTCAACTGATCAGCATTAACACAAACATTTTCATGTTTTGCATTGTGCAATCTCTTTCTGTTTCGGTCTTTGGTCTTTCATGAGTTTGTACTTTAATATAGATGACAATTCTTGCTGATTGTACTCATCCTATCTGTGCCGTCGCCCCAGGCGTCTAAAGCCTGTAGAAAGGCGTAGGCGTGTCACTCTCTATTCCTGGGAGATTACGAATGCCTTCCTGTCGCTGCTTTGGGGGTCTTCACGGAATACTCTGAGGTTTGCTCTTTGTGTTAACTGATTTTATTGGTTAAGGGAGTTGCATTACTCCAAGCAAGCACAAACAGTCTCTCAAATACAAGTAGGGATTTTTAGGCCCCAAAATAAAGTGAACAATTCTTACTCTTTTCCAGCGAAGATTAAGAGATGGAGTCTCCCCAAAGTAGTTCTTCCCTCTGGCAATGAAGTCAGGGGACATTCAAAGCCACCAACGACCGGCCTGCTGGATGTACAAGCCGTCCACTACCTGGCACGGTCGCTGGTAGAAGGCGCCCAGGTCTCCTTTCAGCAGCCACTTAGTCATCCGATGTACTAAATATGCTGTATAAGTCCTGGTTGCTTTTGTTTTAGGAGGTAGCCTGTCCAAGGGATTGCCTGGTGGACCTCTCTAAAACACGTCTATAATCTTTTACTCTCAGGAAGCCTCTGACAAAACTATACAAAATGGAGGCTGCAGCCTAGGAAAAGGGGTGGGACCAAGCAGGGACTAACCAATCAATGCAAACATTAGCTTAGCTGTGCCTTTAGGCTGCATGCAAGCTTGCAACCACTAGGGCAACAGAAAGCCATACAATGACGGCACACTATTCTCAATTGACAAAAGCACCCTCTGATAAGCAGTACAGCTTTCCACACCAGAACTTACAGATATGCTTGCTAAGTAAAGTACAATCGGATCAGGATGGAATCTGTAACTAAGACCTCAAATGCAATATAAATGACCTATCATATGTCAAATTCAGCAAAGTAATACATTTTAAGGACCTTTATAATAAAAAGGAACACACAAAGGACCACAGACCAAAGTCTAAAATTATGTTGTAGTATAAACATTCATAAGATCTAAGAAATCAAGAAACCTGGGGGGTGGGGGGAGGCAAGCTGAAAATAAACTGACTTCAAAATCATGTGACATATTCCAAAATACTGCCTGAGAAAGAAGGGAGGAAACAAAACTAGGTATCCAAATGCCATTTTTGTAACTATACTGAGAACCTGAAATAGCTATAACTAAACTATCTACCTACCTGCTTTCTAATTAAAACGATACTCACTCCTGAGAATGCAACCAGCAAGCAAATAAATCTAGAAAATGGTGTCTCTGCATCATTATATTAAGGGAGAGTCATAAATCATTTTAACTGCATTGCTGCAATAAAAGATACAATGTTAACAGGCAATGAAAGTCTCAATTTAACAAAGAATCCTTATCACGAGGGGGAAGCATAAAAGGGGAGTGGTGAGGTGGGACGGGGAAAAGAAAAATTGGAGCATGTTAGCAATTTTTTTACAAATACAAACTTGTTAATATAATACGAAACACACATTTCTATTTAACATACAAACATGATTCTTAACTAAGGGTGCTTCCAGACATTACAAAAATGTGTGCCAAAGCAGGTTTTTTAAAACTTGCTTTGGCACACATTTCTGTCCCCACCCCAAAAACTGGGCTTTCCCATTTGAGTGTCCCCATGCCCTCCTGGTAACTTCTGAGAGGACATGGGGCCACCCTACTCCCCCTCCCCAAAAAAAGTCCCGAAAAAGCCTAAATATTAAAAGAACACTTACTGGACCTAAATGATGCCTTTCTGTAGGCCTAATGGTGGCCTTGTACGTTTTCTCTTATTTTAAGGGCTTTTGGGGGATTTTTGGGAAGAGGGTGCGCACCCTCCATGCTTATCTGGGCTTTGGAAGCCCAAAGAAGTGAAATAATAATGCAAATGCCAATTCGAATTCTCAAGGTGCATCTGCACTGTAGAATTATGTACTTTTACACCAATTTAACTGCCTTGGCTCAATGATATGGAGCTGTAATGTTACCTTCTCTGCCAAAGAGCGCCTCTCCAAACTACAACTCACAGGATTCCATAGCACTGTGCCATGACAGTTAAAATGGTGTCAAACTGAATTCATTCTACAGTGTAGATGCACCCTTAGGCAAATGTGTGGTGTATCCACATTGATAAAATTAAGGGCACATCTGACCAATCCATGTAGCTTGGTGTAGCTTGGTGTGAAGTCAGATGACATGACAGTCCATAACCACTACATGCAGCATGAGGCTAATCTGGGTTAGTCTTTTTGCACTGCTGGTCAATAGAGGACTGTTTGAAAAAAGGGTTACTGGATACCTGTGCACACAAGTGTGCAAAAAGTACAACTGCCATAACCTAGATTCATGGTGGCAATATTATTTATTTATATTTATTGTTCATTTTAATATACCGCTCCTCCCTGCAGGCTCGGAGCCATTTCTCAACAAAACTGCATCCTTCATGAATAGGTAGCTCTGCATGGGAAATGATTATTCTCCAAGTTAATAACAAGGTATCATATCTCTATTCTGTCCATCTCATTGCATTAGCTAAACAGCACCACTCTTATGAAGCAGAAAAAATGGTGAAAGTTTATTTGCAGGTCTTTCCTCTTTCCCACATACAACAGAAAGTCCTAATGCTGTATGAAAATGCTGTCCTATTTTCTTGTGCTTTATAATAACTAATTCCTTATTCCCTTCCCCACTGTATGAATTTTCATTAACTGGAAGTACAGTAATGAAGAAACATCAGAAGTATAGAAAGAATCACCATGATAGATTTTATAATATTGTGTGAGTACTTTAGCAATACATGTGGATAATTACCTTAGCAATAAATATTGACGATAAATTATAACAACTAGGTTTTCTGCATTCCTAATGTATGTGTCTTCATTTCTCTAACACACCCAAGGTCAGTGTTAAGTGCCAGTTCACTTCACAAACATCCCCTCTTGCTCCTTCTTATAAACCTTTATTTTCAGATGGCGTCAATTTAAAAAAATGTCTCAAATATACCTCTTCATTCCTAGACCAAATTATTTTTGAAAGCCTTGGGGCTAAAGAAACCTCAGTGGCTCCTTATTATTTCTGAAATGTGATTATCCATAATAAGACACACTCTAGAAATAAATATCTCAAAGTCAAAGCTATATAAGAATATATAAAGGTCAGTCTGATTCACAGGTATCTTATCCCTTCCTACTGTGATGCACTACAGTGAAAATAATGAGCATTTTAATGTTCTTTAAGTTTAACTAGACGTCTTGCTGGAATACTGCCACTTCTCCCTGCATACTGTGAAATGATTTCCAAAAGTATGAGGACACTTACATCCCTCTCAACTGATGCCCTCAAAGCAAAAAAAAAATGCTGTACATGGTTCTATCATTCTGTTTCAAGATATTCACATGTTTCTTTTCATAAAGAGAGGTAAAATTACTGGGGCATGTGCAATTTTCAGGAGAAAAACAAGTTGTAGGAAAAGAGTTTAAAAGCTTTATCTCCTCAAGATAAGTTGTTTCTTCAAATTGCATAGGCAGCAAGGGAAAAGTCAAAATAATCATGTCACGTGTAACTTTACCCTAGGATTCCAAAGAATGGGTTCTAGTTATTTCCCCAGATTTTGTGCAAAAGGAGCACAGGTTGACAAGGAAACACATTGCAGCACAGGAATTTCCTATTGGTTTTTATTCTATCTCCCATACTATCCTCTATAACTATATTTCTTAATACCTTGTAAATACCAAATCTTTTTTTTTTTTAAAAAAAACAAGTTAAAAACATCATAAATGGAATACATACAGAAGAAAAAAACTAAAATAAACCAAAATATTGGCCAGCACAGTGTAAGCCGATGCAAAAAAAGTATCATCACCATGTAAGTTCAGAGTAAGGAAAGGCTATATCTTAAATAAACCTTTTTAAAGCTTGGGAGAACTGAAATTTGAAAGCCAAAGCCAAAACAACAGCATTATGGCTGCCAGGGAAACTTTACTTAAAATAAGATTAGAAGGACTACCATCATTCAAGACTGAAAGTACCACCACCACCACAAAGAAAAATCATATTGCATACTCCAGGGGCCTTTCAATGGGGGCACATCTAAAGAAGACATGCATGGGCTACATCAAGTGCCCTTCCACACAGTCATATAACCTAAAATATCAAGGCAGAAAATTACACAATATCTGCTTTGAATTGGGTTATCTGAGTCCACGCTGTCATATATTCCAGGTCATAGCAGAAAATGTGGGATTTTATTCAGCTGTATGAAAGGGGCCTAAGTTGCCGTTCAGATATTCTTGAACTCCAAGTCACAGATTTCAATTTTGGCTATGTTACCTAGGACTGCTAAGACTTGAAACCCAATAATATCTCAGATGTACATCAGTGTTTCCCAACCAGTGTGCCATGGCACACTAGTGTGCCGTGAGCAATCAGCAGGTGTGCCGTGGGAAATTGGCACTCCCCCCCGCCCCCCAGCAGCTCTTTCTCCCTCTTTTCCTCCCCAACATTCCTCCCTGAGGCAAAAGAAGGGCTCCGCCGAATGCCGGAAGCTTCACGTCAGTGAATTGGGCAGTGAGCAAACCTGGGAGCATCGGGAGGCTGAAGCATTCACAGGTTTCCAAGAAACAAATTGAGCCTCTCCACTTAGAAATGTTTAATTTTTTTTACTATTTTACTGGGTTTTTCGAGAGTTGCCTCCCCCCCCCCCGGAACGTTTTATTACAGCTTCATGACATCCATAGTTATCTGGAAGCAAGTTTCACTCAGGGTGAAATTTCACAAGCCCTATGAGGAGTGGCTTGAAGAGCTAGGCATGTTTAGCCTGAAGAAGCCAACTGAAGAAGAGAAGGCTGAAAGAAGACATGATAGCCATGTATTAGTATGTGAGAGGAAGTCATATATATGTTGTGTTTATCGAAACAGGCCCAGGTTTCACACTGAGTGTATAAATACATTTAAAAACATATCTATATGTATTACTGTGTTAGAGTGTCATTTTGTGTCATTTTGGTTGGTGGTGAGCCACAGGATTTTGTAAATGTAAAAAATGTGCCGCGGCTCAAAAAAGTTGAAAAACACTGGTGTACATGACTCCCACCTCAGCTTAAAGGTATAGATGGCAGTTAACGAGAACCAGCATTACTTTTAGTTTTCATGTTGGTGCGAGCCTTCAGGAGACCAGAATTCAGATTCCCCAATCAGTCATGGAAATCCATTGGGTGACCTTGTGCAATTTGCACTCTCTCAGTCTCAAAGGAAGAAAATTGCTAACCACCTCTGATCAAATCTTGCCAAGATAATCTTGCTACATGTTCAATTCAGGGTCACTTCTGACACACACAAAAAAGAGTCACCATAAGTTGAAAGCAACATGAATACAGTCAACAACAACAACAACAACGAAGTTTTAATGGAACAATGTATTCTATAAGGTATTAAAATCCCCAGACATATACTGTAATTCACCACATAATATGTGGCGCAGCTGGCTAAGTGTCAGCTGCATAAGATCTCTCTGACCAATAGGTCATGAGTTCGAGGCCTGCCCAGGTCGAGGTGGGTGCTTGACCTTTAAGTGTAGCCTGCTGTTGACCTTTGCAGCCCGAAAGACAGTTGCATCTGTCAAGTAGGTGATGAAGGTACCACAATAAGTGGGGAGGCAAATTTTGACTGAATTATGAGGCCATTAAAGAACTCCAGGAATGCTGAGGAATGCAGAAGGAACAACAAGGGATGCTGGGAATGCTGAGAGATGAGGAGTGCGTCAGCTCCCCCTGATGGCCAGAGTTTGCCTCTGTTCGTATGCATGTGGAAATGGCAGGGATTGTCTGCTAAGTATGTGTACCTGTAATCTGCTCTGAGTCCCCTTCAGGGTGAGAAGAGCGGAATATAAATAAAGTGTATTATTATTATAGTCGCCACTGCATAATAGTCTCACCTTCTTTTTTGGCCAACAAATCAGTATTTTTCCTTTCTTCATGGACATTTGAGCTGACTGATGACCTTATCACAAAGGATGAAAGAGAGGAGCATCTGGGTGAAACCATCACTCCGTGTGCAGCACATGTGGGAAGTGTCGTCCTTCTGGGGAGGATCCAGTGGGGCCAGCAAAATGTGGAAAATCTCCCACGTTTTGAGGGAAGCATCCAAAGATGTTTCCACCCTGGTTGTGGGCAGGGCTTCCGTCAGAAGTCACACAACGTTATGTGATGGCTGGCATAGGGCTCCATTCCCAAAACATGCTGGAAGCATCCTAGGACACTGAATTCAGTGAGTATGATGGGGTTGTGAGACTGGAGTTCTCAGTCTCATGTCCTTGGAAGTAAAAGAGGGAAAGCCCCAGACTCAGCAGGCTCCATTTGTATTTCCTTTTAAAAACTGAGGAGTCTGGGTCAGGGGTTCTTCCTTCTCCGTCCTGCCTTTTTGGAAGTAGAAGGAAAGCCTCAAACCCAGCAAGCTTCACACAATTTTCTTCTTTGTGTAATGGTGGCACCCCCTTTTTTTCCAAAGGGAGACTTTCTGTGACTATCACACCGTGAATTATTGTAGTTTTATAGGCCAAAGCTAACATGTAGACTGGCTGAAGTTTCTGGATCACCTTCAAAGAAAGTCTCACACACAACAGATTAACCTAATCCAAGGGCCCTCCCACACAGCTCTATATCCCAGAATATATCCCTATATTATTATTTGCAGCTGAATGAAGCTAGACCAAAAGTCAACTACTTCTTTTTTCTCTCTTTCTTTTTTTTTTGATGCCTCTTTATGTTTTCTTTCTTTTTCTCAACACCTTTTATATTTCAAATCTATATTTTGATCTTAATTCTATAATCTCTTATTACTTTTAATGTAACTTTTAAAGGATTTAATAAAATACATATAAAAAAGATTTTAAGAGTTGATGCAAATTCCATTAGCTGAGAGGAGACATATGTCACCGATAGAAGACACAAACAGGCATACAATGTTTTGCACCCCATGAATTGATAGTTTAAAAACAGATACTTCAAAATATAGCTGCCACATCCTAGCATGTTTCACTAGCATGATGGCCCATTCCAACTGTACCATGACAGGACATTTGTAACCTCCAGGTATTGCTAGACTGTAACTTCGAGTAGCCCTAGGCAAGATAACCAAGGGTGAAGAATTTTCAGAATTGCAGTCCAGCATCACCTGGAGAACTGTAGCTAGCCAACCAAACATGCACTGTGAATACATCATGCATACCTTTTTTTAGTACCTTAGGTCCCACTAATACCACCAGATCCTGGACTATTAGCTCTTCCTCCCTCTTAGACCAGAGTTGGAATGATCCAGATAGTAACATGTACACATAGCCAATGGTGAAGGATGGTGGGAGTTACAAGCCAGCTGAAAGGCCACATATTTCCCATCCCTCCCACTCCAATCATACTTTTAAGGAGTTTACTGTACTGAATATACATTCAACAACTGTACTTAATGCTGCCAAGCTGCCAAACTCCCAGCTCAGTTGTTCCATTTGACACAACACAGGGTTAACAGTGACTAAATTTCCTGAACGTGTTGTTTTGCAAGAAAGCTCCCCTGTCGCTCCAGTCTCCAGTTCTATAGCATGCCAGCAATCAGTGCAGAGGGTGAAAGCACTCTTTCTGGAAAGCAGGGGAGAAACCAGTCAGGCTAAATAACACTTCTTTTACACACACCACTGACTATGAGGGGATGCTAGACTTACCACAGGGACAGAGGAAGAAAAATAATATCCCAATGAAATGGAGCAGGTGGAAGAAGAAAATAAGTCGAGGTGAAACAAGAGACACTAAATAGATTTGAACATCAAGACTGACTCTTTAATTGTTTAAACATGTTTGAATTTAACAGCTAAGATTTTTTAAAAACCTGTTAGTGGGAAGAAAAATTGCATTTTTGTTCACTGGCAACACAGTTAAGAGACCATAAAAGAGTTTCAGTTTTCAAAAGAAATTGGAACGAAACAAAAAGACCACGAATGCTATGAGATGCTCTTGATGTCAAGATGTTTTGCTCTGAATTCAAGCTGCTATAATATTTTTTCCTAATGTAAGTGTGTGTATGTGCGTGCGCCTGCACACTTGCACACATGCCTAGAGGTCATCTCTCAAATAACGGTGACCTTATAAATTTCATAGATGTTTCCTAATTAAAGGATAGTCGGGGATAGTTTGCCATTGCCTTCCTCTGAAAGGTATTGTAGGCTGTATTCACACATTAACCACCATGATTATGGAATACTATGGAATTCTGGAATTTGTAGTTTCATGAGATATTTATAATTCACTGTCAGAGAAGTTTTGTGCCACAACAAATGACAAATCCTAGAATTCCAAAGGATTGCACCACAACAGTCAAAATGGCATTGAACTGTTATAATTCTGCAGTACGGATATCTCCTTGATCACCTAATACTACTTGGTGCCCCCCCATCTGTATTAGCTAGGGTTTATCCTGCTCAGTTTCCAAGATCATATAGGATCTGGTCCCTTCAGAGTATTTAGGCTTCCTCACAGGCAATCCCTCAGTTACAAACATCTGACTAACAAACAGCTCATAGTTAAGAATGGCAGTGAGACAACGGGAAGTGAGAGACATCTACCCCTCAGAAGGGAAATTCACTCCTGAAAGAGTTATCATGAGGAAAGGGTGTCTCCACTGAAGCTTTCTCACCAATCCTTGTTTTCATAATAAGTCATTTTTTTTTCAAAATCCAATTATCACAGGGACAGAAAGTGAGATGAAATCTTCCAAATAGGGGCACAGGTAACAAAATAAATGTTACAGTGATGTTAACCTTTCCCTATGCTATCCAAAACTAAAAGATATATATTTTGGCTGGAGTTATACTTTAAAATGTACATACTCCAACTTACAAACAAATTCAACTTAAGAACAAACCTAGAGAACCTATCTTGTTCATAACTTGGATACTGCCTGTAAATCCTTTTGGAAATTAATTGTTAGCAGCTTTCTGCAAACTTTCACCTTCAAATATTTTCAACTACAGTTCTAGTCTGCCATAATTGTAATGCCGATAATGACTCAAGATAATGGGTGCTGCCATCCAAGAAATTTGATGGGCACCAGGCCAAACAAGAGTCTTGTTAGCATTCTTCAATCAAAACAAAAAAAGGTGTAACTTACCATTGCATATGCTGGAGGGTGCTGCGTGTCATGGATAGTACATGATTGGATTTTGAAAAATTAGGCTTGTTATAGACACAAAGATTGGTGAGAAACTTCAATGGAGACTCCTTTTCCCCATGGAAAGCCTTTCCCTTTCTAGAGGTTGATGTCTCTCACTTTATGTTGCCCCCCCCCCCTAAACTTTAAGTTATTTGTAAGTCGGATGTTTGATAATCTACTTCATGAACCTTCTAGGGTGCTTGTGCTCTGGTCATAGCTGTCATTATTATTATTCAATTACAAGGACATTTCAAACCATACGGTTTTATCTGCATGCTCTACAAGCACGTTATTGTTTTAGTTGATGGTGGCTTTTAAATAGTCATCAATTTTATCACTTTTTAATATTTTAGTACAATATTGCAGGTTTAGTGCAATAACCCATGCTATACTGCTTGGTGATACCAACCCTAGTCACACCACTCAATTTGCAAGTTTGCAAATTTGTTCTTTCCTACAGTTTGCAATAATATGCCCACAGATTTGTGTAGTTTGTATACCACTTAACTAAAGGAAATACTTTATTTCCACAGGTCCCATCAATCAATAAAAGACAACTATTTTGGAAAGCTCTGTTTAATCTTTGAAACGTAGCTGCTGTTTTCCTGCTACCTCAACACAGCATGCTTAAAATCAAAAAATTATACATGCACATTTTGGCCTCATTTCAACAAAAATTTGCATGATCAATTAAAAATAGCTTCTCTTAACAACAGAAGCAGAATACTCTTTTGATATTATTTTTAATCAAGGTGGGGAGTAAAGAAGAGGTCACAATAATGATGAGGGCTTCAGTGCTCTCTCTCCTCCATCCTCAGGTAGCAGAAAAGCTTGGGTCATCACTATTCATTGGCCATTGTTCCACAAGTTCGGCTAATTGATCTATTTCCATCAGTGGGATTAGGAGAATGCCTCATACAGTCCTCTCTGTACTATCACAAACATGTTATAATTATAATAGCTATTGTTTTTGTTGTTGCTTATATTTTTAGTTTTGTCTTTTTCCTTATGCATGATCCGAAGTGGCCAGTCCAGAGGGTTGGCAATTTCCCAGACCCAGTGATGAGGGGTTAAGATAGATTTTTTTTTTTGCAAATTGTCAAATAAATAGTTTTCTTCAGTGTCCACAAACCATGATAAAAAGAATCTTAAACAAGAGAGAATCTTTGCAGATTGGTGCTTATTTTGAACTGAAAAAGAATTTGTGTGTGTGTTTAAACACAAACAATTGCACTTTCTAGGCCGAGGTAACAATTTTGTACAGAAAATGATTTTTTTCTGCAAAGAAAACATAATGTATTGTTCAAAAACACGATATGTATTTTTGGCACAGAATAAAGCCTGAAGTGTAAATTGTCTTCATAAAATTTCACAGTCACAACTCCCTCACAGCAATAAGAGAAAGTATACAAGCATTCATTTTTATCTGTGGTAACAAAATCTACAAATATTCATATTCCTATTTGATGTCACAAAGTGAAATAGGGGAGAAGAGAATACAAGAAAGTACCATTAAGTCAGCAGAAAGGTGGCTTTAGACCAGCGGTCCTCAACCTGGGGGTCAAGACACCTGGTGAGTCACGAGGGGGTATCAGAGGGGTCCCCAAAGATGATCAGAATACACAGTATTTTCTATTGGTCACGAGGGTTCTGTGTGGGAAGTTTGGCCCAATTCCGTCATTGGTGGGGTTCAGAATGCTCTTTGATTGTCTCTCTCTCTCTCGGCATTACTTCGCGAACGAAGATTCAGGAAGGACTCATCCCACGCTTTTTACAAGCGCGTTGATGACTAAAAAGGCCAATCTGAGATAGGCAAGTTCGGTTGCAGAAAGCGCAGCAGAAAGTCTCCTTGGGTGATGTTTTTTCCAAGTTGCGGTTCTTTCTGCGTTGTCGTTTCTCTTCGAGACCCATTCGGCGTGTCTTCTCGAAAGAGGCCGCAGCATTGTGGATAGTGCTTCTCCATGCCTCCCGATGTGAGGCCAGGGTGGACCATTGTTGGTGATCAATCTGGCCAAGCCTGAGATGTTGTTTCAGGGAGTCCTTATATCTCTTTTGGGGGCGCCTCTCTTGCGCTGACCCGTGGCGAGTTCACCGTAGAGTAGTATCTTTGGGAGGCGGTGGTCCCGGGGGCGGGGGGCTTTGATTGTAGGTGAACTATAAATCCCTGCATATACAACTCACATATGACAAATCAATCCCACCCCCCCCCAACCCCACCAGTATTCAAATTTGGATGTATCGAGTATTTGTGCCAAATTTGGTCCAGTGAATGAAAATACATCCTGCATATCAGATATTTACATTATGATTCATAAGGGGAGCAAAATTACAGTTATGAAGTAGCAAGAAAAATAATTTTATGGTTGGGTCTCACCACAACATGAGGAACTGTATTAAGGCATTAGGAAGGTTGAGAAACACTGCTTTAGACCACATTTTTCCCCAGAATGGCATGCATAAACACAATAATATAAAGTGGACATCAGGAATCACTGGTGGAAGGACCAACAGAATACACAATATTACACACAGAAAATGCAAGGAATGGTAAGGGACCTCTTGTTCAAATATAATTGAAATGAGCACACAAACAAACACACAGTTCTGGGAAGGGGGCATAGGAGCACAGTTAGGCAAGCCAAGTGAAAGCTCAGGAAAAATGTACCAAGACAACTGTCTGAACACTACTATGGATGAACACTAGCTTTTGTGATTAGAAGACACAGCCACCCATAAAACAATAATTAAAATGCTTATTTACAGTTTTCTAGCACCAAGGGAATATTGCACTGGAGCCGAAGTTTCTCTTTAAAAGAAATTAACACAACAGACTGAGAGAGCACCTGTTAGAAATAAACAAATGCACACATTAATTAATTTGGCGGGCAGATTAATCAGATCTCTATTGGGCTCCAGTTGGCCTAAGGCTCTCCCAAATGTGGTTAGGCTAGCAAACGTTGACTTCCAAATATATTCCATTGTGCAGAATTTTAACACTCAAGAATTTGTTAAACATAATAGGAAGCTCCTTATCTGATTATACTAGTTTCGCAAGTAAGCCATGGTAGCAATTGTGCTCCTAGTATCTGGCATTCTCAGGAATACAGCACCTGAATGAAAATTTATAAAATACATTTTGGGGGACTAGAACCTTTAGAAAGTAACAACTAGCTGGAAACTGTAGTCTAAATTATATTAAGCTATTGCAAATAGCAGCCTGTGATCTGTTTTCCACAAAAAAAAATTGTACAGAAAATTACCAGTTCTGAAAAGCTAGGTACTCGAAATTAGATTTTAATGCAATGAATGGATACAAATGAAACTAAATTAAGGACTGTTTCCCAGTCGCACTAAACATCTGGGTATCAAAATGTGTGCTGATAAGGGGCCATACTTAAAAATTTCAGTATTGTTTAAAGTTTTCAGCTCCTTTTTTCTTCTTATTTTAAAGTTCTGGCACATGATCCTAAGAGCCAGAGCCAGTAAGCAGTCTGGCAGATACTGAGCTAACTTTCGAAAGCAGCTGCCTGTATAGAACACTACAGTGACAAATTCTGGATCTCATCAGAGCATGGAGAATGGAAGACGTGCCACCACTATCCCGAAGAAGTCACACTTCTTAAAAGTATTCTGTGACACTATAGCTACATGGGCCTCCAATGACAAATGTTAAAATGTCCAAGAAGAATGTGCTGTCACGCCTTGTATTTTATGTGCTCTAATAAAAAATAATAATTCCCTTGTAAAGCTTTGGTTTTATTTGAATTCAAACATTTAAACAACATTAAGCACCATTTCTTGAATTTCTATTCCCAGTCACGTCTTTCAGTTCAACTACTTTTGACTACTGGGGAAAAATCAGCACAAGGCATAAAGTTAATGTGATATACTTTTCAATCTGTGATTAAATTCAAGACATGCAGTTGGAAGGAATTGCAAGGACCACTCAATCCATCTCTCACCATGAAAGCACTCCTAAGAGATGACTATTGTTTGGTGGGGGGGGGGGGCTTCCAGACGTGACTAAAACCTGCTCCAAAGCGGGTTTAAGTCCCCACAAGTGCCCAAAAAAGCAGGCTTTCCCAGGTGCTGTCCCCAATCAAGTGCAGTTACTACCATGCTGGAATGGGAGCACCCCAACCCCCCCCCCCCCAATAAATCCTTAAAATAAAATAAAAACTTACCATGCCACCATGATGCTTCTCTGGAGGCCTCCTGGGGCAAGAGTGATTGGTGTGTCATTGGTAGGCTCTAGGAAGCCTCCGGAGAGGCATCATGCCAGCCCAGCAAATTTCCTGTTGTTTTCAGGGCTGGGGGGGGGATTTGGGGAGGGGGATGGCTACCCTCTTTGCTTCCCCAGGCTCATGGAGTCCAAAGGAGCAAATTGGACTGTGGGAACAGCCCATTTTAGAACCGGGCCTTTCAGGAAGGGCCAGATCTAATGGGGTGTCTAAATTTGATCCTCTTTTAACCTGAGGTGTCGTTTGTGGCTCTTTTCATTATTGCATCTGGCTCTCCAGAGCAGACCAGGCCTCGGTTTCCCAGCATGTACACTTTCCTTCTCCTTTCCTTCTTCTCTCCTTCCTTCTTTCCTCCATTCTCCCTCTTCCTTCCTTCCTCTTCCTTCCTTTCTTTCTCCCCTTCACCCTTTCCTTCTCTCTTTCCTTCTTTCCTCCATTCTCTCTTCCTTCCTTTCTTTCTCCGCCTTCATCCTTTCCTTCTCCTTCTCTCCTTCCTTTCCCCCTCTCTCCCCTTCCTTCTTTCTTCCATTCTCCCTCTTCCTTCCTTCCTCTTCCTTCCTTTCTCCCCTTCACCCGTTCTTTCTCCTTCTCTCCCTCCTTCTCTCCTCCATTCTCCCTCCCTCTTCCTTCCTTCCTCTTCTATTCATTTCCCCAAGTCTTCCTTTCATTCTCCTTCCTTTCTTTTCACTTCTCTCTCCCCCTTCTTTCTTTTCTTCTTTTCCCTTTATTATTTTACTTTTTCCTCACTCCCTTTCCATTCTTTTCCCCACCCTTTCCTTTCCTCCCTTCCTATTTCCTTCTTTCTTTTCCCCTCCTTGTCTCTCTTCTGCTTTTTTGTCTTCCTTTTCCATAGTTCGTTCTTCTTTTCTTTCTTCCTCTCCCCTCCCTCCTTTCTTTCCACTTTCTTTCTTTCCCCCTTCCTTCCATCTTCTCTTCCTTCCCAGAGTCCTGAGCATGCCTTTTGCAGAGCCAGGTCTGAAGTGTCCCGTCATTCTGCCAGGGGAATCCTTTTCTCATAGTATGTACGTATATGCATACATTTCGTGGAATTCAGTCTTAAAATATATTATATATATATATATATATTACATGGCTCTCACTGAAATAAATTTTCAAATATTTTGCTTTTATGGCTCTCTGAGTCAAAAAGGTTCCCAGCCCCTGCTCTAGGGTTAAAAATATGGAGGGAGATATAGCTAAACTGCCCCTATGTGCTCCAAGGCACAGATCCTTAAACTGTGGGTTGGGACCCCAAAAATGCTAATTGTTACTGTATGTTGGGATCACCTTCCCTCTCTCTCTCTCTCTCTCTCTCTCTCTCTCTCTCTCTCTCATGTGCATCTCCCTGGTTTTCCTTCTTTCCCATGCATGTATGTCTCTCTCTTTACCCCTTCCATCCTTTATATTTTTTGAGCTGCAAAAAAAATACTCGGGTACAAAGTGATCACGAGTTGAAAAAGCCTTTGTAGTTCTAGAGAGGGCATGGGGGTGTTCTGAATAAAAAGTAAATGAAACTTGGGGTGTGGTTTGGCCATCCAATATGATCTTACTGCAAACAACCCAAACTATCCCACAACAAACATAACTGTAAATCAAATGATACTATTCATGAGAAACTAAGAAAATAAAAAACCCTAAAAAGCAGAACAGCAAACATATTGCTGTTTAACCAAGTGATGAATTTATTTTTTTAAAAAACAAAATTTCTCACAATGGCACTTACCACTATCTTTTCATAATTGCAAAGAATAACAGATACCTATAGTTTTACAGATGGAAGGAAGGAAGGAAGGAAATAAAAGCCACAAGTGCTTCATGCTTCGTAATATTTGTTCTTTTGAGCCTGAAAAAATCTTTGGATTTGATAAAAGACTCCCAGTACTTTATAACAAGTGATGAAATATTATTACTGCTTTTGACCTCTTTATTGCTCCAAGCAGTAGCAAAACCTTGAATACAAACAGTACAAACGGACACAATGATGCCCCACAGAATTTTTCAAGTCATGTACCCAAGTGTACTTACACATCAGAAGAGTGATTTGGAGAGCTCCAAGAGGAATATATATACACTAGCTGACCCGTGCACGCGTTGCTGTGCTATATATGTGTGTGGATGTCTATTGATGTATATGTATATATGTGTGTGCATGTGTGTATATGTGTATGTATATATGTGTGTGGATGTGTACATATGTATATATGTGTGGATGTGTATATATGTATATTTGTGTGTGAATGTGTATATATGTATATGTGTGTATGTATATATGTGTGTCGATGTGTATATATGTATGTGTGCATGTGTGTATATGTGTATGTATATATGTGTGTCGATGTGTATATATATGTATGTGTGCATGTGTATATATGTGTATACAGTATATATGTGGATGTGTATATATGTATATTTGTGGATGTGTGGATGTGTATATGTGTGGATGTGTATATATGTATATGTGTATGTATATATGTGTGTGGATGTGTATATATGTATGTGTGGATGTATATATGTGTGTGGATGTGTATATATGTATATGTGTGTATGTATATATGTGTGTGGATGTGTATATATGTATATGTGTGTTTGTATATATGTCTGCCGATGTGTATATATGTATGTGTGCATGTGTGTATATGTGTATGTATATATATGTGTGTCGATGTGTATATATATGTATGTGTGCATGTGTATATATGTGTATACAGTATATATGTGGATGTGTATATATATATGTGTGTATATGTGTATATATGTATATATGTATATGTATATATGCGTGTGGATGTGTATATATGTATAAGTGTGTATGTATATATGCGTGAGGATGTGTATATATGTATAAGTGTGTATGTATATATGTGTGTGGATGTGTATATATGTATGTGTGTATGTATATATGTGTGAAACATCCGTGCAACGCTGAGCCGATGGCATGTTTCCTCTAACAAAAAAACTACATTTCCCTGCATCCTTTGCAATGGGACACGCCCACCGCTGGGAGGGAAAGGAAAAGCCCGGAGGGGGAGGAGCCAGCAAAGGCTCCCCCTCCGGCCTCTTCCTTTCCCTCCCAGGTGTGGGCGTGTCCTGTTGCAAAGGATGCAGGGAAATGTAGTTTGGTTTTGTTAGAGGAAACATGCCATCGGCTCAGCGTTGCACGGATGTTTGCTGTAAAGAAGGTAAGGAAAGTTTGTGGGTGTTTGTGTTGTGTGTGAATGCATGGTACTGGGGTTGTTTGTGAGTACATTTCTGTGCGTCTTCTTGGTTTAATGTTGTGTGGGTGTTTTTAGGGTGAATGTGTGTTTTTAGGGCACGGGAGGAGGCGGGAGGGGCTGGGAAGGAGCGGAGGGGTGTCCCCGCTTTGCCACGCCCTGCCACTCTCGTTACCGGGGGCGGCAGGGGGCGGAGGAGGCGGGAGGGGCTGGGAAGGAGGGAGGGGTGTCCCCGCTTTGCCACGCCCCCTGCCACTCTCCGTTACCGGGGCGGCAGGGGGGCGGGAGGAGGCGGGAGGGGCTGGGAAGGAGGAGGGTGTCCCGCCTCTTGCCACGCCCCTGCCACTCTCCCTTACCGGGGCGGCAGGGGGGGCGGGAGGCGGGAGGGGCTGGGAAGGAGCGGAGGGGTGTCCCGCCTCTTGCCACGCCCCTGCCACTCTCCGTTACCGGGGCGGCAGGGGGGGAGGAGGAGGCGGGAGGGCTGGGAAAGAGGGGAGGGGTGTCCCCGCTTTGCCACGCCCCCTGCCACTCTCCGTTACCGGGGGGGGCGGCAGGGGGGGCGGGAGGAGGCGGGAGGGGCTGGGAAGGAGGGGGGGGGTGTCCCCGCCTTTTGCCACGCCCCCTGCCACTCCTTACCGGGGCGGCAGGGGGGCGGGCGGAGGCGGGAGGGGCTGGGACGGAGGGGAGGGGTGTCCCCGCCTTTTGCCACGCCCCCCTGCCACTCTCCGTTACCGGGGGGGCGGCAGGGGGGGCGGGAGGAGGCGGGAGGGGCTGGGAAGGAGGGGAGGGGTGTCCCCGCCTCTTGCCACGCCCCCCTGCCACGCTCCCTACCGGGGCGGCAGGGGGCGGGAGGAGGCGGAGGGGCTGGGAAGGAGGGAGGGGTGTCCCCGCCTCTTGCCACGCCCCCCTGCCACTCCCTACCGGGGGCGGCAGGGGCGGGAGGAGGCGGGAGGGGCTGGGAAGGAGGGAGGGTGTCCCGCATCTTGCCACCCCGCCTCATGCCACGCCCACCCTGCCACTCTCCCTTACCGGGGGGGCGGCAGGGGGGGGCGGGAGGAGGCGGGAGGGGCTGGGAAGGAGGGGGGGGTGTCCCCGCATCTTGCCACGCCCCCCTGCCACTCTCCCTTACCGGGGGGGCGGCAGGGGGGGCGGGAGGAGGCGGGAGGGGCTGGGAAGGAGGGGGGGTGTCCCCGCCTCTTGCCACGCCCCCCTGCCACTCTCCCTTACCGGGGCGGCAGGGGGGAGGGAGGAGGCGGGAGGTGCTGGGAAGGGGGGGTCCCCGCCTCTTGCCACGCCCCCTGCCACTCCCTTACCGGGGCGGCAGGGGGCGGGAGGAGGCGGAGGGGCTGGGAAGGAGCGGGGGGGTGTCCCCGCCTCTTGCCACGCCCCTGCCACTCCCTACCGGGGGGGCGGCAGGGGGCGGAGGAGGCGGGAGGGCTGGGAAGGAGCGGAGGGGTGTCCCGCCTCTTGCCACGCCCCTGCCACTCCTTACCGGGGGCGGCAGGGGGCGGGAGGAGGCGGGAGGGGCTGGGAAGGAGCGGAGGGGTGTCCCCGCTCTTGCCACGCCCCCTGCCACTCTCCCCACCGGGGCGGCAGGGGGAGCGGGAGGAGGGGGGAGGGGCTGGGAAGGAGGCGAGGGGTGTCCCCGCCTCTTGCCACGCCCCCTGCCACTCCTTACCGGGGGGCGGCAGGGGGGGGCGGGAGGAGGCGGGAGGGGCTGGGAAGGAGCGGAGGGGTGTCCCCGCCTCTTGCCACGCCCCCTGCCACTCTCCCTTACCGGGGGGGCGGCAGGGGGGGCGGGAGGAGGCGGGAGGGGCTGGGAAGGAGCGGAGGGGTGTCCCCGCCTCTTGCCACGCCCCTGACACTCTCCACCGGGGCGGCAGGGGGGGGGAGGAGGCGGGAGGGGCTGGGAAGGAGGGAGGGGTGTCTCCTCCTCCTTCCAGGTCCCCCCCGCCGCTCTTCCTGAGGAGGCGGAGGAGGCGCTCTGGCTGCCATGTGCGAAACGTTCTAAACGTTCGCTGGCAGCGGCGGGCGGGTGGGAGTGCTGGTGGCAATGTTTTGGGGATCGTTTTTTGGGGTGCTGGGAGGATGTAAGTCCGTTTTTTTGGCTGTTGTCTGTAGCGAGTGTAATGGTCCAGTAGGCTGCCAAGTTTGGTGCCTCTGCGAGCCATAGTTTCTTTGTCTATATACGACTTTAAACGGACTCACCAAAATTATATATATAGATTTCAAAGAATGATGAATCAACCCTCTCCCATCTATAATAAGAAATATGTTCTAGGATCCACACTCCTTTGTTTTATGACATGGAGTTACAATATTTATAAAGTTATGTACACCAAAGTATGGGAGCTATAAATTGAGAGCTCATCATAGGGCTTCACCATATGAAGCAGGTATATCACAATTACAGCAGGATAATGCTGTTCTTGGCTGGTTCTTTTCACATGATGATGTCCTGTCTCTCCAATTACTACTTTGCATTTCAATCATGAGTGGAATGCACTTCTTCCTTGATGGAAAAGTCATAAATGATTCCTAATATCACTGCTGTTTCAAAACTTCCTTTAGTGTAATCCATCCCTTCTGCATCATTTCCAATATTCCAGCAGTCATGTGTCATGAGTGGGCATACTGTCCTCCTCTCCCCCTTCCAATTCCCAAACAGTGTGATGTTGCTTTTATTCCATGTTTCTCATCACACACACACACACACACACACACACACACAGTGTTCCCTCACTTACCGCAGACTTGCTGTTTCATATATATCAAGCTTGGGCCCTAAGATGTAGCGAGGGAACATTGTAGCGAGGAGGAAAGAAGAGCCGTCCCCTCACCCTCTTTACCTTCCTCTTCCTCCTCCTCGACACCTGAGCCTCTTGCCACCACTTGGGCCCCACACCACCTCCGCAGCAAGAGGCCCCGGTGGTGACAAAGAAGAGGAAGATGATGAGGGCGAGAGGGGCAGCTTTTCTTCCCTCCTCACCCTCTTTATCTTCCTCCTCCTCACTGCCACCAGGGCCTCTTGCTGCCGCTTGGCCTAAAAAGGTCCCGGTGGCAATGGGAAGAGGAAGGTCAAGAAGGTGAGGAGGTGACTCTTCTTCCCTCCTCACCCTCTTTACCTTCCTCTTCCTCCTCCTCACCATCGCCAGGGCCTCTTGCTGCTGCTTGGCAGCAAGAGGCTCCAGCGGTGACGAGGTAGAGGAAGGTAAAGAGGACAAGGGGGGCAGCTCTTCTTCCCTCCTCGCCCTCTTTACCTTCCTCTTTCTCCTCCTCGCTGCCACCAGGGCCCCATGACACCTCCGCCGCCTCCTCAATCGCAGGGCCCAAGCAGTAGCAGGGCCCAAGCTTGATAAGTGAGAAAACACTGTATATGTGTGTGTGTATCTTTTATTTTATTCATTTATTTACTTTATTTATTTACAGTATTTATATTCTGCCCTTCTCACCATGCAGGGGACTCAGGGCAGATTACAATGTACAGTCAGAGGCTATTTAACATTCCAACTTCTGGCCACCAGGGGAGCTGTTGCTTCATCATCCATCTGCGACACTGATGAAGTACTTTCCGCATTTCCCGGATGCTTTTTGCTAGAGATTTTTTATGGCCTCATATATGTTGTTAAATTAACCTCCCTACACATAGGTGGTACCTAAATTTCCTACTTGACAGATGCAACTGTCTTTCTGCTTGCAAAGGTCAACAACAAGCTACACAATTGGCCGGAAGCTCATTCCGACCCGGGCTGGCTTCCAGTCAGTAGTGATCTTTAATGCAGCTGACATGCAGCCAACTGCGCCACAGTCCCGGTGCTTTTCCACAGTCAAGGGGATTTATTTTAATTTCTTTGTCTTACAATTTTGCTGTAATTGCACAATTGCGACCAAAAAAAAAGATATTAAAAATTGAAAATTGACATGGCAAGGAAGGCAGGGTTAGTGAGACCCTGCAGAAGAGTGACTGGGGGCGGGGGCATGCATTGCCAAAACAACACTATAATGTGAATGCAGATAACTGTGAAAGTGATTGTTTCCATAATGATGCATTTCTGTTTGCGTCAAGTACTTGATTCCTAGAAAACAATGAAAGGTAAAGGTTTCCCCTGTCATTAAGTCTAGTTGTGTCAAACTCGGGGGTGCTCATCTCCATTTCTAAGCCAAAGAGCCATAGACACCTTAAAGATCATGTGGCCCGCATGACTACATGGAGCACCATTACCTACTGATCTACTCGCATTTACATGTTTTCAAACTGCTAGGTTGGCAGAAGCTGGGGATAACAGCTGGAGCTCACCCCACTCCCTGGATTCAAACTACCAATCTTTCAGTCAGCATGTTCTGCAGCTCAGTGGTTTATCTGCTGCGCTATCAGTGACAATAGCCTAGTATAACAAAATTTAGATTATCACACCAAACAGTAAATGCATTCTGTAAGTGCAACAGGTTACATGTAATCATATTTTCCTGAAATCTTTTTCTTTCAGTTCCTTTCTTTGCAGGTTGGAGGCAACACTGAGTTCACTGCTGTGTCTATCTTTGAAAATTCTCATTACTTCTAACAGCTAAGTAGGCTTCCCACTTTCGGTTATTGGAACAAGACCTTTAGCCTTCTCTTCCAACGTGCTTGTGCCTCACCAAACTCCAAATTCTCCCAATTTCACAGCATTGAGCCATGGCAGTTCAAATGGTGTCAAACTGCATTAATTCTACAGCATAAATGCACTCTGGGAGGCATTTTTAAGGAAGATAGATGGGCTGAAATGGAAAAGAAGCTTTTATGCAAGCTCTCTTCAGCCCAGAATTATGGAACAAAATTAAAATATTTGGAGACGGGACACATTTTGGCATGTTTTACACAGATAGTATGCCTATCCTATAAACAAGAGAGCTGTAGACCATAATAATAATAATAATAATAATAATAATAAATAATAATTGCAAGGAAGCTGATGAAACCATGGATTATATCCTCAGCTGCTGCAAGAAAATCACACAGACTACAAACAGAGGCACAACTCTGTGGCCCAAATTATACATTGGAACTTATGTCATAAGTACCACCTGCCAGTAGTAAAGAACTGGTGGGATCATAAACCTGAAAAAGTAGTGGAAAATGAACATGCAAAAATACTGTGGGACTTTCAAATCTAGACTGACAAAGTTTTGGAACACAATATACCAGACATCATAATTGTGGAAAAGAAAAAAGTTTGGATTATTGATGTCACCATACCAGGTGACAGTCAAAGTGACGAAAAACAACAGGAAAAACTCCGCTGTTATAAGGACCTCAAAATCAAACTGCAAAGGCTCTGGCATAAACCAGTACAGGTAGTCCCAGTGGTAATCGACAAACTGGGTGCCGTGCCAAAAGATGTCAGCCAACATTCGAAAACAATAAACAATGACAAAATCACAATCTGTCAACTGCAAAAGGCCACCTTACTTGGATCTGCGCGCATCATTCGAAAATACATCACAGTCCTAAATGCTTGGGAAGTATTCGAGTTGTGATTTTGTGATAGGAAATCCAGCATATACAGTATACCGCATTTGCTGTATCATGTTTTTGTGTCAGTTTAATAATAATAATGATTTAATTTTTATACCCCGTCTCCATCTCCCCGAAGGACTCTAAGTAGCTTACATGGGGACAACCCCAAAACAAACATGGTTAAAACATAACACACACACACACACACACACACACACACACACACACACACATATATATATATATATATATATATATATATATGGAACAGTCGTCATGTGAAGACTACCTCAAACAGAGAAACCTTACAACGCAGAAACACAAAACTTGCCAACAGAAATAGGCCTCAAGCAAGGTAAGTTTGTAGCAAAGAAACTCCCCCAAAACCTAAAAGGCCCCCAAAACAACGAGTTAAAAACTACATTTCCCAGCATCCTCCGGGGCTGCCAAAGACTCCCCCAGCCTCTACATTCTGACAACATGATTGGCTGCCAATAAGGGCGGATTTGCATAACTGCTGTACTGGCCAGCCAACATGAACATTCCAATCCATAACAAACTGTCAGATGACTGCCAGCGCCTCCTCCAACACTTTCAAATCAGAAGACCATGATGGAGATCAACACCATTCAAGGGGAGCTCTTCTTCCTTTCCCAAAAGATCTCCAGTGGCTTGGAATTCCACATTAATAAGAGGACCATCCAGCAACAATGGGGTTTGCCAAGGAGGGTGCTCCAGCCCCTTTATATGCTGGCTCCAAGGGATGGAGGTCATCACCAAGTACCTTTTGATGCCCAGCGCTGGAAGGGCTCCCTCAGATGGCCTGTCCATGAGGAAAGCCTCATCGGACATCGACCAATGGGTGCAAAAGACACAGAGCAGGACATCTTGAAAAGAGAGGAGCAGAAAGTTAGCTAGACATGAAGATCTTGAGAAAGGTGGCTAAAAAGGATACAGATAGGTTTTTTTAACAGTCCCCCAACAGACACTGGACGCACCTGTGAAGATAGAGATCCCCTGACAGGACAAGCCCTCCCCAAGCTGATCCGTCCTGGCCATGGTACAAGTCAAACCCGCAGGACTGCAGGCAAAGAGCTGAGTCACAAACATAAAACACCCAATTCACTAACAACAATTCCAACCCTTACATACTCAGACTTTCTCGCATCTCCTAAATAGGGCACAGCAACGCGTGCCGGGTACAGCTAGTATATATATACAACAGCATAAAACAGAATGTAAGGGCAACCATCAAATCAACAACCAATGAACTTGCAATAATAAATAATTTCTGAGCACGGGTGGGCAAATCGGTGCAACCCAATTATAAGGATAGGGCTGGTGGGTAAAGTGTGTAAGTCAAATGACAACATTAGGGATAGGGAGAGGTATGAAGTGGAACATTATGACTTTGGGTACAGAGTAAAGTGCGAGGACAGGAGTTGTGAAGCATCTTTTAAAACTACTATATAGTCCTGAGAATTTCCTGACCAGTCCAAAAAAGCAATTTTCTAGTCCTTGTTTCATACTCAAAATAGCTCATTCACTGCTGTTGGCCTATCTAGCAGGTCAGCACATTTAATATTCTTTTACTAGATAATGCCGCTTTTCAGGAGTTGCTTTACAAAAATTAGTCTTGTTCTTTTAAAAATCCATACAGACCTTTTAGGGTCTGGCTGTTTAAACAGCTTAAAAGAAATGGAAAAAAATTGCTCACTACTGCCTTGATGAGTTTGATTACCAGTCATGCTTCCCTACTTCTATTTATCTTCAGGGTGATCAAGCAGATGTCTCTCTTGTGATGCAGCCGCTGCAAAACAACTTGCTTCTAATGTCTTGAATGTGCAGACTGACATTTTAAACACACCTTTGAGGCATCCCCTTCTTTATGAGTAGCTTCCCAGGTAATGGCATAAAGATTGGCATAGTTTGGAACTTTAAATAGGAATATCTCTGAGAAGAACCTATCTTTATAATGAAAAAGTATGGAGTTTTTTTAAAAAAGCATTTGACTACACAATTAAGCAAATGCACAATTAACTTTAAAAAAAAACTAACTTACTGCACACTGAACCTTTTTTCCAAGGTTCCCATAGCAGTTTCAGACAATAATTAAGCTTTGCTATACCCTTGTGAGGTACGTAACACATGCAAAGTCAAATTAAAATGGAAATTGCTTGAAGCTGAGAGTTAAGTATGATCCCCAAATGAAGAAGCGACAGTATGTGCAATCATGAAAATGTTATGAATCTTTTACAATCTTTTCTCAGCTTATTCTCTCTTACTCTCTCTGCTTCATGATACATTGGGTGCAAATAAGCTGCATGGTTTGGTTTTAAACAAGAAGCTGTTCTTTCTTGAGAGTCATACCCTTTTATCATTGAGAGATAAGTAAATATGACAGTCAGTGCTATATATTTTATGCATTGCCATATCTTTGTTGCTCACAGTTCAGAGAGAAAACCAGGGATATGAGTCTAACAACTAATACGCCTAATTTGCCTTGCATGAACACTAGTGGATATTTACCACTAAGGAGGAGATTCACTCAAATGAGTATTTAACTCTTTTCAGGAAGACTATACTTTCCAAAAGGTTATGATTATTCCAAATAGTGTGAATGCTTCCAAAAGGCTATGGAAATTCCTGGTTTTTCAAAGGGTTATGATCTTTAAAAGATCATGCCTTCCCAAGTCTCAAGTGTGATTGCTGGGAATGAGAGAGCGGGGGCCTTTTTGGTGGTTGCCCTGTGGCTCTGGGACTCCCTTCCTAAAGAGGTTAGAAAAGCTCCCTCCTTTCTATCATTCGGGGACCAAGTTAAAGCTTTCCTATGGAAACAGGCATTCCCTGAAGGTGAAGAGTAGTATTGCAAACACCAGATTTATGTGCACAATGTAAGAATTATAGTGGATCTCCAGTAACAGACCTGACAACAGCCTAAAGGAATGGACATAAGTTGGGGTTTTTAATCTATTAAATGTTTAAATTGGGTTTTTGCTAGTTCTGTACTATGTGTGCTGTGGGTTTTATAATTTGTTATCAGATTTTGGTCTGCTGGTTATGTTTATTTTTACATTATGCAATGTTTTGTTTACATGTTGTTCGCCGCTTTGAGTCCCGATCTGGGAGAAAAGCGGGATAGAAATTAATAAATATATTATTATTATTATTATTATTATTATTACAGGTACAGATGAAACCATGTGATTCAAAGTAATATGGTAATTGGGCAGTAATTATAGCCCTGATTGGAATACTTGTGCATTAGAATGTTTAAGCCTTGTAGATAAATTGATACTTTACAAGTACATTGGGCTGCTGAAGAATATTTTTGTGGTTATCTCTAACTTCATGGATATTTTTATTTAAAAATTTATAAATGCCTGGTGAAACGCTGCTCAGAAATCTTATAAACAGCCATTTTGATATCACCTCCTCTTTGGGTACAGAGCAGTGTCAAACTCTGCACCACCCTAGCGATTACACTGTCTTTTATTCTCTCTTAGCCATGGAAACACATTGGGTGACTTTGGGCAAGTCACAGAGTCTCAGCCCAAGAGGTGGGCAACTGCAAACCAGTTCTCAATATACCTTGCCAAGAAAGCTTATGATGTAGTTGCCATAAACTAGATTCAATAGAAAGGTACATGGACAGGCATTACCATCATCAACAAAAATGTTAATTCCAAGATCTGTTTAAACTAACAGCCATTGATCAGACAGGCAACATGAACGTGACACAGTCAAATAAAAACAGTGAAAACTCTTCAAACTTTTCCTCTGTTTTCACTTTTCCATAACCACTGTTTGCTGTGCCATCTCTACCCAGAACTGAAAAAAGAGGGGGAAAGAAGAATGACTTGGGTCTCATTCATATCATGCTAACAAAGGACCACCAAACTACAGGCCAAATTTGATCTATAGCACCTCTGGATCAAACCTGACCTTTTCCCATACACCTTTGGGGGGGGGGGGGAGTTCCACTGGGTACTTACAAATTAAAATACTGGTAGTTTTCTCTCTGGAGGTCACTAGAAACAAAAAAGTTTTACACTTTTTGTTTAGTCTGCATTCTGCTACATTCAGTAGTAAATAATTTATCATGTTTATGGCATTAACCTGGAGGCACAGAGGTATCTAAAAGACCTGTACAATCTTAAGTCTAGGAACAAGGCTTATTGATTAAACTCAGTGGGCCTTGCAACCAAGAAACATGTGAAGGACTGAGCAACTTTGTAAACCTTTGCTTTTCAATATAAATAGAGCCACCGGGGATACAATGAAACATAAAGAACAGGCAGAAGATATAGCTGCAACAAAACATCAATAAACTGTTGCATAGCCTATGTTTTTGTGAAGCCTTTCCTTCGTTCTCTTCTCTTTTTTCATGTATTGTGTTTACATTGTGCAAACTTATTTTTATTTATCATATCAGTAGTGAACTTGGGGTACAGTTGTAATGTATTTAAAAACACACACATTTAAAAAACTTAAATGTCCTTTGACCAGTAGCTGGACACTTGGTGTTGCAACACTTGGGAGTGCCTCTGCTGTAGGGCTATAAGAAGGTCCTCCATTGCGCATGTGGCAGGGCTCAGACTGCATTGTAATAGGTAGTTTGTGGTTTGCTCTTCTCCACACTCGCATGTCATGGATTCCACTTTGTGACCTCATTTCTTAAGATTGGCTCTGTGACTCATGGTGCCAGAGCACAGTCTGTTCAGCACCTTCTAAATCGCCCAGTTTTCGGTGTGCCCAAGGGGGAGTCTCTCATTCGGTATCAGCCATGGCTTGAGGTTTTGGGTTGGACTCTCGCTTGCTGAGGTGTTCCTGTAAGTATGTCTGTCGATCTTACAAAACTATTTCTTGATTTAAGATGTTGATGTGCTGGCTGCTATCCGAACAGGGGATGGGCCAGAGATGTCACTGCCTTGGTCCTGTCATTATTGGCTGCTACTTCCCAGTGGATGTCAAGTGCTGCAATACTGGCTAAACCTTTGCACTATAGAATTTTCTCCTTGACTCAAGCATAGTTAAATGTACTTTCCCTCGACTCTCAAAGTAAATACGAACAACTCTGGAAAGGATTTTACTGTCTACCACTTGGGCTGGTACAACTGGTAGGGTACCCTTTTTGGAGTAAATGCGCTCCCTTATTTGATGCAAGGGAATATAGGACAAACACATTTTATTGTCAGCATGGAAGCAGGAGAAAGAAACTAGGACTAGGAACAAGAGAGATGGGAAATGGATTTCTGCTGATGTTAACAGAGAAAAACCAACTACTGCTGTTTGAAATGGTGGACGTGAGAGCTTCTTTCTCAGCAGGATGAAAAAGAGAAAAAAAGAGTTCTGCACATAGCAATTATGATCTTGAGATTCTGTCTTGCCTCCACCTCCACTGGATTACCTAGGTTAGATGCCTAACTCAGCAAACACATGCTCTCTCAAGTTTCTTCATTTTGCTCGTATATATTGATTCAGCAGATAGATCTGTTTTTATTCCTTGACAAGGGCTGCTTCAGCTACATGACCAGTGACTGATAGAAGGCAAGCAGAAGATGCTAAAAGAAAGTAGGAGAAAAAGAAGAAAAGTGGATTTCTGACTCCTGAGCTCTGAGTTGCCCCCAAGCTAAGCAGGCACAGTTTTAATAGACAGTTTTTACTGAGGAAGGATGAGGTATTTTACCAGAAACATCCAATTCACTAGTCTTCTATCAGTCTTCCCAACTCTGGTTTCCTCCAGATTATGTTATGAGGGTTGAATGAAAAGTAATGTCTCTATCTTCGTTACTTGGGTTTGGATAGGAATATTTTAATAAATCAAATGCAGAAATTATCCTTAAAATGTGCTCTTTAACTACCACGATTCACTTTTCTACATAATCACCGACAATTGGATACATTTCTGCCAACAATGAACAAGTTTTCTGAAGCTGTCACGGAAGAAGTTGACACTCTGTTTTGGGTACCCATCGTGCACAGATCTTTCGATAGCCAAACAAAGCAATAATGTGACCCACACGTTGGTGTGAAATGCTGATTATGCTTGACATTTCTCTCTGAGTGATACAACGAACATCCTGAATCAATCTGTCAACCTTTTGCTTGTGAAACTTGGTGGTTGCTGTCACAGGACATCCAACTCTTTGTTTGTCGCGCAAGTCAGATGTTCCCACCTCAACATCTTTCAACTTATTCGCCCAATGATGCACAGTACTCACATCAACACAATCATCATAAACAGCTTGGATTCTCTGATAAATCTCCTTTGGGGTGACACCTTGTGGTGTCAAGAATTCAATGACTGCACGTTGCTGAAGTCGCATTGATTGACCGTCTGCGCAGGGTTCCATACTTCGCACTTTAACAACACAACCATTCAATGCTAAGGCTTCCTGCCAAAATGGAACCGTAGAGGAGAGTCTAATGAACAAGCCAGTAGCTGCCACATACCAGTACTGCCATCTGTTGAGGAATTACGAAGGTGGAGGCATTACTTTTCATTAAACTCTCGTAGGCTATAGCTCCAATTATGTTGTCACAGGCTGGTGAAAACTGCAGTCCGCAACATCGGAAAGCCATCATTAGATTAGGAATTTGTTAAATTGACTTCAACACAATTTTAAGCCTTAAAACTATAATCACAACCAGTGCTAGTAGCTAATATATCAGAAAACAAAATCACAATTAAAGATAAAACATAATGGACTGGGATAGTGGGCAACAATTTTCTTTTAAAAAATTATCTGGGATAAAAATATGGATCTATGTTGGCTGTCTGCATGGAAACAGAGGAAAGACGAAAGGAAGAGAAACAATAGAGAAGTGAAGACAAAAATATGCACTAATAGAGGATAGAGGACATGTAGCTCAACAGGAGTAGACATTAATTGGATCTAGACAAATCTAATCCAGTTCTCGGCTACAGCAACATAAGTGTACAAATCAAGGAAAATATATAATATTTTCTGGAATGTAACCAGAGGAGGATAATAAAACTGAAAAGGGGTATGGAAATGGCATCTTATAAGTAACAACTTGGAAAATTAGTTATGTTTTCCCTGAAGAATGTAACAAGAAGAAATGATAAAATAGCCATTTTTAAATAACTAGGCATCTATGATATAAAAGATTGAGAAAACCTATCTTGTATTGCTACAAATAATAGGGCCCAAACAATGTATCAAAATTTAAGGACATTTAGGATATTTTTACTAAATATTAGAGGAGAGGTGGACAAAATGTGACCCATATGTGCCACCAGAGCCAGTTTTGTGACACCCAGGACCTCCAAAGTTACAATATTTTTTGCAAAAGAGTGTATGGAACCACATTTGGAGGTTTTCAGGTACAAACTAAAGCTACATTTTCCAAAACAATTTTGTCTAAAATGTCCTCTAAAGTGTGGATGAGCATTTCCATCATATTTAGGGATCAACTTAGTCTAATAGAGGACCTTTTTAAAAGTAGAAAATAAACAAGAAGTGACTTTGCTCACCCTGTTGCTAAAATAGCCTCTCTGGGCCTAATGCCCTTCATGATTTTAAGAGATGAAAGCATTTGGGAGCAGGGATTGAAATGAGTGCAGTGGGAGTAAGAGAGATGGTGCGTGATGGAGAAGTGGATGCAGCGCAGCTAATGTGGAACTGGATGCAATGAGCGTAATGCTTCTGTTCAACCATTTCAAAGCTCGCTGCTTGAGTGGTGATGGTGTGATCGTCAGTATAGATTAAACTCTCTGTCCCTTCTGGCAGTGACTGGTCATTTGTGTAGATGTTAAATATTGATGGAGTGATCACGCTCCCCTGAGGCAGGCCATTTTTCTGTTTTCGCCATCTGCTTCTCTGGCCATGGAATTCAACGAAAAAGCTCCTGTTTGGTAGCATCTTTCCTATGAAGTGGGTGAGCTAGTAGTCCTTTGTAATATATATTTTCTCAGCTGTAACCCAGTCTAATGCTAAATATGTCAGTACATTCTACTCAGTATTCTATTAAAGGCCAGTTATTGCAATCTTTATGAAACGAAGTAATGGTGAACTTACATATCATGTACAGAGAATCACTCCAGCTCATGGGGACCTCTCCCAAATCGATAGCCATTAATAATTCATCTAGCTGTTCTGCACAAGAGGCAAGAGTCACCTGCATTAAATTGGCAGGCAAAAAGAGAAGAATCCCACTACCATCTCTCCTGTCACCAGTTCTATCAATCTTCTTACAAGGAGAGTGACAACTGAAGAAAAGAGCTTTCTATACACATACTGTATGTTATCTATGCAAAGAGAGAAATCATGGGCAGGGGTTCAATCACATAGAAAGTGCTAATGGAAATGGAAACATAGTGAGAGTGTAAATTAGACAGAGAGGGGGCTGACTTAGCATACTCCCCTTTTTGTACATTGACACAACATATTTGTTAACAAGTCAATAGTGTTAAGTATAATACATCTATACACTATTGTCTAAGACAACAGTGACACTCATTCCAGAACTGGCAGGAAATCCAATCCTTTATCATCTAGAGTTTAGAAAGTTTAAAAAAAATGTTTTTACTAGAATTGTCTATGTCGACTGAGAGATTCTGAAAGCTGTAGTCCAAAACAACTTTTTGGTGCTCGTATATATCGATTCTTTAGCTCAGACTGTGAAGCATAATGGATATTGTAATATTAACAGGCATAAATAGGGAACAGTGATACTGACATCACAGTGCAGTTCTCTTGCCACTTCTCAAGTGCCTCAGATGTCACTCAAATGCTTCATATGATAATTTTTTTTAAGTACTCACAAAGTGATTACTGGAGTTGATTGCATCTAAATGCTGCTTATTCTAATCCAGAGTAGTGGACTGAATTTCAGGAAGTCTCTCTACGCTTTAGATTTTTGAGGCTTCATTAGGTTCTGTCACTCTTAACATTTTTCAACTATTATTACTTTTTAAAATCTTTTAGGAACAAAAAACAAGAAAGAACAACTTTACAGAACTTTAAAGTTGTACAGAGATAACAAGACAGAGGTGCTCCTGGTCAGTCACAAGACCAAACAAGATATAGGATTACAGCCTGTGCTGGATGAGGTTACACTCTCTTGAAGGCACAGATTTGTAGCTTGGAGTCCTCCTGCACTCATTGCTGAGCCTGGAACCTCGGGATGCGGTGATGGCGGGGGGGGGGGGGGCTTTTGTACAATTAAAACTTGTGCGCCAGTTGCGTCTGTACCTTGGGAAGTCAGACTTGGCCACAGTGGTCCATGCTCTCATTACATCCAGGATAGACTGCTGCAACAAGCTCTACGTACAGTTGCCTTTGAATACTGTTCGTAAACTTCAAATAGTCCAACAAAAACCAGCCAGGTTAATAACTGGGGTGGCATACAGGGAGCACACAACGCCCATGTTATGTCACCTCCATTGGCTGCCTGTTTGCTACCAGGCACAATTCAAAGTTATGGCTTTGCCCTACAAAGCCCTAAATAGCCCCGGCCCAGTTTACCTGGGCGAACGCATTTCCCATTATGAACTACCATGAAGACTAAGATCTTCTGTGGAGGCCCTGCTATCAGTCCTGCCACCATCACAGGTGTGTTTGGTAGGGACGAGAGAGAGGGCCTTCTCACTCCTATGGTACTCCTTTCCTGGTGATATCACATCAACCCCCCCCCCCCCTCTCCTGTCCTTTAGAAAGATGGTAAAAACCTGGCTGTGGGACCAAGACAATAGGAAACCCACTTCGCTGACCAGAGCTGGCATGGTGTTTTGAGATAGTTTTGAACAATTGATGTTAAAGTAGATATAATCTGATTTTAGTGTTTGTGTAAATTTTTATTTATTTTATGTTCTGGCATGGAATCCTTGTCATGTATATGTTATGCTCCGCCCTCAATCCCTATCAGGGTGAGAAGGGCAGAATATAAATGTTTCAAATAAATAATAAATAGTAAATAAAATCCAGTATAAAAGCTAATGAAGATATATGAATTACAACAAGTAATATCTAATTTAATAGCTGGTGAAACTTATCCCATTGCATAATGCGAATGTGTAAAAATTTTATACCTCTACCGTAAATGCCCATTGTTTAATTTGCTTAATTCTTTTATCATTTTATATTTTGTGCTATTATGTTACGCTTATCATTTTATTGTATTACATTGTTATGGTATAGCACTTTATTTCATGTTATTGTCTGTTGTATGTATTGTATTGTGCCTTATTGTAATAATCTGGGCTTGGCCCCATGTTAGCCGCCCCAAATACCTTCGGGGAGATGGTGGCGGGATATAAATAAAGTATTATTATTATTGTCATTGTGTACACTTGTAGTAATTTTTTTCCTTCAAACAGTTTTAAAATCACAGTAGTTATATGGCCAAGACTATGTGAATGTTTAGAAAAAAGGGATTATTTATTCATCTACTGCAACAAATTGACGTTGGAACAAGGAAATACAAAACAATAGGGAATAAAGTGACTAAAAGTATTATAATGAAAGTTATTCCTTTTAAATTAAAGATTTCCTTAGGGGTGAAGAAGAGTTAGGAAAACTAATAAGAAGGTAACCCTAACCTGCTGAATAATACATGTTCAATGCATATACATTTTTAAAGACTATTGTGCAGGTTGCAAAGAGCAACCTGCAAGAAAGAAAATGCCCTATTTATAGTTTTATGAGTGCAAATGTATTCAGGTTAGCTTCTTTGGTTGTAGGTTATGAAATAGTATGCAGGTGGAAAGCTGGAGGGAAAATTTCAAGCTGATTATTTTGCCCTGCCTGAATAATCAGACGGTGTCATACAAAACTGGAATATAATAGCAGAAGACAAACAGTCAAACAGAAGAACAGTACTATTCAAGTGCTGCATATTTGGGGTCTCATTCAGTCAATGGCTTCCTCCAAGTATGATTGAACACTGTTATTCTTAATGTACCTTTCCCAACCCAGTGTCATACAAATTTGAGAACCTACATTTCCCAGTATTCAGATCATGAACCATACAGGATGGAGATGTTGGGAACTGAAGTCCAAGAATGCCTTTACATTTCTGTTTAGGATGTACATGAAAGTTGCTTCTTGCAATAGCCAGCTCTCACTAGTTCCCAAAGTCTTAAGAGTTTGAGTACCATGAAGCCTTTATTACAAACATGCAAGTTAATTAATGGCATAATCCAGAGTTAAAACTAGAACTACATGGCATATATGTGAGCAGAGGATAAATCAGTAGGTAATTTTCTGGGTAAGTTTCTGTAGATTTTTTATGATTCCTGTTCTCCGGTGTTTTAATACACGCAACAAGAAATAAGCTTTTTCCACCATTTCTGTTACGAAGCAGTGAGTGAGTCAGAAATGATTCTGCGTTTCTCCACGTCTGGTCCCTGGCCTCGGCTCAAGCCTGGGAAGCTTTTTAAAACCCAGCGGATGACTTTCCTCTCTCTTGTTTCCCCTCGTGAGCCTGGGAAGTGTTTTAAAACTCAGCAGATGACTTTCCTCCCTCTCGTCTCCCCTCGTGAGCCTGGGAAGCGGTTTCCCAGTAGATGACTTTCCTCCCTCTCATCTCCCCTTGTGAGCCTGGGAAGTGTTTTAAAGTCCAGTAGATGACTTTCCTCCCTCTAGTTTCCCCTTGTGAGCCTGGGAAGGGTTTTTAAGCCCAGTGGATGACTTTCCTCCCTCTCGCCTCCCCTCGTGAGCCTGGGAAGCGGTTTAAAACCCAGTAGATGACTTTCCTCCCTCTCGTCTCCCCTCGTGAGCCTGGGAACTATTTTAAAACCCAGTAGATGAATTTCCTCCCTCTCGTCTCCCCTCGTGAGCCTGGGAAGTGTTTTAAAACCCAGTGGATGAATTTCCTCCCTTTGCTCCCCCCCCCTTTCTGGAGTAAAATAACTACTTTCAAAGTAAAAACCACCCAATGAAACGGGAAATAACACTTTCAAACCATTAAGGAAGGATTCAGAAGTCTCGGAAGTTTTGAAAAGTTTTGAACATTTTTTTCTGTGAAAATCGGAATTGACTTTAGAATCGGACCACCAATGCCCAGTACATCCAAAATGAGTATTGAACCTTTTTTTAATCAAACAAGCCTAATAGCCATGTATCTATAATGTCCCTAGCTATGGAAGCTACACCTGTAGAGGTCTCAAAACTGAATCATATACTGCTGGATACAAAATATCTGCTAGGGATAATGTTATCTGTTTTTCTTATCTTGTATATATCCATTTAGCTAAGTGAACCCAAGAAAAATTAAATGCAGCCAGAAAAAACTTTGCAAAGTAAGAAAATTGGATGCAAATTGTTCAGTTCTTCAAAAACACAGTTGCCTCTGGTTCAGAGACTGAAATCATATATTTGTGAACTGCTTGAGGAAAAGGCACAGTCCTGTTTAGTGAGGGAGCTCTCCAGAGTCTTTGCAACCTTGTCAATCATCTTTTCCAAAACAACATGAGAGAAAGGCCTCCTTGGAGACTTCTGCCTCCCTGTGTGATCTGAATTTGATAACTTTTCCACTGTCCAAAGAAAAACCTGAATCAAACTAGACTAACCATGGAGAAGAATTCCATAAAAATGCCATGTCCTAATTAGGAGGCCCAACCTTCTGTGCATATAGTGCATCTCCAACAATTATGAATATTATCTCTTTTACCTTTTTTTTTCTTTTCCAATGATCTTTTGAGACATTTGCCTTTTGTAAAAGAGAGAAGGACCTCTGCTTGTAATGGCCGAGTCATCCATCCATTCATCAGTTTACCTTTTCCCCAGGCCAGGATTCAAGGTGACTTACAAACGACACTAAACAACAGATTTAATAGGTTGAAAACTTCTATAGTTGAGATGAAACAGTATTAAAATAATTAGTACAAGATGTTACTTTGAAACAAAGAATAAAAGCCCAGAATAATTAAAAGTTATTTTCTTGTAAAACAATTTACTTGGGCTTTTAAGCTGTTTTAACTTCGTTTTTATTAGTATTGTATAATTTGTCATTATTGTTTTTATGTGATTTGTTTTTTTTCTAATGTTCTGTACTGTATATTTGAAATGTTTAGTCTATTTTTGTATTTTATGGCATTAAATGTTTGCCTTTTATGTTTTGAGCCGCCCTGAGTCCCCACAGGGAGATAGGACAGGATAGAAATTAAGTTTCACTTACTTACTTACTTTCTAACAACTTGTTGGAATAGTAAAGAAATAGCCATTCTAGCTCCCCTACCAAACGCACACATGAAGACAATGGGTTAGAGAGAAGTACTTCTCCTTAAGATCTCAGAACTCAGGCAACCTTATATGGAATGATATATACACCTAGAATCTCAGACAGAGGTAGGAAACATGTGACCATGAGATACTATTGCACTGCAAATTTCATTAACTCTACTAGCATAGTCAACAGTGATCAAGGCCACACAACCTTCACATCTGCTCTCAAGACTGAGAGGTTACTTATAGCCATGCAGGCTGAGAGATTATGGGAGTTGTCATCCAAGAAAGTAACCTTTCCAAGCTCTGGTCCATACACATTTTCACAGGTTAATGGTTTATTATTAGCCACTCTAGAATTGTGCTCTTTTCAGCCATCAACTGTATAATCTTTACAGTAAAACAGGAATAGGGTTTCCTGCTCCCCTGATTCCCCAGAAGTCAAGGAGGCAGAAACAACACTTTTTGTGGTAATCATCTTCAAATAGAAATGCTACCTTCTTGCTACGTTCTCCCAAGAAATACTTTCATGTGGTTTCCGAAAGGATTGCGCTTAAATAAAACGGATGAGGGCAGAAGAACCTGGTGTGATCCATCTCCTTTTGTCACAGTAGAGAATGATTCAGGACAGTACTTTAGATGGATGAAGGGAAAGAGACGCTTCCCCTTCTTCCTCAACCTTGTGCCAGATGGAAACACTGCCCAATGCTGTGGGGTTTAGAGTAACTTGTATTAATGAGAAATTGGAAGAAAACAGTGAAGGGCAAATGGAGGCCTCAATGTTTCTCCTTCTGGCACATATCACTTCTCCCTTGAAATGGTTCACTAGCCAACCCATTTCCCATCCACAGTACTCGACTATAGCAGCAGCTCAGGGCCAAACATATCCAGAGTATTATAAAACTGCTTGAAGCTAGATTCATCTCTTCATGACTCAAGTAAATTATCTTGTGCCAAACAAATGGCATTCAGATGCAAGCCAGCTATATCCCTGAGGTTCCCGTTGCCAATGGCATAAGTGGCAAGCCATCATTATATTAGAATTTTCAGCCTATATCTCTCACTTGCTCTCTTTCTCACACATGTTTTTTTCTTCCAGTTTGGATTATGTTCTTATGTCAAAATACGGCAAGAAAACTGAGTTATTGAAGGTCACAATACATAGGCTTAAGCAAATGGCAATCACAAAGACTTCTTTTTTTAAAGCAATACACAGCTAATACAAACATAGCAAGATTTTAAAGTGACTTGAATTGCTTTCACCACTTCCAACCCCTAATGCTCCTAATTTTATGTTTTACACTATACATTTCCTTCCCTTGAATTTATAATTAATCTCAGAATGTAACTCCAGCTTTTTTGGGAGTTTCCAGTGAAATATAAGTTTTACTTACTTACTTTCTAACGACTTGTTGGAATAGTAAAGAAACAGCAATTCTAGGTCCCCTAGGAATGGAGCACAAATATCAGGAGCAGTCCTGGAGAAGACCTTCTCCTGTATTCCCACCACATGTACACATGAAGGCAATAAATCAATTCAAGTATCAACTGTCTTTTATGATAAAATCATTAATTGATCAATTTTAATTTGATTTTATTGGCAAATATAAGGTGCCATTACTGATCTGCAACAGAATATGGGTGACCATATTTCCATTTAAGGCAGCACTGAACACAACTGATGACCAGAACAGAAAATTCAGCCACCTCAATCACATATTAATCTTTCCTCAAATTTTAAGTAAAAGGTCTGGTTTAATTAAAGAAGAAAATGTGTTTGGGCACTGTTGCGTTTCGGTCCATCTGTATGCACTTTAAGGGTGCATACAGATGGACTGAAAAATCTCTGATTGTGTTAATTTTCTTCCAATGTCATGCTGTGCAAACATAAACTGACACGGGAAGCTGGTTTAAGACATCTTTCTTTGTACTGGGACCTGACCGAAAATATTCTGGAATAACTAAACTGTGTATGCATTGTCAAAATAAAACTGAAAAGAACAGAAACAGAATCTGAAACTTCATGGTCTTTTTAATCAGTCTGGATGCTCCTGAAATTGACCCTGAGTCATGGTGGAAAACACCTACCACAATCCTATCATGATCTTCATATTACAGAGGATGTACATGATCAAGATTAAATGGATTTCTCTTTGATTTTTTACCTGCCGAATGTTGTTTTGATTAACTGTGGAAGACAGTAGAGAGAGAGAGAAACCAGAACACTGCTTCAGGCGAGATGCCCTACTATGTCATTCTAACATAATGTGCCAAAATTGATTATGTTGGAGGTGATTTTATCATATTTAAAAAATGAGCAAGCATTGTTTTTCCTGTTTCCAAACAGTCCAGTAATTTGTTCTTTTGTTTCCACAACCTTAATAAATATTCATGAGTAGCTCCATGACACCTCATTAACGAGCTGTTAAACATGTTGAACCAATGCAGAATTAAACATTTATAATGAATTGCTGTAGTTTCCTAATGTAATTTATTTGTAAATACAAAAACAAATTTATTTAAGTAATTCCAATTTGAAAACACAACAGTGCTTGCAAAGAACTTAATGTGTTGCTTTTCTTACATTTGGAGGGGAGTGAGTGAGTGAGAGAGAAACTATTATTTTATTCAGGCCAACAAAAACAATGCTGGATTCATGGATCTGTACCATGGTGGTCATCTACTGGCATTCGGAGCATCCAGGGCTACAAAACCACTCAGGATAAAAACTAGACAACTACTACAATTAGTTAGCTTTGCCTGAACATTCAGCAACTCCATAAAAACTAACAACCAGATACATTTCCAAGATGGTCATCTGATCTGAACAGCACTATATTCAATATCAATACAGAGACAGTAAGTAAAAAGGTAAAGGTTTCCCCTGACATTAAGTCTAGTTTTGTCTGATTCTGGGTGGTAATGCTCATCTCCATTACTAAGATGAAGAGTTGGCATCTGTAGATACTTCCAAGGTCATGTGGCAGGCATGACTGAATGGAGTGCCATTATCTTCCCACAGAAACTGTACTTATTGATATACTCACATTTGCATGTTTTCGAACTGCTAGGTTGGTAGAAGCTAAGGCTAACAGCGGGAGCTCAGCCCACTCCCCAGATTTGAACTGCCAACCTTTTGGTCAGCAAGTTCAGCAGCTCAGTGATTTAACCTGCTGCACCACCAGGGGGTCATACAGAGACACTATATTGCTCATAATTAACAAAGCATTTGTTTACAATTGCTGGGTACAATGGGCTCTTGGTGTCCATTGATATTTTATTTTAAAACCACCCTTCTATATACAGTGGTATAGTAAAATGGTGCTCTACACAGTAGATCTACACAGCCTGTAGCCCTCCAGCTGTTTGAGCCTTCAATTCTCAGAAGCCCTAGCAATCTTGTCCAATGTCCTGGAATTCTTTGAGCTGAAGTTCAAAATACCTGGCTGGTCACAGGTTGTGGAAGGCCTGCCTTATATAATGGCCATATGTTAGATTACACTGGTGGAGTAAAAGTCTCCACCCACATATTTATTGGAGGCATTACGGGCAATCATGGTGCCTCCTCTGGAACAGTGGCTTTCTCCTCCACAGCTGTGTAACAACAGCTGAAGGTATGCCATGTGCAGCTCTGTCTCCCTGTTGTGTGAGTTTGCCTGAGCACATCATAGACGCCCTTGAGAATGGCTTAAAGAAGAAGCAGTCTTTGACCCCAGCATAAATGTGCTGTTTCTTTCCATTTGTGTCTAGAAGAAAACACTATGATCCTAGATACACTCTTGCAGTTGGCTGGTGTTCAAGGAAATGGAATTATGACCAACGCCATGGTTCTTTAAGTTTAGATGAGAAGGTAGCACTGGGAAGTGTACATACAGAGCAATTACCTGATCAACAACAGCTCACAATGATCAAACCTGAAAACCTGAAGCTGTGTTACTTATGCTGCTAAAGACTAGCAAAATAAAAACCCTTGGCTCCTGTTCATAAAATCTCACACTGCCCACTATAATAGCTTCTGAACACAAAAGGCATTACTGTTTAATATCATGAAGTTTAGGGGTTTATTATATTTGTACATACAGTACTGCTCATGTGAGAAACACTGTTCAGACTATGATCACTTCATTCATTTACAGAGAAACTTCTTTCCCTTATGTTACATTAGTTTATCAGACAGTATTAGTGGACCTGTCCATTACACATACAACGACACCCTGCAGATATACCTTGGTCCCTGAAAACAGAGAGAATGCAAGTGCATTAATGTATTTTTTATTTTTATTGTAATTACCTGTAATAAACATACCTGAACAACAATTTCCTTTACATAAGGTTCTCAGCACTATACACTACCATCTAGTGTGCAGTTTTATTATAAGAAGACCAACCCTTTCCAAAACACTTGACTTTTAGAATTCACATCACAGCACCAGACACTTTGTTCTAACTATCTCTTTTTAATTATTTAACATGAAGACCATTTGAATTACTTCACTATCAGGATTAGATGCAGGATTATGAGATACCAGTTCTAATCTATTTTTTATTTCATTCACCAAATATTCATAAAGGGGATTACTGACACCAAAACTGACTACAATGGAAGGCAGCTAATGCACTGTATTCAAAATATTATTAATTAACAGGTATGTTTAAAAACAAAGGCATGTATTATTCACAACTCGATTCTTTCTAAATTATAAGTTATTTCACTTCTTGTTAAACTATTAATCTTTCATGCTGCTTTATCAAATAAGAGAAAAGAAGGAAGCTGAGAAAATTCAGAATGCAGAAAGTTGTGTGTGTTTTTAATAAGGAACCCATATGTTTTTCTTCTTATTTAATCTTCTGGATATTTATTGAAGCCTAATAATCACATTCTGCATTACTTTTCTTTAAAAACTCCATAGCAGCAAACAGCATATGTTTATTCCTAGGAGTGTGCATGGAAAAAAGAAGGAACAAGATGAACTGGTTGCAATTGTTACATCACTTCACATACATTTCAGATTTTATGTATCTGGGCTTACATTCCACCTGTCTTTAAGATTATTGAGAGATGATGGAAATTTTTCACAAATAACGCCAAAAAATTAATGAAAACAAATAAAACGTCAGGATAACAGAAAATCCCGGATAGGACAGAGAACACAAATCTATAAAAATCCTGTCCAAACAAAAAGATTTAATTAAATCTGGAAAGCTGAGAAAATTGAGATGACTAGACATGAACCACAAAGTCAAGCTACAATTTTAATTTATTATTGCTTTACAGTATGCTGGTTCTACAAAGTAAAAAGATCCCTTCAATAGGTATGCCACAATTCATGACAAGAGATGGATATGAACTGATCACATTGGTTCTTTCTGGTTTGGATAGAGAGACAGGTACACCAGTCCATAAGCCAAGCAAATGCCTGAATGCTTAACCTGCAAGATCCATTAAGAACTGTCTAAAAGGTGTCACTGACACCCAGGCAGGTGAACCCGAGGAAGTGGAAATCCCATGGGGAAATCCAGCCTCGTGTGGGTTTTGGCTGTGAGCAGCGGGTGGAAAGGGTCCGGGGGAGGCCTGGAATTGTGGATGGGAGGTAGGGAACCTGGCCTCCGGAGGAGTTCAGAAGGGCATTGGCATGTGCTCTGAGACTGTTAAGGGTTCTGTGAGGTCAGATGCCTCCCTGCCTCTGCCCCGGTCCTAGGTGCTGTCCTCTGGTTGGTCTGAAAGTGGATTGGACTCGCGGCAAGTCGGGAGGACGTGCTCCAGAGATTCCTGGGATCCGCACTGCTTCATTCCATGTGTTGCTCCTGACACACACACACACACACACACACACAAACCCTCCCCCCAAAAGAACTGTCCAAAAGGCAGAACTTATAAATCTAGAAAGCTTGCTTGTAGAAATATATCAGCCCATTACCCAAAATGGAAGGCAGTAAAGCTGCATCATGTAAACAAAAAGAGAATCTGATGAACTGTTGTGGGAAAAGTGACAACCTTGTAACAGTATACTAATTTAATGGATTTTCAAGAACTGAATGTTGAAGATGGATCTGCAACAATTCAATTGGATTTCTGTCATAGTAGAAAGCCAGTGTAGTGTCATAGTTTGAGTACTAAACTACAGCTCTGGAGGTCAGAGTCTGAATTCTTGTTTGGCCATGAAACCTATTGAGTGACTTTGGGCAGATCACATACTTTCATCCTCAGCGGAAGGCAATGGCAAACTTCTGAAAAAAATCTTGCCAAGAAAACCCTGCAATAGATTGTGCTTTAGGTTAGAAAGGCCTTGAAGGCACACAACAACAAAAACAGCAACAACTGCAGAAGCGGCAAAAACAACAACGATACTCTAGAACCAGAGCAACGAATTACAATGTCCTGATGAATTGATGCTCAGGTTAATCTACATTTTCATTCCTCCCCATCCCTCAGTAACCAATAGAGATGTAATTCTTCACTAAGTTTCCGCTCAAAGGAAGAAATAACAATTTTATCCATTTACTTTGCACTGCAAGAAACTCTTCAAAAACTACACTGCTTTCAAAGCTTGTTCACAATTCAAGACTTAATCTGCACAAAATTCACATGTGGTTACTTCCTAAGTAGGAAACATTGTTTTCTGTGTAAATCACCCATGTGAATTTAGCACAAAATTAGTACAGATCTTTCCATGCAAGAAACAGCAGTAAATACTATTACTCCACAGAAAATGCTACAATGCTATCTTATATGCAAAAGAACCATGTGCAATTTTTGCATAGAGTAAGTCCTGAACTTCAAAGATTCAGTCAGGGTTTCCAACTGGGTTGTAATGGAAATGTAAAGGTCAACACTAAGGCTGAAACATACAGCAGCTCCTCAAAACTAGACACACATACAGAGTGAAACAGAGAGGGAGCTCTCGCCCTCAGATTTGCTCGTCCTCCCAACCTGAGTTCAGACACCAACCATAGCTATTGCATTCCAATGTCATTCACTAAGACAGTCTATTGTAATGTAGCTTACAGGTGGAAACTGTGCAGCCTCTATAGATGTTCTTGATGTGCAGCTCCCAGCATCCCTTACCACTGTTTACAGAGGCCAGGCTAGCTAGTAGGTGCAACATCTGCAAAAAGAGTGTAGACACCCCTCCATGGCTCTGTAGATACTACAGAGTTGCAAACAGGAGTATTTTGGTAACTGGAGGTGGGGGCAGTATTCCGATTAATCCTGAGTGAATGTAATTCTGCTACTGTGGAATGGGCACATGGAGCTTTTTCTCTTACTATATCTGACAATACATTAGTTTGTTTTTACTATATTACATGGTCAAATTTGGTCTGTATCCACTTTGGGGAGAAGTAATGATCTCAATACATGACACCATAGTTCAGTCTCCTAGATCTACACTACTCTGCATTTTCCTTGCCAGCATCAGTATCTTCCTCTCTGGCTGAATCTGATGACTGCAGAAAGACTATCTGTCTATACCTGAAATGAATCTACAGGAAAATTTACTGGTGCCACAACCTGTATGTGGGAATTGTATAGTACGTACCTGTTTCGAACTACTGGTCTAATTCCCATGCAGAATAGGGCTGCTGGTACATGCAGTCATATAATATCTGAAGGGTCACATAATTCTTGCCTCAGCTCTTGAATTTAAAACCTCCGATGACATTCAGAAACTCCTACATTGGCAATCTGCAGCAGATCTCCACGACAGAACCCCTTTCATATTTATAGTGAGCCCAAAACATTTAATATCCAATTGAAGATGATAATTAGTACCCCGTCATTCCACTTACAAAAACCAACTAGACCAACTGCTGAATATTTAACCCCAACGACAGAACACCACCATACATAAGGCAGAAGGCTGGCTCAGCTGTCCAGGATAGACCATACTGAATACACTGTTCTGACAACAGGAGAAAAAGCAGGGACCAGAAACAAATTGTTTGTTTGTTTGTTTGTTCATTTACCATATTTGTACCCTGCCCTTCCCACCCTGAAGGGGACACACGGCAGGTTTATATACAGGGAACAATTCAATGCCATAAAAAAACAACATACAATTAAAATAAACATTTAAATTAAAATCACAGATTAAAACATTTAAACATTACATCAACTATTAAAACCATGCCATCCACAATCGTAATCCGGGGCCATTCCAGTAGTCATTGCACATATTCTGTAGCAATTTGTTGCACGATAATTATTGTCTGAAGGCTTTCTGAAGACCAGGAAGGAGGGGGCTGATCTAATATCACTGGGGAGGGAGTTCCACAGCCAAGGGGCCACCACTGAGAAGGCCCTGTCTCCCGTCCCCACCAACCGTGCCTGTGAAGGGGGTGGCACTGAGAGGAGGGCCTCCCCAGAATATCTTAATCTCTGCAATGGTTCATAGAAGGAGATACAGTATGCTCGAACAGGTAAGCTGGGCCAGAACCGTTTAGGGCTTTATAGGCTAAAGCCTGGACTTTCAATTGTACTCAGTAGATAAAGCAACTGCTTGTGCTGACTCCCATCCCAAACATCCTGTTGTTTCAGTGCAGATAGCTCACTCTGCTTAACACCTTGATTGGCCTAAATCAAAGACCTAGAGTCTGTGACCAGATACATTAAAACCAACATACCTGTGGGGCAACAACCTATGATTTCACCTACTTACATCTGACAAAGTATGTTGGCTAGATTAGTAACTGGCTTTGGCTACAGGAAGCATGCAACTCCCTTGTTGCAACAGTTCTACTGCCTGCCAGTTTGTTTCCAGACACTATTCAAAGCACTAGTCATAACCTATAAAATGCTATATAGCTCAGATCAAAGATATTGGCTGATCACATCTTTTTGAACAAACCTGTCTAGGCCCTGAGATCCTCAGGAGGGGCCCTTCTCTCAGTCCCACCAGCATCACAAGCACAGTTGTTGGGAATACAAGAAAGAGTCTTCTTGGTGGCTGCCCCTCAACTCTGGAACTCCCTTCTGAGAGAGGCCGAAACGGCCCCATACCTGTTGTCTTCTATGAGGTAGGCTCAGGGGCGGTCCTACAAGATAGGCCAAGTAGGCGGCCGCCTAGGGCGCCATCTGGGAAGGGGGTGCCATCCTGGCCGCATGGGGCGCCATCCTGGCCCTGCCGATGTTCCTCAGACAGTGCTGCAGCTGCCTGCTTTTTGACCCCGGCCTTGTGCGCTCCGGCGCCGCTTCTGGGCACGCGGAGGGTTTTCACGCAGGCGCAGTTGCTCTGGAGATGAAGTTGAGCACAGGAGCAACTGCACATGCGCGAAAACCTCCGCACATGCCCAGTAGCTCCCTTACGCAGAAGCCTGTAAGCAAAGCACTCCCTATCGGGCAGGCAGGGGAGTGCTTCCCTCTCCCTGTGTCTCCGCCGCGCGCGCGTGTTTTCAGGGAAGGAGAAAAGAATCAGTGAAGGAAGTGTAAGTGAAGGAATGAATGAAGGGCTTTCCTCTTCCTCCTCTGTGACCTCTTCTCTCCCTCCTTCCTTTCTTCGGCTCTATTTCTGTCTAGACCTGAGGGGCCTGAGGCTATGAGGAGTTGGAGTCCAAAACACCTAGAGGGAGGGAGGGCCCAAGTTTGCCCAGGCCGCGCTGCCTGTATTCGACCTCATTTGAACATTTTGGCTGTTTTTCTATTTACATTTACATTGGGATCCTAATTTTGGACTTATGGGAGACTCCTATGAATTATGAGTCGGGTGGTAGGTAATATATTCTGATTTTGATGCATTTACATTGCATTTCTTGTTGATTATTATACAGTTCTGCTTAATATTGTCATACAATATAATACAAATACAATATAACAATAGAATGATGATATATTTTATATTACATGTAATATTACAAACAATATTGCAGTATAGTGGTATTGTACAAAATAGTAATATATAATATTTTATTTTACTTTATTTTGGGTTATTTGAGTTTTATAGGAGTAATGAAAATATTTAGTAGAGGATAATTTTATTTAAATAAATAATTTTATTATTTTATAATAATAATATAATAGAATGTTACATTACATTATAATGTCAATATATTATATAATTATATTGTAATGTATAATATAATTATGATATAATATAGTATGAGTATGGTATAATATATTGTATATACATTGATACAATATAATACTACTAATGGTATTGTGATATTATAATTGTAGATTTGTTTTACATGGGGAGGGCAAAATAATGTTTGGGGGGCGGCAAAATAATGTTTTTTGGGGGGCACCAAAATAATGTTCGCCTACCATTTAAAATTACCTTAGACCGCCCCTGGGTAGGCTAAAGCCTTTTAAGGCTTATAAGGAAGAAAGTTTTTAAGAAGTGGACACAGTGTGCTATATAGTATAAGCCTAGGGATTGTTTTAAACAATTTTTCACTTGTTTTAATAATTGGAATATTTAGGTATATTTTAATATTTTATAGGTTGTTAAATAGTATAGTTTTAAAGACTGTGAGTATGTCATGCATGCTCACACTAGATAAGGACAGCACTTAGATGGTTCCACATTGTTGCCCCATAATATAATACCTCCCATCTTTGGTGGGTGGTAGATTGCCAATATGTAGGAATATGTATGGGTTTTTTTGTTCTGGTGAATCTCACTTAATGAAATAAATTTGGGGAAGCTGCTGTATATACTTGATTCCCCCCTCCCCACATTTCCAAGTATTAAATGTTCCAATATGGTACATATGCATTTAGTCACATATATTGTGGGTCTGCATGTCCAACCAGCAGCCCTAGCTCCCACTGCTTCTGAGCATTCAGACTCTGTGTTCCTTGGTGGTAACAGTGATAGGGAGAGTAATTTCAGTGAAAAGAAATATCTTTATCAACATGTATTCCACAGTAAGTATTCCCTTTCTTTTAAAATACAGGGGCCTATGTTTGAGATTCTAAGATTTATTTTCTCATTGAAGAATGGCAGGCCTAGTGATAAAATGGTTCAGAAGAGTAGTTGTTCACAAATACTGGAGGCATAGCTATTTCTGCCTTTTCTTGTTCTTCTGTAGCATTAACAGTTCATTATTAAAATCATACAAACTGGTTCTCTAGTTAATCTTCTGTTTGCTTATGGAAAGGCTTCTTGTTCTGCAGAATATGACCTCTGTATCTGCAGGGAATACATTATTGAATATACTGTGAAAATAGAAAACTGGAAGCTTGCAAATTCTATTAAAATGAAATGAAGTTAGCATAGAGTTGCACTACTAGAGGATCCAGAAAATTCCTAGAGAATTATTGTTGTTGTTGATGATGATGTTGTTGTTCTTATTTGTATCCTACTTATCTCCGAGGTGGCATTTCAATGATCTTGTCAGTCTAGTAAATGCCCATATTTGTCCTTCAACATAAAAGAAGATATTAAAAAGTTCCTCCAAAAATGTGACACTTAAAAGGATGGATAAGTGAGACTCTTCTGTAATTTAAAGTCTTTTAATCAAAAATGAAAATTCAACTCAAATTACTGACATTTAAAAATGCAAGTTGTCAATTGATACAGATATATAGACATGACACCTCCACCCCGCACCCCCCTCCCAAATCCATGCAATATAAAACATTAAAAATCTATATCCAATTATCAGGATTTCAGATTTGGATTTTTTAATAAAATGTTTCACAGCCAGGAACAGGCAACTTGGAGCCAAACTCCAGAACGTGACATAGAGCACTTTTCAAAAGCACCCTATGCTAAAGGCAAGACGTAAAAAAATGTACTGGAATATCCCTTCAAGCAGTCCAAAATCTATCTCTTAAACCAGGGCTGTCCAACTTCTACCGGACCTTGGGCCGGAATTCCGGTCACTGATCACCTGGGGGGCCAAGCCCTGGCTCCGCCCCCCTCCCCCGGCTCCGCCCCCTTCCCACCCCCGGCATTGCATAAATATACAATTAAATATTATATTATTTAAATAAAAGGAGAGGGAGGGATGGATGGAACACATGAGGGGCATTAATATACTATTACATATTATATTATTTAAATAAGGGGAGAGGGAGGGATGGATGGAACACATGAGGGGCATAAATATACAGAATATCAAGGCAGAAAATCCCACAATCTCTGCTTTGAACTGGAATATATGACTGTTCTACTGGCCACATTGATCAGCATTGAATGGCCTTGCAGTTGAAAGGTCTGTGTGCTTTCATTCTGCCAGTTTACCCCTGGCTGATTCCATTCAGTGCAAGATATCAAAGTAAACTTAGGTAATTGCAAAGAATGTAAATAATTCTGGGGGGAAGAAAAGGAGGGGGGAAAGGGGGTGGGAGGCCTTTCCTTGCGCTCCCTCTCATTCAATTCCCCCCTCCCTCCTTTTCTCCTCCTCCCCTCTCCTATGGCTGTCCTGTTCTCTCCTTCTCATTAAAGAGACAGTTCATGAAACGCAAATAAAGGGGTCAGAAAGGAAGGGGCTTGTGTGTGTGTGTCTGAGAGAGCCAGAGAGATCTTCCCTTTGCGCTGGGAGAAGGGCAGGTCCCCCTCCTCTCTCTCTCTCTGTCACTCACTCACTCACGCTCTCAGACACACTCCCTCCCTCCCAAACCCCTTTTGCTTCCCTGGCACTGAGGGCCTGAGCGCCTCCGAGACGGAGCAGCAGCAATCCTGAGGAGGAGGAAGCGGAGCTGCCGCGGGGGAAAGCCATGCGGCCGGGTCACTCTTCCTGTTTGCTGCCAAGGGGGCGGGGCCCGAGAGATGCCACTCCCATTGGCCCCCTCCCTCAGGAGAAGAGGAGGGGGCCAATAGAAAGCCAAGGGGCGGGACCAAAAAATAATAATAATAAATATTTTTAATTGAAAAAAATATTTTTAAAATATTTTTAAAAAATATTATTTGTTGCAGGAGGGTAAGGGGCCGTAGCCAAGGGGCTAGGGGGCCGTGTACAGCCCCCAGGCCGCCTGTTGGACAGGCCTGTCTTAAACAAACTAAACTCAGCAATAACCTACAATAAAGAAACAGCCCATTCTAGAGTTGATATAAAGCACTAGCTAGTTAGTTTTCCTTATATCCCATTTTTGTGTCAAATAAGATCAAGGAGGTCTACATGGCTACCTTGTTAGCTATGTTAGTTTTACAACAATCCTGTAAAGTAGGTCTGGTTAAGGAAGAGCACTGACCCACTATTATCCAATGAATTTCATGGCATGGTGAGGGCTTGAACCTTGATAGCTTGAGCACCACATTCTAAACATAATATTGACTCTGGAGAAATTATACTGTTTAGCCGGTATTGCATCATGTGACATCCATCAGGAAGTAGCAGCCAGTAATGAAAGGACCAAGGCTGTGACATCACCAGCCCATACTCTGTCCAGATATCAGCCAGCTCACCAATGCCTTAAATCAAGAAATAGCTTCCTAAGATCTACAGAGATACTCGCAGAAATGCCTCAGCAAGCAAGAATCCAAAAGTGGCAGGTTAAAACTCAAAACCTCAATCAGTGGCCAATACCAGATGAGAAACTCTCTTCTGGGCACACAGAAAACTGTGCAACTTGGAAGGCTCTGAACAAACTGCGCTGTGGCACCACAAGATGCAGAGCCAATCTTAAGAAATGGGGCTACAAAATTGAGTCCATGGCATGCAAGTGTGAAGAAGAGCAAACCACAGACTACGTACTACAATGCAGTCTGAGCTATGCCACATTCACAATGGACAAGTGACATTAGAGGTACTCCAAGTGGCCAGCTTCTGGTCAAAGGACATTTAGTATAATGCCAAGCTTTTAACTTTGTTTGTGTTTGTAAATACATTATAGCTGTATTCTCAATTCGCTTCTGACACAATAACTGAATAAATAAATATGTACACATATTCATTAGGTCTAGTTCATGCAGATGATCTTAAGAGTCTTAACTTCCATCTCTCACTCTATCACTCACTCACTCTTAAGGGTTTTTTATGATTGCAGAGACAAGTTTGATGATGAATTGGATAACCATCGTTACTGTGAATCTCAAAATATACCTCTAGATTAAACTGCACTTGTACAGTTCTGCTCAGCGACATCAACCATCACTGCACAGTCTGAACCAAGAAATTCTGCTTTCTTCTCTCGCCGATATTGCAACATCTTCCCACAGGGCTAATGCACAAGGAAAATTCTTGTATCTAGATAATGACTAACCATATTATAGCAGGAACCCTATGCATAAATCACATGTGCTTCCTTGGATTCCAGAAGCGAGCACAGAAGCTCATCTATAATGTAAAAACCCCAATCCTATAAAGACTTCCATGCATGCTTAATTTGATGCACTGTGAGTAATCCCTCCACTCTGGAATTCAATGCAAGATGACATTGGCTCCAATACTACACACATTTGTTTTCATCTAGTTGTACCAATTTGCCTCCCCCCATGCTTGCAAACAAATATACCTATAAGAAATCCATTACATAACATCCTATGTGAAGGAAGTCCAATGAAGCGCTACTGAACAAATTCAGGAAAATCCTGAAATGGGTTTTGTTTTTACCCTTGTTCTTTCTAACAATTAATTCCCATTAACAATTTGTTCCCTTTACTAATTAATGGGGTGGGGGTGGGGGAAGACACATCTGTGATCCCTCCCACTGGCTGTCACCAAGATTAAGAACATTAACTCAGTATGACTGGGGAATGTTTCCCTCCTTTATGACAGTCTTTCAGATAAGAGACAAGATTCACATGAAGCCACAGACACACACACACACACACACAAACAAATCACTGTGTTGCTGTAAGGTTTCCGGGCTGTATGGCCATGTTCCAGAAGCATTCTCTCCTGATGTTTCACCCACATCTATGGCAGGCATCCTCAGAGGTTGTGGGGTATATTGGGAACTAGACAAGGGAGGTTTATATATCCATAGGAAGGTCCAGGGTGGGAGAAAGAATTCTTTTCTGTTGGAAGCAAGTGTGAATGCTACGATTAATCATCTTGATTAGCACTGAATGGCCTTGCACCTTCAAAGACTGGCTGATTCCTGCATAGGGGAATCCTTTGTTGGGAGATGTTAGCTGGCCCTGATCATTTCCTGTCTGGATTTCCCCTGTTTTCTGAGCATTGTTCTTTATTTTCTGTCCTGATTTTAGAGTTTTTGTAATACTGGTAACCGGATTTTGTTCATTTTCATGGTTTCCACCTTTCTGCTGAAATTGTCCACATGTTTCCAAACACAAAACAACCAGGGCCAGCTAACACCTCCCAACAAAAGATTCCCCCAGGCAGGAATCAGCCAGGCTTTGAAGCTGCAATGCTTTTCAATGCTAATCAAGGTTAATAATTGCAGCATTCACACTTAACTGCAACAGACAAGAGTTCTTTCTCCCACTCTAGACATTATTCCACAAATATAAAAACCCCACTTGCCTAGTTTTCAACAGACCTCACAACCTCTGAGGGTGCCTGCCATGGATGTGGGAGAAACATCAGGAGAGAATGCTTCTGGAACATGGCCATAGAGTCCGGAAAACTCACAGCAACCTAGTGAAAGCCTTCGACAACACAAAAAAAATCATTCTTTCCATATCTACTGTCAAAATGCTATGAATACCAAACTGATTAACAGAACTGTGTTTAATATACTGCATAGCAGTCTATATTCAGTCAGACACTAGTTTGCATCTTTAGCTGTATCATTAACAAATATGCATGCTTTTTCCAAAGAAGGAAGCCTACCAAAGGGCTGCAACATACGGAATGACACGTAAGATCTTTCTCCCCAAAAGCGCTCACAAAATTCTCTCCTACCATGTGTCTGCTCCAGACAATGTATGTGAGCTTTGTTGGCATTTCAAAGCATCTGTTAAATGCACCATCATTGTAACCTACTTAAAGGAAGATATGGAGCTCCCTTATTTGGGTACAGCAAATGCCATCTCCCCAACTTACTTTTCCAACAGACCACCACTTGAGATCACAACATTCACATTCATTCGAGATGTCAGAGGCTGTCAGGGGCATGCCAGGTAAAGCCTTGGAGGTTTTTGGGGGAAGCCTGCTGTGCTTCTCAGAAGAACTAAACACAGCTTTAAGATGTTCCGCAAGAAGGGAGAGTAAGGAATAATCAGCCTCGTATTCCTGCCTTTGGAGTTGGTGGAGAAGGTGGTTGGTTTGGGTTGCTGTGAATTTTCCAGGCTGTATGGCCATGTTCCAGAAGCATTCTTTCCTGACGTTTCACCCACATCTATGGCAGCCATCCTCAGAGGTTGTGAAGTTGGAAACTAGGTTGGAAACTAGGCAAATGGGGTTTATCTATCTGTAGAATGTCCATGGTGGGAGAAAGAACTCTTGTCTGCTTGAGGCAGGTGTGAATGTCGCAACTGGCCAGCTTGATTAGCATTTCATGGCCTTGTAGCTTCAAAGCGTGGCTGGGTGCTGACTAGGGGAATCATTTGTAGGGAGGTGTTAGCTGACCCTGATTGATTCATGTCTGGAATCAAACTATAACCTTAGGGTTATATGTGTTGTTGAAGGCTTTCATGGCTGAAAATAACTGGGTTGCTGTGAGTTTTCTGGACTGTATGACCATATTCCAGAAGCATTCTCTCCTGTTTCATTCACATCTATGGCTTGCATCCTCAAAGATTGAGGGGTCTGATGGAAACTAGGCAAGTGGTGTTTATATATTTGTGGAATGTCTTCTCTGCTTGAATGAAGAAAAAATCAAGGATGCCTGCCATAGATGCAGGTGAAACGTCAGGAGAATATGCTTCTGGAACATGACCATACTGCCCAGAAAACACTCAGCAACCCAAAATCAATAATCAAGGCCAGCAACACCTCCCAACATACTTCACAACCTCTAAGGATGTCTACCATAGATACAGGCAAAAAGTCAGGAGAGAATGCTTCTGGAACATGGCCATACAGCCCAGAAAATTCACAACCACCCATTTATTCCGGCCATGAAAGCCTTGGACAACACGTTTAACAGGGCTCTAAGATGCTCTGCAAGAAGGACAGTAAGGAATAACCAGCTTCGTATTCCTGCCTATGGAATTGGTGAAGTTGGTTGCTTGGTTTTTGACAGGCTGAGGAGTTCTTTCAAATCCTCTTCACCAGCAGAGTTCGGGTACACTTCGCTGGAGAGCCTTTTCTTTTGCCTGGCCCTGCCCAAACTAGGAAGGCAACGTTGCCCCCCACCTTCCCAAAGGCCTGCATGATTTCAAGGCAACAGTCTAATAAAACTAATCCTGCCTGTGTGTTCTCGAAGGTTTCATGGACGGAATCACTGGATTGCTGTGAATTTTCTGGGCTGTATGGCCATGTTCCAGAAGCATTCTCTCCTGATGGTTCACCCACATCTATAGCAAGCACCTTCAGGGTTTGTGAAGTATGTTAGAAAATAGGTACTGTATGTGAGGTTTATATACCTGTGTAAGGTCTAGGGTGGGAAAAGGAACTCTTGTCTGCAAAGCTGAGTAGATTTGCAGCTTCAAAGCCTGGCTGATTCCTGCCTTTGGGAATCCTTTGTTGGGAGGTGTTAGTTGGCCTTGACGGTTTCATGTCTCTTATTCTCCTGTTGTTCTTTATTTACTGTCCTGATTTTAGAGTTTTAAAATCCTGGTAGCCAGATTTTGTTCATGGTTTCCTCCTTTCTATTGAAATTGTCCACATTCTTGTGGATTTTTGCCACCCTAGACCTTCCACAGATATATAAACCCCACTTGTCTAGTTTCCAGCAGACCTCACAACCTCTGAGGATGCCTGCCATAGTTGCGGGCCAAACGTCAGGAGAGAATGCCTCTGGAACATAGCCATGCAGCCCAGAAAACTCACAGCAACCCAGTAATACTGTCTAGTTTGCAGTAGTCTCTGCTAAGGCATCTTCAGGAGGAAGTGTTGATTAGCATTGAAAAGTCTTGCAGCTTTGAGATTTGGCTGATTTCTTTGTGGAGGAATCAAGGTGGTCCAGGATAGGAGAAAGAACTCTTGTCTGCTGGAGGCAAGTGTGAATGTTACAATTTGCCACCTTGATTAACATCGAATAGCCTTGCAGCTTCAAAGACTGGCTGCTTCCTGCACAGGGGAATCCTTTGTTGGGAGGCGTTAGCTGGCCCTGATTGTTTCATGCCTGGAAACATGTAGACAATTTCAACAAAAAGGAGGAAACCACGAAAATGAACACTATCTGGCTACAAGTATTACAAATACTCTAAAATCAGGACAGTAGATAAAGAACAACGCTCAGAAAAAAAGGGAATTCCAGGCTGGAAACGATCAGGGCCAGCTAACAATGGTAGCCAGATAGTGTTCATTTTCGTGGTTTCCTCCTTTCTGTTGAAATTGTCCACATGCTTCCAGGCATGAAACAATCAGGGTCAGCTAATGCCTCCCAACAAAGGATTCCCCTGTGCAGGGAGCAGCCAGTCTTGGAAGCTGCAAGGCTATTCGATGCTAATCAAGGTGGCAATTTGTAACATTCACACTTGCCTCCAGCAGACAAAGAGTTCTTTCTCCCATCCTGGACCTTCCACAGATATATAAATCTCGCTTGCCTAGTTTTTAACAGACCCCTCAACCTCTGAGGGTGCCTGAAATAGATGTGGGCGAAGCGTCAGGAGAGAATGCTTCTGGAACACGGCCAGACAGATCGGAAAACTCACAGCAACATAGTAATCCTGCCTGGTTTGCGCTAGTCTTTGCTCAAGCGTCCGCAGGAAGGAGGAAGCCAGCAAGGGCAGGCGCCTGCCATCCGCCGCAATCCAGGCGCAGAGAACCCTCTCTGGAGCAGAAAAGGGGGACCGTGCAATGAGAGGGGTCCCTCGGAAAAGAAGGGGAAGGCGCGCCTCAGGATTTCCTTCTTTCCTTCCCTTTCCCCACCGTCTCCTTCCACATAAATCTAGAGGGGAAAAACTCCAACCCTTTGGCAAGAGAAGCGCAGGGAAGAAAGGGAACATCAAGAACATTTCAGGTCCGAATGAGGGACACCAACAGCTCCCCCGTCCCATTGCAGAGTGCGGCAAAGGGAAGACCCCCACCACACACACACACACCTCTGCCAAAGCCGCCCCTGCCGCAATGTCTGCCTCTTTCCCACGAGTTGCAACAGGGGGAAAACTTACAGGAGAGGACCCAGAAGCGGTGAGAAGAGAAGAGAAGGAGGAGGACTTTGGCTGCAGACGGCGGCGAGGAGCGCAGCAGCAGGAGCAGCAGCAACAACACCCCGCGCCTTTGCTCCCTTCTCTTCCTCCTGCTTCCTTCCCACTTCCCAGAAACTCCAGGAAGCAGGCAAGACCCGGAAAAGGGTTTGGGGCGCGTCCTCACCTGGTTGCCTCTGGTTTGCTTGGAGGAGGAAGAGCAGGGCTGCCTTCCCCGTGCTTGGACCCCGCAAGGACTTCGCCGCCGCCGCCGCCTCGCGCTCTCCTGGGCTATTTATAGTCCGCCGCTTCTGGAGCAGGAGCCACCACAGAGGGGGAAAGAGGCGCAGCTGAGGCGACTCCGTTCGTCCGTCCCTCGCCCCTCCGCGCGGGGACAAGTGGCCCGCCTCGCCTCGCCCCAGGCAGCGGGGCGCCGGGGAAACAGGCAAGGCGCGTTCCCTCCGCGCCGAGTCCCCGCCTCCTCCCTCCTCCTCCTCCTTGCCCCCCCCCCTCCCCTCCCGCCACTTCCGACAATGTCACCGCAGATCCCGGGAGGCTCTCGAGCGCAGGAGCAGAAGCAGGAGGAGAAGGAGGAAAGCGCGCGCACTCCCGGAGCGACAGCGCGAGTCAAAGGGCGCACGCGCTCCAGGAGCCCCGCGCGCTGCCTCGCCTCCCCGCCCCTCGCTCGCTCGCTCGCTCGCGCCGGCACCGCTCAGAGGTGACCCACAATGGCCAGGCGAGGCACGCGCAGAGACGAACACATACACACAGGCAGGCAGGCAGGAAGCGCCGCGTGCCGTTCGCCTCCCGGGGCCCGGGGGGTGGGTGGGGGGTGGGAGACCATCTCCCTTGCATAGGCAAGCTCACCACAGGCCAAGGAGGCATGGCAAACCCACCACTGGACTCCCAGAGTTGGGTCCTTGAGAATTCTTTTTCTTTCCTTTGGAGCAGGCATGTAGCCGGGGGGCTAAGGGGGCTTCAGCCCCCCGAAATTCTCAGGGTGGTCCGCGAAAAGGCCTTACTGGTACATTATTTAAACTGTTATGTTTATTCATATGATCTGATCACCATGCTCATTATATCCCACATTCATGGGGTTATTGGGATAACAATACAAAAGGTTTGCTAGGGTAGACCCTCTTCCACCCAGTCTCACCCCCCCCCCCCCCCGAATCAAAATCCTGTCTACGGCCCTGCTTTGGAGGAATTGGGTTTTAGTGTTTAGTGAAACGGAAAGCTATGCCAGAGACAACGCTGTTGTTGTTGACTGCCATCATCAACCCAACTTTGAATTGAGAATGAAGGAGAGACCTCCAAGGTCTCCCTGTGTAGACCTTACAAGTCTTACAGACTCAATGCTGTGGCTTCCTTGAGTGAGTCTGCTATCTCTCTAGAATAGTGGTACCCAACCTTTTTTTTATACCAGGGATCACTTTGGCCAGGAACCACTTCAATATTTATTTATTTACGACTTTTATATGCCACCCTTCTCACCCCGAGGGCGGCTCAGAGCGGCTTACAAGTAAAATGTAAATACAATGTATTATATTATTGCCATAGCACTATATTAATATGATATACTACATTGTACTATAACATTATACTGTAATATTACATATGTAATATAAAATATAAAATATTATTACTAATATATATTAGTAATATTACATGTAATATAAAATATATAATTATAACATCATATTAGTATTATATTGTATTACATTATAATATTATCAATATTATATATATATATATATACACACACACACACACAATATATATATTATATACAATAGGGACCTCTTGACCAGAGACTACTTTGATCGGAGACCACTTGAATAGGGACCACTTTGACCAGGGACCACTTTGACCAGGGACCTCTTGACCAGGGACCACTTTGATCAGAGACCACTTTGATCAGAGACCACTTGAATAGGGACCACTTTGACCAGGGACCACTTTGATCAGAGACCACTTGAATAGGGACCACTTTGACCAGGGACCTCTTGACCAGGGACCACTTTGACCAGAGACTACTTTGATCGGAGACCACTTGAATAGGGACCACTTTGACCAGGGACCCCTTTGACCAGGGACCTCTTGACCAGGGACCACTTTGACCAGGGACCACTTTGATCAGAGACCACTTGAATAGGGACCACTTTGACCAGGGACCTCTTGACCAGGGACCACTTTGATCAGAGACCACTTGAATAGGGACCACTTTGACCAGGGACCTCTTGACCAGGGACCCCTTTGATCAGAGACCACTTGACCAGGGACCACTTAACCAGGGAGCACTCTCTAACATTAGTACCAAAAGGGTTACGAATCAGTTTTTGGTCAAATTTAGATTCGGTTTGGTTGTCTGGAGTGCTGATTCAGAAAACTGTGTTAGATAGACCACATCACCTCTAGTTTCTGATACAGAACATATGCCATCCAGTAGTTGCCATCTAGTTGCCCACAAAAAAACCCCATATTTAATAATCTAGAGCTGATGTGGTAGTAGTAATCTTTTGTAGGTAGTCAACTTCTCCCCTCCCGACATCCCTGTTGCCTCACTATAAGAGGGTTTAATGAATCCAGTTGCTCTTATGGCTGCATGGTTTCGAGTCAACAGTGTGGTAATGGTGAGGTTGTGGAGCATATTTTCATTCTTGTGGACCACTGGTGGTCCATAGACCACAGGTTGGGAACTACTGCTCTAGAACAGATCTGTACAACCTGTAGCTATCCAGGTGTTTTGGACTACAGCTCTCAGAATTCCTGAGTATTTCAACAGCTAGCTAGGCCTTCTGGGAGTTAGAGGCCCAAGCACCTAGAGGGCTGCAAGTTGTGCAGTTGTTCCACTTTGCCAAGCATTATCGTCTTGCCTTGCGAGTTAAATCTTCTCATGGTTTAGCCAAAGTACAACAGCCTCACTTTAGTCATCATGGCTTCTATGGACACAGATGGGTAGAAGGCAAACATCAAAGTTTTTATTCTTCCTGACTAGAAAGGATGTCAGCAAAGAGAAGCACTCCAAAGATCTGACATCCCACAATGGGAAATACAGCACATTTTAATTTCATTTTGACAGCTACATACCACACCTGCTGCCTCTGATTGGTTGAAAAACAGTCCATCTAGGATCTGCACTCTTGTTGCCTGAGGGCTTCATAGGTTGGCTTCATTGATTGACTCCTGCTGCTGGTGGGGAACTGTCAGTGATGGATTTGAAGGGTCAGTCAAGTTAAATATCTGCTTCTGGAAGAGGCACCTGGAAATGGAATGTGGTATGACAATATGCCAAAAAGTCCATGATGGACTTCGTGGTTTAAGTTTGGTGACTTCAATAGGGTGAGTCCAGTGTACACAATGAATACTTGTGGGTGATAGCCATGTCAATGGGGGGAAAAAACAACCCAAGGCATGGGTCCTGTGCAGAGATAGTCTTATTTTTTATCAATGGGAGATGAAATTTCTCAATGAAGGCAGGAGATTTCTCAATGGCAGCAGGAAGCAATCTGACATACATGCATCAAGTAATTTACTCTCCATCTCCCAGCTCAAGAGATGATGGGGGCAGAGGCATCATAGTAGGGGGTCCTGGGTGCAGCCAGACAACATTCCAAAGGGGATTTCATAGCAAGAGTTAAGGAAAAACTAAAGGTGCAGCTCACTGTTCCATTTCATACAATTGTATATATTTCTCATGCATAGAGGCATGGACACACTATCCATAATGTTGCAGCCTCTTTCGAGAAGACACGCCAAATGGGTCTCGAAGAGAAACAACAATGCAAAAAGAACCACAACTTGGAAACAACATCACTCAAGGAGACTTTCTGCTGTGCTTTCTGTAACCGGACTTGCCTATCTTGGATTGGCCTTTTTAGTCATCAACGCACTTGTAAAAAGTGTGGGATGAGTCCTTCCTAAGAATCTTCATTCGCCAGAGATATATTTCATAATTTGGTGGGTCCGATTTCTTGATAACACAACCATACATAAAAATGGGAATTACAATGGGTGCTAAAAATCCTAACTTCAAGACCTTGTCTAGTTCCTTCATAGATGACTTACCCCAGGCAAAAGACCATTGGAAAGGCCTGTTGTTTATAAATCACAGTCAATCCTTATATTTTAAGAAAACCGCAGAAGAACCATGCTGGGTCAGATTAAAGGTTGAACCATTCTTCCATTATGTTTCCATTGATGATTATATTAAAGTTCATAAACACAGTCTTAAGTGCCCGAAAGTCTTCACATTCACATTCCACATTCTGCCTGGGATACTTGTAGATAATGCCTGGCAATTATTTAAAAAATGGTTGGAATCAGAAGAGCCATCTAGCCCAACCCCTTACTATTCAGGATTGCACTAGTAAAACTCTCCAGGAAGATGATCATACAAGCTGTAAAAACCTCCAATGAAGTAATTTCCCATCCACTTTGGTAATCTATCCCACTATTCCATCACAACATTCTTACTAAAGTTTAGATGGATTTTTTAACATTTATTTATCATCTCAGAAGCGAATTCAGGGTACAGTTATAATGTATTTAAAAACACAAACAAAATTGTTGTTTTTTTAATTTAAAAAACCCCTTAGCATTATGCACCTTGACCAGAAGCTGGCCACCTGGAGTGCCTCAGGTGTCCCTGTAAGAAGGTTCTCCATGGTGCATGTGGCAGGGCTCAGGCTGCATTGTAATAGACAGTTTGTGGTTTGCTCTTCTCCACACTGGACTCCACTTTGTAGCCTCATTTCTTAAGGTTAGCTCTGTATCTCGTGGTGTCAGAGTGCAGCCTGTTCAGCGCCTTCCAGGTTGCCCAATCTTCTGTGTGACCAGGAGGGAGTCTCTCATCTGGTATCAGCCACCAATTGAGGTTCTGGGTTTAGCCTGCCAATTTTGGACTCTTGCTTGCTGAAGTGTTCCTGCGAGTGTCTCTCTAGATATTAGGAAGCTATTTCTTGATTTAAGACATTGGTGTACTGGCTGATATCTGAACAGAGGATGGGCTGGACACAGGCATGTAGCCGGGGGGGGGGGGCTAAGGGGGCTTCAGCCCCCCCCCGAAATTCTCAGGGTGGTCCGCGAAAAGGCCTTAGTGGTACATTATTTAAACTGTTATGTTTATTCATAACATGATCTGATCACCATGCTCATTATATCCCACATTAATGGGGTTATTGGGATAACAATACAAAAGGTTTGCTAGGGTAGACCCTCTTCCACCCAGTCTCGGCCCCCGAACCAAACTCAGCCCCCCGAATCAAAAATCCTGGCTACAACCCTGGCTGGACATGTCAATAACTTGGTCCTTTCCTTACAGGCTGCTACTTTCTGGCAGATGTCAGGTGGTGCAATACTAGCTAAACGGTATAATTTCTTCAGCGGTGTTGGGCATAGGCATCCTGTGATAATGCACCGTGTCTCATTAAGAGCCACATCCACTGTTTTAACATGGTGAGATGTATTCCACACTGAGCATGCATACTCAGCAGCAGAGTAGCAAAGTGCAAGGGCAGATGTCTTCACTGTGTGTGGTTGTGATCCCCAGCTTGTAATAATGATTATCATATTACTTGCTGAATTTCTCATCGCCAACCTAAGCATCCTCCTTGAATCTCTCCAATCCCCCTTTAAAGCTGTACAATGTAGCAGCCTTTGGGACATCTTACCTGAGTGAAGGTGAACATCTATTTCAGCATTTCTCAACCTGGGGGTTGGGACCCCTAGGGGGTCATGAGGGGGTGTCAGCGGGGTCACCAAAGACCATCAGAAAACACTGTATTTTCTGATGGGCATGAGGGTTCTGTGTGGCCCAATTCTACTGTTGGTGGGGCTCAGAATGCTCTTTGATTGTGGGTGAATGATAAATCCCAGCAACTATAACTCCCAAATATCAAGGTTTATTTTCCCCAAACTCCACCAGTGTTCACATTTGGGCATATTGGGTATTCGTGCCAAGTTTGGTCCACTGAATGAAAATTCATCCTGCATATCAGATGTTACATTACGATTCATAAGAGGGGCAAAATTACAGGTATGGAGTAGCAACAAAAATAATTTTATGGTTGGGGGTCACCGCATTAGGAAGGTTGAGAAACACTGATCTATGTGATATTTTGATGCAGGTCAAGTATCCCAGAATCCCAAAAGTTGAAGTATTATAAAAAACCAAAATTGTCCACATGAGTGGTTGAGATAATGGCACCTTTACTTCTAATGCTTCAGTGTACACAAATTCTGTTGCAGGCACAGCATTATTTAAAATATTGTATGAAATTACTTTCAGGCTTTGTATATTTAGGCATATGAAGCCTAAATGAATTTTATGATTAGACTTGGGTCCCATCTTCAAGAGCTCTTCTTATATGCTTATAGGTATTCTAAAATAAAATCCAGAAAAGCATTTCTGGTGCCAAGCATTTCAGATAAGGAGTACTCAACCTGTTTTATAAAATAACAGCACCCTCTTGTGACACTTACATTTTGCTGCCTGGGGGATCCACCTCACCCTGTCTACCAGTTGGTAAGCCCTGTCACAGAAAATCTTCCTTGAGGTAAGATTGTGTACAGCAAATGAGCAAAGGTTCTTAGTGTGCTGCCTTGGAAACAAAAATACCTCAAACACATGCTCTGCACATATGAATCTGCACCGAGGGACTGACTCATGTTTCCAGAATTTAATGATCTTGTAGGAGATGTTGCCAGACCAAAATTTCCAAAAAAGAAATATTCCACTGAGGATTATTACAGATGTAATTTCCCCCCCCCTATGGTAGTCAGAATTACTTTAAGGCGGGTTTGTATCAATACTATGCTTCTTAGACATTTCTTGCAGTGGCACTCCCATAGTGAAACATTGCTAGTGGTTCTCCATTTATTTATTTATCGTGTTAGGAGCGAACTAAGGGTACAATTGTAATGTATTTTTTTAAAACAAAGAAAAAACCCCACAAAGTTTGAAAACTTGGCATTATATTAAATGTCCTATGACCAGAAGCTGGTCACTTGGAGTGCCTCTGGTGTGGCTATAAGAAGGTCGCCCATTGCACCTGTGGCAGGGCTCTCCATGCAAATGTGTCATTGTAGAAAATTGGGGCCCCTTATGCAGAAATCTTTTTGTAATATGCAAAGTGGTCTTTAGTTTCAATGTTTTAAACTGTTCTCAGGCAATAGATGTTTCTGCAAAATAGTACTTTATTTCAAAAGAAGAGGACAGGGAATTCATATGTTTATCATGTGGCATATACCACACTGTATACCCATAAGTGGCGGGGGAATGTTTGGCCTTTTAGACGTTGAACAACGCTCCAAAATACAAGCCCCAAAATTTCATAGGATGCAAGCAAAGCAGTTAAAGTTTAATTATGATGTCGTAGACATGTTAGCTGTCAGACTCTCAGAGCTGTAGTCCAAAAAAGTGTTTCCATGCTCTGATTTTGTTATCTGCACAGAACAAAGAAGTTGTATGAGATCTGGGATAAGCTCAGAAGTGTTTAAAGCACTCTAGGCAACCCTGCTCTAAAATTTTAAATCCTGACATTGCCAAAAGGGAAGAGAACAAGCAAGGAAGTCTACTTGAAAGAAGTGACTCCTTGAGCACTGAATCCTCAAAGTAGAAAAGCAGGAGTTCGTCCAACTCCCAAAGATACGGGAAAGGATGAGACTGTTTGTAGCCCTACAGAGGATGGCAATTAAATATTTTATATCCCACTCTATATCCAAAGAGTTCAAAAGAATCCTACAATAGAGTCAATATTATATAAACACACACACACACAAGATTTATTTATTTATTTATTTATTTAGGACATTTGTATCCTGTCCTATCTCGACCTCCACAGAGGGACTCAGGGCAGCTAACAAACTGGCACCCCAAGGTGCCCACAACCAAAAATATAAATATGCAATTTAAATAACAATAGAACAATATAAAACAGTACAAAACAGCATAAAAACATTCAAACAGTTAACAGTCACTGGTTTAAGTCATCGTCCTAGGGGCAGTCAGTCAATTCCAGAAAAGCCATCGCACCAGCAGGCCAGCCTAATCTGCAAAGCCTGATCCCATAACCAGGATATCACTTGTTTCTGAAAGGTCAGGAGGGATGAAGCAGATCTTATTTCACTTGGGAGGGAGTTCCAGAGCCGAGGGGTCACCACAGGAAAGACCCTGTCCCTTGTTGCCACCAAACACTATTGCAATAATGGGGGACAACGAGTAGGGGCTCTCCGGATTATTTTAGGGCCCTAGGTGGATCAGTGGGAGATACATTCGGACAAGTAAACTGGGCCAGAACCATTCAGGGCTTTATAGGCCAAAGCCAGCACTTTGAAATGTGCTTGGAAGCTAATAGGCAGCCAGTGGAGCTGGCATAACAAGGGTGTTCTGCGGTCCCTGTACCCAGTACCGGAGAGCAACCTGGCTGCCAAGCGTTGGACTAGTTGAAGCTTCTGGACAGTCTTCAGAGGGAATCCCATGTAGAGTGTGTTGCAGTAGTCTATTTGGGATATAACCAGAGGGTGGACCACTGTAGCCAAGTCAGACTTCCCAAGGTATGGGTGCAGCTGGCGCGCAAGTTTTAGTTGTGCAAAATCTCCCCTGGCCACCACCGAAACCTGGGGTTCCAGGCTCAGCAATGAGTCCAGGATCACTCCCAAGCTGTGAACCTGCGCCTTTAGGGGAGTGTAACCCTGTCAAGCATAGGCTGTAACCCTATGCCCTGTTCGGCCTTGCGACTGACCAGGAGGACCTCTGTCTTGTCTGGATTAAAATTTGTTTGCTCTCACCCAGTCCGTTACAGCCTCCAAGCACCAGTTCAGGACTTGAACAGCTTCCTTAGTAGCAGGTGGGAAGGAGTGACAGAGCTGGACATCATCTGCGTACAGATGACATCGCACGCCGAAACTCCGGATGATCTCTCCCAATGGCTTCATGTAGATGTTAAACAACATAGGGGACCTTACAGTACAATGGCCATGGGGCTGAGTAGGTGTCCCCTAACAACATCTTCTGAGAGCGACCCTCCAAGAAGGACTGGAACCACTGTAAAACAGTACCTCCAAGGCCCATTTCTGTGAGGCGTCCCAGAAGGATACTGTGGTCAATGGTATCGAAGGCCTATGAGAGGTCCAGTAGAACCAACAGGGACATACTCCCCCTGTCCAGTTCCTGGCGTAGATCATCCAGTAAGGTGACCAAGGCTGTCTCAATACTATGTCCCGGCCTAAAGTCAAACTGCATCAGATCTAGATAATCCATGTCTTCCAAGAATCCCTGGAGTTGCGAGGCCACCACACATTCCAGGACTTTGCCAAAAAAGGGAAGATTGGAAACAGGCCAATAGTTGTCAAATTGGGGTCCAGTGATGGTTTTTTCAACAGCGGTTTTATTACAGCTTGTTTTAAGCTCGCTGGGATATTGCTTTCCCAAAGGAAGGCATTGACCACCACCTTCACCCACTCACCCACTCTGGCCTCCTTCAGAAACCAGGATGGGCAGGGGTCTAGGACTTCATTGTCGTGTGTCTTCAAGGTATTTCCCCTTATAGTGGCCCAGCTGTCACATAATTTTCTGTAGCTGAGTTTGTGTGTTTAGATGCTCTCCAAAGTTGTAGTTCAACACTCACACTGCATTTCAAGCTGGCCCTGGGAGGAGCAGCTAGTGGTATGTAATTGTGTGAGATGCATCCTCTATGACTCTCTTAAGATTTGGGTGTGCCTCATGTATGGCTGGGCCCTCCAGCCTTTCCTTCTCTTAAATCTTTTTTTAATCTTTGCTATAACTATAATTTCACCAAATTACTGCTTCCAACATCATGAACTAGTTTTCAATATGGGATATTGACAGTTGGGGAAGTTATTAGAATGGATAATTAAACTGGCTGCTTATCTGCTCCATGCAGTTGACAGTCGTTAATATATAACTAGAGAAATGCCTGTCATTGTGATGGGTGAAGGTTAAAGGAGAGGTCTTGAAAACTGTAGAAATGAAGTACACATGCACACGCACAGGGCAAAGAAAGCCTTTCAGCTGAGTTTAAGCCACATAATGTCAAAAGTCAGCTTTATCTTCTCCAAATATTTTGCCAGCTGTGGGCTGCCAATTTTTCCTTTTTCCTTTAGCCTTTAGCAGTAACTTAGACTGTAGAACAGTAAAGCCTCTGCTGTTAAATTTCATGGTTTTTTTTTCCATGTCAGTAGCGACTTGAGAAACTGCAAGTTGCTTCTGGTGTGAGATAAATGGCTGTCTGTAAGGACATTGCCCAGGGGGCACCTGGATGTTTTGATGTTTTACCATCCTTGTGGGAGGCTTCTCTCATGTCCCCACATGGGGAGCCGGAGCTGCCCTTTTGAATACATTGTTCATAAGGAATTGGCCTTCTTAGTCATCAACGCGCTTGTAGAAAGCGTAGGATGAGTCCTTCCTGAATTTGAATCTTTGTTCGCAAAGTAAAGCCAGAGAGAGTCATAAGGAATGGGACAAGTCTGTACAACGAATTCATGTCTGGAAGTAGCTGAACTGAGTGGGATCTAGCAGAAAAAACTACTGCTAAGTAATGCACTGTCATAATGCAGTTTAATGGCACAGAACTGCATTATATGGCAGTGTACATGGGACCTTAGATTGCCAAACAGAAATACTCATTTTTAAGTCTTTTCTGTGGTCAAAGTATGGTTTTCCTAATTTTACTGGCAAAAGGACACTATCTCATTTACAAATAATGGATTGGCAAATTGTTGTGGGAAACTAGATTATTTTAGGCCCCTGCAATATAATCCATATTATCAAAGTAGATAATCTACAGTATCTGCTTTGAACTGAACTATCTGAGTGTACACTGCCATATCATCCAGATTATCAAAGCAGATGATCCGCATTATCTGCTTTGAACTCGATTATATGAGGCTACACTGCCATATAATCCAGTTCAAAGTAGATAATCTGGATTCTATCTGGCAGTGTAGAAGGAGCCCTAAATCCAAAGGCTGCATTATCCCCATCCTCACTGATGGAAATATGTGCCTCTTCCAAGTCAAATACCATGAAATTCAGTGGAATGCACTCAAGGCTATACATCTTTTTTATCTCCAGGTAAGCCCCATCTCAGACATATTACCCAGAATATATGGAGCTGCATTGGCACAATGGGTTAAATTTTTGTGTCGGCTGAACTGCCGACCTGAAGGTTGGCAGTCCAAATCTGTGAGATGGGGTGAGCTCCTGTCTGTCAGCTCCAGCTTCCCATGCGGGGACATGAGAGAAGCATCCCATAGGATGAGAAAACATCTAGGTGTCCCCTGGGCAACGTCCCTGCAGACAGCCAATTCTCTCACACAAGAAGCAACTTGCAGTTTCTCAAGTCTCTTTCGACATGACTAAAAAGAACACAGAATAACAAGGCAAATAATCCACAATATCTGCTTTTAACTGGATTATCTGAGTCCACACTGCCATATAATCCAATTCAATGTGGATTGTATACAGCTGTGTGGAAGGGGGCAGACTACGACTGTGTTAATATATCATAAAAAAGGAGCAAAGGAACTACTCTCTCTGTTAATGTTATTTATGTGTTGTTATTATAAACGTAATTGATTCATGTGTGTGAATGAGAGAAAGGATGCAATAAAAAACAGATAGAACAGTTCTTGAGATCTTCAAAATTCCTTTAATCACCTGTAGGATTAGAATTCTATATATGATTTGATCCCATAATTAGTTTTTCTTATGTGAAGATTATCCTTAAAGCCATAATTAAACAAAGCAAGCAATTTTTAATGAACAACGAAGACTGATGTTTGGTTTACATGTATTAGTTTTCACTAAACAAAACGGGAAAATAGAGGACAATATTGTGTTCTGTAGTCAATGCAAGCACTGGGGGACTTGGGTGTTTTCTCATTACCATGGTATGTTTGTTTGTTCGTTTGTTTATTTATTTATTTATTTGGTATCCCACTTTTCTCTCAAAGTGTAATTCAATGCAGTGCTATTCTATTGACCTTTTCAAAAACATTGATCAATTCATTTTTTAACCATTCTAACTGCATGATATTCTCCCTCCTGAAGAACAGATCTTATCATGTTTTGGAGATCTAGTCTAAGCAACCATATAAAATCCAGATTATCTACTTTGAACTGGATTATAATGCAGTGTAGACTCAGACAATCCAGCTCAAAGCAGATAATTAGAGTGTCTACTTTGATAATCTGGTTTATATGGCAATGTACTGTAGACTCAGATAATCCAGTTCAAAGCAGATAATATGGATTGTCTACTTTGATAATCTGGATTATATGGCAGTGTAGAAGGGGCCAAAAATAATCTAGTTTCCCACAACAATTGCCAATCCATTATTTGTAAATGACATTGTTTGACCACAGAAAGGACTTCAAAATAAGTATTTCTGCTTTGGCAATCTAAGGTCCCATCTACAATGCCATATAATGCCGTTCAATGCAGTTATGGCTCTGCTTATTTAGCAGTTTATACGGGACCTTAGAAGGAATGCTAGCTGCTTATGAGACCTTACCATGGATTTGTATGGCGCTGCATATGTTTTGATGAAATAAGTGCTCATATCAATGCAACAATGTTATGTTAGGGGGGGGGGACAGATCCCACTCAGTTCAGCTACTTACAGACATGAATTCATTGCACAGACTTGACCCATTCCTTACGAACAATGCATTCAAAAGGGCAGGGGAAAATGCCTGGCTTAATGTAAACAATCGGGTTAACTGTGAAAACATTAAAACACATATACTGAATACAGAGCAGAAAGAAAGAAGGAGTTATCTATGCAGAGACTTTCAAGACCTGTCCTGGCGTTACTATTTTGCCTGCAAGTGTTTCCCCTTCTTTTCTTGAAGCTCCAAGAAGTGCTGTGCTGGGTTGACTCAGATGGATTCTGTAGTAGGCGCTTTACTGGTGAGAAAGACATATTTCAAATATAGCAAACAGGCACGCCTCTAAGAATTATGTTACCCATTTCTAGTTTTCTGTGTTAATAGTGATGGCTTTGTTATGAAACATAGCTAATAATTTTCACTCATTATGTCACAATCCATGGACTGCTTACCACACAAAATTAGCTGTTTTAGACTCTAGTTATAATGACTTCCAAAATAAAATATGTAAAATAACTCCTTCAACTATAAGTATTAATCATATTCATCTTCAGCTTAACCGAACCTATTATCAAAATGTATTGTCAATAGATTTTTCTCCTTTTTCTGCAAAAAGAAAGTAATTTGCACTCTAATTCAGCATAGGAGATGGAAATTGGAGAGGGGGCAAAGCAAACTGCAGAGGTGCTTTTATGAACGCTTTACTGCAGGGGTGACAAACTCATTTTCACCAAGAGCCAAAACAGCCTTAGGGTTTCCTTCAAAGAGCCACTAAATTCATGGACAGAGAATCTGTGGATACAGCGTACCATCTGTCTGTCTGTCTGTCTGGTGAAGTCTTGGCTTTGCCTTCTCCTCTGCTTCAGTTCCCCCCTGTTTATAGGACTTCCCAATAATGTACAGAGCTTCCTCTGTATTAGTTTTTTTGGGGTGGAGCTTAAAACACCCCTCAGAGGCCTGCCTCAGTTGGTTTATTCCATTTCCCCAGAGCTCTTTTCTGGACTCCTTCTTCTATCTGTAGTAGAGCCTTAGAAGGCTGGGTACTGTCTGGAATCTTATGCCTAGCAGTCCAACCAGGCAATCTTAGCATTTTCTCCTGCTGTTGCATTTAGCAGTATTTTATAGTCTGACTTGGCCACAGTGGTCCACTCTCTGGTTACATCCCATATAGACTACTGCCACACACTCTACATGGGGTTGCCTTTGAAGACTGTCCGGAAGCTTCAAATGGTCCAATGGGCAGAAGCCAGATTGCTAACAGGAGCAGTGTTCAGGGAGCACACAACTCCTCTGCTGCGCCAGCTCCACTGGCTGCCAGTCTGCTACCGGACACAATTCAAAGCCTATAAAGCCCTATAAGGCTCTGGCCCAACTTACCTGTCCAAACACATCTCCCCTTATGTACTCTCCAGGACTTTAAGATCATCTGGGGAGGCCCTGCCTTTGCCACAAGTACCTCTGGCAGGGACAAGAGACTGGGCCTTCTCAGCAGTGGCCCCTCAGCAATGGAACGCCCTCCCTAGGAATATCAGATCGGCCTCTTCCCTTTTAACATTCTGAAAAAAGTCAACAAATGGCTTTTTGAACGAGGGTTTGCAGCTGCAGCGAAATAGACATAGGAAAATGGAACGACTGGACGACGTAACTGGATAACAAGGACACTCTAATGATACATGTTTTTTATTGATATTGATTGTTTTTACTTGTTTTATATTTATATTAATGTTTAAATTATATTTTTTGGTCTTGGTGCTGACTGTAAATTGCCCTGAGTCACCTGCAGGCTGAAGGAGGCTGTATATAAATATAGCAAATAAATAAATAAATAATAGACAAAAGGAAGCTTTTGGCCAGCCAAGCTTTACAGGAAAGAAGATTAAGACAGTTCATAACCATCTCTTTGGCACCAGAAGCCAAAGAGACTTTCAAAGACCCCAGAAAGATGCCTGCAACCAGCAAGTTCTCCTTTTGTAATGTATTGTTTTAAGTTATTCTATGATAGTCCCAGGTGAAGTTAACCCTTTATCCATTCTGTTTCAGTAAACGCGTTTGGTTATCTTTTCAACTTGCCTCAAAGTGCCTCTGTCTGCTAAGGGTCTTAATCTTAACAGATGGTATCAGATAGCCTGGGTAAAGTCAGACAATATACTTTCCCCCAAAGGCTTGGGCATGCCATCACATTATCTATATCACAGTGGTTGAGGCTTATTAGGTTTTATCTGATTTTGGTACCCAGATATGATTGGACAACTCCCATAACTTTTGATTATCCGCTATGCAGAATGGGGATAATGGAAATTGCAACCCAACTGCATTTGTGGTTCTGAGGATGGAGAAAGGTTAAATGACATTTTAAAGTCAAACATCATAGCTACAATCTTGAATATGAATTCAAAACACTAATAAGGAGCCCCCGGTGGCACAGCGGGTTAAATTGCTGAGGTGCTCAACTTGCTGACCAAAAGGTTGATGGTTCAAATCCAGGGAGCAAGGTGAGCTCCTGCAGTTAGCCCCAACTTCTGCCAACCTAACAGTTTGAAAACATGCAAACCTTGATGGAAAGACAACGGCACTCCATGCTGTCATGCTGGCCAAATGATCTTGAAGGTGTCTACTGAAAATGGCGGCTTTTCAGCTTAGAAATGGAGATGAGCACTACCTCCTAGAATCAGACACTGCTAGACTTAATGTCAAACCTTTACCTTTACCTTTTACGATGTATCATTACTATTCGTATCATTACTAAACAGAAGAAACAGAAGAAACTGCAGCATTCTAGATGTTACTGTATCACAACGCCCATCAGCTCTTGTCATGATGTCTAATGATGAGGAGTTGTAGTCCAGCATTTGGAGGAGGGCCACATAAAATGACATGGCAGGCTGGATTCGGCCTACTGCATTATCCAGGCACGCAGTCCTTTGTGAAATCTGTGGTCTCTTGTTGCACTTTTTTCATGACAATCTGATTTAGTGGGTGATAAAACTACAAATTTCGTTCATGCCATTATATTGCACTAGTATATTTTGGTAAAAATGTAAGATAAGCTGTTGTGTTATTACTGGAAACTTTGATATTACAGCAATAATAGGAAACATATCCAAACAATTTCAAAGATTTTATTGCTGATTGGGTACCTCTGTGCTTCCTTCCTTCCAATATTCAGTCAGATTAAGACTGTAAATGCCTCTATAAAATGCCTTTAAAATGCAGTAGGCTGGTTTGAAGAAAAGGCAATCATAAAGCAGGGTCCAAAGTCAATAGCTGATCAGCAGGCTGGGTCAGAGCCAAGCAGTCAAGCTAAAATAGTGGGGGCAGAGTAGACATGAAGGTAAGGGGCTAAGATCCAAACCAAAGGCAAGTAGCGGTGAGAAATGGGAGCACAATGTACAGTTCAAATAGGAAACATTTCAATGAATCAATTTAATTTTAAAACAGTTCTGGACCACTATAAGAATTGAGTTCATAGCAGCAGTTTACAAGAGTTAAAAATAGAATGGAAAATAGTTGTCAAAATTAAACCTAGCAGAGTAGTGGTAATTCCGAAAGGTCAACTGCAACAAACCAGTTTCTGTTTGCTTCCAAGAAGTTGGAAGGAAGGGTTTCTGGGTTTTTTTGGAAAAGCTGATAATGGTGGCCCTGTATAATAAAAGCCTGATTATTACCAATGCTGGTCTCCCACTTTCCTAGTTAAACCTGAAACAGTGACTTATTGGCACATTTCAAGTATTTAGATGGCATTGTTTCTTATTGACACCAATGGCACCCCACCACTGGCTGCACAGTTGTCACAACAATTATGGTTGGGTAATAAAAGTCAGGCTGCATCAAGAGTTGCCATCCTTTGAAATGCCTTCAACACAGCTGATGGCTGAAACTGACATGGAATCACTATGACACTAAGATACCATTTTATATATAATTCTTCCACCAATGAATCAAATTGTTATCAAGGATTATAAATGCCTCATTGGATGAAGGGCAAATTCCAACTTGCCTAAAATAGACCATAGTAAGACCAATCCTGAAAAAAGGCATCCCTTGATTCCCCAATATTGAACAACTATAGGCCAATTTAAAATCTTCCTTTTTTGGGCAAGATTCTGGAGAGAGTGATTGCTTCCCAGCTCCAGGAATTCTTGGATGAAACTGATTCTCTGGACCCATCACAATCCGGGTTCAGGCCTGGTCATGGTACCAAGATGGCTTTGGTTGCCTTGGTGGATGACCTCCGCAGAGAACTCGACAGGGGGAGTGTGTTCTTGTTGGTTCTCCTAGATATCTCAGCAGCTTTGGATACCATCAGTCATGGTATCCTTCTGGGGTGGCTCTCCAGAAGGTCTCACCCAGTCGGCAAAGCTGGGGGATACCTGCTCAGATCCCTGACCTTTGTGGGGTCCCGCATGGTTCTATTCTTTCCCCCATGCTTTTTAACATCTACATGAAACCGCTGGGTAAGGTCATCCAGAGTTTTGGAGATTGGTGCCATCTGTATACAGATGACACACAACTTTATTACTCCTTTCCACCTAATTTCAAGGAAGCCCCTCAGATCCCGGACCAGTGCCTGGCTGCTGTGATGGGCTGGATGAGGGCCAACAAGCTGAAGCTAAATCCTGACAAGACAGAGGTCCTTCAGGTCAGTAGTTCAGCCGATCGAGGTATAAGGTGACAATCTGTGCTTGATGGGGTTGCACTCCCCCTGAAGACACAGGTCTGCAGTCTGGGGGTCCTCCTAGACTCAGCACTGACACTTGTTGTTCAGGTGCCAGCAGTGGCTGGGAGGGCTTTCACACAGTTAAAACTCGTGTGCCAGCTGCGCCCATACCTCGAGAAATCTGACTTGACCATGGTTCTTATCCTTCTTATCCTTATCACTGCTACATGATATTTGAACTTTACTCACCCGCTCTATCCTCTAATGTTGTGGCACCAGTCTGCCCACCCATGGCGAGACATTGAATTTTGCCCACCCATGACAAGACATTGATTGTTGGTTGTTGGTTCTGATGTTTATTTTATATAGTACTTCATGTGGTTTTTATTTTGTTATATTGATTTTTGTTATTATTTTGTTGATATGCATTTTAATGTGTTATGTTTTAATTGTTTTGTTGGGCCCGGTCCCATGTAAGCTGCCCCAAGTCCCTTCAGGGAGATGGAGGAGGGGTATAAAAGTAAAGTTATTATTATTGTTGTTATCATCATCTTATGATCCCAAGCAATACTAAGACACTTAAGACTCCTGCCTTCTCACAGACCTCAGGAAGCTATTTCAAATATTTTCAATCACTGATAGAAAATTAGTAGTACTGGACAAGATGATTGAGATATATGATTTAGAAGCAAGACTGAATAACCTGTGACCTTATCAACTTTCAACAGCTCTAGCTATTGTCCAAGCTGGCTGCGCTTGAAGGTAGAATTCAACAGCATCTGGAGGGCCAGATGTTGTCCAACTTAGTGGGTTGTGGAGCAAAACTAGCCTCCTTTTGGGCTCCTACCAAACTCTAACCACAACATAAAACAAAAGCTGCCACATTACATTTGAAGCAGAAAGAAAAAGGGGGAAATAAAACAAAGGAGGAGGCCAATATTGAATGATCCTAAACATCAGTAAGTGATTGAGGGAGTATTGGTTTAGAGTGGGACACTGAAGATAGCTAACCTATCCACTTCCCCTCAAAAATAAAATCTGGAGGCAAGTTTGAAACAGATTAGTATTCTACTAACTGAATACTGTTTGCTGAACTACTGTTTCAGATGAACCCCAAAACTGCCAAAATTTTCTATCTCCCACTACTTTTCTTTTCTCCTTTCCACTACCAACATAGTGGCTTGATCACCATCTTCATTTTCCTTTCTCTTTATCAGCGATCTTCCCCTGTCTTTCCTCGCAGAGTCTTTCTTAGACCAAGCAAGTCCTAAAAGAAACCCCGGAAGGCCTTGCTCCACACTCACGCAATTAATCCCTGTGAACTCCAGTGGAATGTTTAAGTGATGAGTTATGGGATCTAGCTTGCAGTTTCTTCTGCAATTCAGAAGGACTATGTCAAAGAAAGAGCAGTAATATTATAATATTATCTCCATATTTCAGGGCATAAGGAAAGCACACTGAGATCTTGTATCCTGAAGTGAAATCACATGTGGCAGGGATAAACCGACTTCACGTAGCACACACCATGATACACAGAACCATGTTTCTTTGCAATCATGAGAAAATCACTAGATGAATACAATACTATTAAGTGTGCAGTACATGACTCCTGAAGAAGAAATTAAATTCATATTAATTCCTAATAAAGCCAAGTTATTCAAAATTGATTGCTTTAATACCGATTAGCCAAAGAGGCCATACAATTATTTCAGAAAATAATATTTGGTGTCCATTTGTTCAATGCTCAGACATTTTACATTGCAATTTTTGCAGTTTCTTAGGCAATATAGTGTTTCTAATTAATGCTTTATTATTAGATTATGCTACCGGAGGAAATTACAAAAGCAAAAAAGTACAGAAGCTCAAAGGGCAAGTGGCAAATATCTTCATTGTATGTGTTATTTGCAACCACTTCCTGTCCTGTTGAGTGTTACACAGATAAGGGTTGCCAGTTTTCCAACAGTCTAAGTGTTATATATAAAACTGCATAAGAATGCAGCAATGGATTGTGAATTCCAAGGAGCAATATTGCAAAACATAAAAGCAACACACGCGTTTTCAGCACAGTGTTGGATAAAATGTCAAATGATCTAGTTTCTTTCAACATGGGAGGGACTTAGAAGTCACTTTGCTGAAGCTAAAGCACAATTGATCTTGGTCACGTTGTTGATGGGAGCAGAACTGGGGCACATTGGGGATTTTTAGAGTACAGGTCCAAGTATTTCCCAGCTGGGATAGCCAGCAGTCACCCAGCTAGCCATTTTGGAAGCTGCACCTCAAAATTTATTTTTTCTAAACTTTGGATAAAAGTTGCAGCAAGAGATGAACTTGCATGTCTTAACTATCGTAAGAGCCTTCCACACAAACCTATAAACCAGAATCTCAAGACTGAAAATCCCACAATATCATCTTTGAACTGGATTATCTGAGTCCACATTCAGATAACGTGGGATTTTCTGCCTTGATATTCTGAGATATAGGGCTGGGTAGAAGGGCCCATAGACTCTAGCAGGCCATGCACATATGGGGGCTGTGTTCAGTGAAGGGTCTGTTGTTGCTGCTATGCTCTTTCAAATGAAATCCACTTCATGGGAACATCACCATAGGCTTTTCTTGACAAGATTTCTACAGAGGGATGTTTACTATTTCCTTCATCTTAGGCAGTGGTTCTCAACCTGTGGGTCCCCAGGGCTTTTTGGCATACAACACCCAGAAATCCCAGCCACTTTACCAGCTGCTAGGATTTCTGGGAGTTGAAGGACAAAACATCTGGGGATCCACAGGTTGAGAACCACTGTTATAAGACTTTGAGAGTACAACTTGCCTAATTTACACCCTGTCTCAGTAGGGATTCAAACTCTGGTCTCCTATATTCTGGGCTTTAGCACAGCTGGTTATTCACCAGCAGGAATAGATCTTATCAATCAAAAGGTTGCCAGTTCGAAGACCGGGTTGGAGTGAGCACCTGACCTTCAGCCCTGCTTACTGTCCACCTAAGCAGTTCAAAAACAGCTATGAGCTGTGATTAGAGAAATTAGGTACCGCTAAAGGGGGGAGGTATTTAACGGCACCATAAAGACAATACTGGAAAAATGTGGTAATCAAAGGAAGTCTGTGACCAAAGTTCCTCATCATAGAGGATGGAGCAGCAGCACTCCCCTGTGGCCACAACCGAGCAAAACCTCCAGGATGTCAAAGTTGGAGAAAAATGTCTCTATCCGTTGTCTGTCCTGTCTGTTTAACGGCACTGAATGTTTGCCCTGTATGTGTTCTGTGATCCGCCCTGAGCCCCCTTCAGGGTGAGAAGGGTGGAATATAAATGCTGTAAATAAATACATTCCTAATCTAAAATTCAAATCACATTGGCTCTTACAACATCCTAGCAAAGAGAGATATTAGCATCAGTTAAGACTGTCAAATATTGTAAACCTAACAGATTCTAGTATGAAATCATATAAGACCAAACCAGGGTCTCAGATAGGGTGGGTGTAATCCAGAATATAAAATGTTTCATAAATTTTCCAAAATCAGAATTACATTCTAGATTTGCAGTCAATAGTAAATGTTTACACAGGAAAAAAAGCAGCAAGTGAATGGTCAAAGCCATCAAATTAATATTTACTATGCACACAAATGAACATTTAATTTCCAGACCTACAATACTGCACTAATTCAGCCATCCTGATATTAATGTTTTATTTTGTATGTGTGGTATGCTCTAAAACAGGGCTGTTCAACTGGCGGCCCGGGGACCGTATATGGCCCCCCAGCCCCTTCCCTCCGGCCCCCTAAGCTTTTTAATAAAAAAATTGAAAAATAAAATAAATAATAAAATTTTAAAAAAACACCTACTTCCGGGTTTAGAGCAAGTATCGCGAGAATACGTAATCCACACGGGATTTTGCTGTCAATGCGAGATCACGCCAGCGTTGACAGCGAAATCCAGTGTGGATTGCATATTCTCGTGATACTCTTCGGCTACTCTACTACTGGATCGCTGAGGCCCACAGACGCGATTAGGACCTTCTTCGACTCAGTCGGTCATCGCCTCTCTCGTCGTCCGGGTACTCCTGGATCCTGCGCATTTGGAAAAGGTAGGCCGAAGCAGGGGGCTCCTCAGGGGCTCCCCCCTCATGTATTAAATATAAAATTAAATATATTTAAAGATGAAATAAGGGGAGATGGGATACATTAAGGGGGGAGGGGAGGATGGAATTAAATATATTTAATATTAAATTAAAATAAAGGGGGAGGGGAGGATGGAATTAAATATATTTAATATTAAATTAAAATAAGGGCGAGGGAAGGATGGAATTAAATATATTTAATATTAAATTAAAATAAGGGGAGAGGGGAGGATGGAATTAAATATATTTAATATTAAATTAAAATAAGGGGGAGGGAGGATGGAATTAAATATATTTAATATTAAATTAAAAAAATAAGGGCGAATTAAATATATATAATATTAAATTAAAATAAGGGGAGGGGAGGATGGAATTAAATATATTTAATATTAAATTAAAATAAGGGGAGAGGGGAGGATGGAATTAAATATATTTAATATTAAATTAAAATAATTTAATATCTTATCCCTGCATTTTATCTCAGTAAAAGATTATATTTAACTGTATGCATGCCCCTTTTGAATTCCAACCCTGCATTTAATGTTAGTAAAAGATTATATTTGACTGTATGGATGCCCCTTTTGAATGCCCACCCTGCATTTTATCTCAGTAAAAGATTATATTTGACTGTGGATGCATGCACCCTGCATTTTATCTCAGGGCTGTATGGGGCGGGGCGGGGGGGGCGGAGCTGGGGGGAGAGGGCGGAGCCGTGGACGGGGGCAGGCCCTATGGCCCCCCAGGTCATCAGTGACCGGAATTCAGGCCCCTGTGCCGGTAGAAGTTGGACAGCCCTGCTCTAAAATATATAGTGTATCACAGTGTTTTAGTGTATAGGCTTAGCAATACAACCAAAACATTAAAGTATGCATTCACACGAAAGATGCATGAAATGTAATGTTTTATCCTAACACATTATATGTCTCCTTTGCCCTCACAAACATTCCATCTGTGGTTTTGAAAAGAGGACTTGTGCCCTTTATAAAACAGGCACTTCTTTATTGAGTTCTGAAAGCCTTGACAACAGTATGTAATAAATTTACTGTATTTCATGACACATTGAAAGGTTGTTAGAGATGTCCCACAAAATTTGCAATTGGGCCCAGAATCTTTCAAGTCACCAAAGACTCCAGAATAGACATGACAATCATCAAATAAGTCCACAAGTACATGGATCAGAAAATGGCCAAACAAAAAGCAAAACGTACTTGGACACGTTAGATTAGACCGAAAGTGTACTGTAACCCTGGTTATATAACTTATTCATGAATGTTCAAACAGATCAGCAGAAAAGTAAATGCTCTATGGATTTCCTCACCTATATTTCAAAGAGAGGAAGTGATAGATTTACAACCCCTTCCTTTAAATTTTAAGGTTACGAAAAGGTTCCAGACAAACACAGCTGCCAAAGCACGGTACCAAAGGTCATTTTGTCTTTGGCAGTTATTCAACAACTGCTTAGCTTAGTCACTTTCTGTATTATTATTTGTTTGTCACCGTCTGATCTTGTGATATAGAGACAGATATAAATATTGAACTAACTAAATACAATTTATTGTTTCTATTGACATACTGTTGGGCATTTCTAAAAACGTTTGTGTTTAATCATTCTAGATTGAAAAGACTTTTAAAGATTATTAAGTGAAAGTGTTCTTAGCCAGTAACTGAAAACATAAATGACCTTTAAACCAATGAATCTAAACTTAGTTTGCAGGAATTGAATTTTCTGAACAAATCATTAATTTACTTATTAATTTTAAGTGATGACAATTTGAACCAAACAGCTTGAAGTTAAGAGCTCCCAAATTATACCTCTTATTTGGACAGATTATCACTTTTGTATCATGTATTCTATAATATCATGTATTCCCTTGTTTTAATTGGGGTTTTTATATTGTTTTAATGTATTCCTATGTTTTTATGTGTTTGATTGTGCCACTCCTGTGAACCGCTCTGGGCGCCAGAGAGAGCGGTATATTAAGCCGAACTTAATAATAATAAAATAAATAATAATAATATACAATTTTCCATTCAATCCAAAAAAACCCCATTCATTTTCATCTTATATTCTCTACAGCAAAGATGGGGGCCATATATTTTCTGCCATATTCTTTTTTTTTAGGGATAATCCTTTGGGGCACATATGCTTGTTCTGGGTAAGGCCAAAGCTAGTAACTAGATTCATAGAATCAAAGAGTTAAAAGGGCCCCATAGGCCATTGAGTCCAATCCCACTCAAGGCAAGACATTCAGCTGGAATATCCCTAGCATGCAGCTCTCTGGCTTCTCGCTAGGTAGGCAATTGGTTTCATTTCCAAATCACTCTTACTGTCAAGGAGTTCCTTCTAATGTTCAGTCAAAATCTATCCTCCTGCAACTTAAAACTATTAGACCGCCTCTTTGTGACAACCTTTTAGGCATTTAAAGAGTATAGTTATATGAGTTTGGTGGAGATTCATTCTTTGGAAGCTTTGAAACAGGCTGGATGGCCATCTGTCGGGGGGTTATTTGAATGCAATTTTCCTGCTTCTCGGCAGGTGGTTGGACTGGATGGCCAACAAAATATCTCCAAACTCTATGATTCTATGACTTCTCAGTCTTCTCTCCAACAGGATGAACATGCCCAACACCATCAATGTTTCTTCCTATGTTTTGTTCTCCAAAATTCTTTTCATTCTTGTTGCCTCATTCTGAATGCACATACTCCAGGGTGTGTTTATTTAGTAGATATAGTACAGGATGGAGCCCTTCTAAAGCAGTTAAGTTTGTGGACTAAATTTATTTATTTCAAATATTTATATGCCACCCTTCTCACCCTGAAGGGGACTCAAGCTGGACCACAGAACACATATACAACAAATATTCAACGCTGATTATACAATGATAAGACAAACAACAGCTAGAGGTGTATATATAGGCTTTAACCATCTTTTTAGCATCTTTTGAGGTTATGCTTAGTTCTGGCCACAGTGGGTGCTGTTGCTCCATCTCCTTGCCGAAAAGCTTTCTTTGTTTATAAACATCCTCCTTTTTCTGATCAAACACCATGCCTAAATACCTCCCTGCTTTAATGCGGTTCCTATTTATCTACTCAGATTTGTTTTCAAACTGCTCGAGAGGCAAAAGCTGGGCTAAAAGGTCAAGTGCTCAACCCAGGCTTTGAACTGTCAACCTTCCAGTTGGCAAGATTTATTGCAGTTTGGTGATTAACCTGCTGTGCTAAAACCCAGTCTTCTATCATTTGTTTGTCTTTGTCTTTTTTCACTCTCTGCTCTATACTCTTGGAACTGCCATCCTGAGGATTTACGGACTGTTGCTTTCCTTGCTATTTTTAATCATTTGATTTTTTTATTTCCAAAATCTTGTGAGATTTCAGTTTGATACTCTGTAGTCTTGTATATTTTTATTGCATGTATTATCAGTTTGTTTTGCATAATACTTGTGTTTTTTATTTGCATTTTATCTTCATGATTTACTTTGCAATTGTATTGTATAGTTTTGTAGTTTATTCTTCCACTTTCCCATCGTATGTGCCTTTGTACACACACATGAGTTTTGCTTGTGTTATCATAAGACATCATGTATACTTAATGGTGCTATATAAATAAATCATAATAATAATAACTGTTGGGAAGCCACATATATACATATATTTATAAGAAAACTTTGAATCCATCCACAAAGGATGTTGCAAAATTTACTGACATTTCCCTTTCTATAAACATTCTTTGCAGGTCCCCAGAACTTTTTAAAATATTGGTAAAATTGATAGTTTATGCTATATTTAACTCATTTCCAATTAATTGCTTCTCAAAGATCTATCATCACAAGTAAAGAAAGGATGGATAGCAGCAGCATTTCTTTTTTAAAATATTAAAGGAAAAGACAAAATAGAACACACAAATGATATGTAAAACTACCAAAGCCTGTGTCATGTCCACTACTACTAAAGTGCAATTATCTTCAGACCTTCAGAGACTGCCTCCTTCAGAGAAAGTAGTTTTCTAACTTTGGTAAATGTAGTATTTTTAGTAATAGCTAGCCATCCCTTGCCACATGTTGCTGTGGCCAAGTCTGGTGATATGGAAAATAAAGTAATGAGAAAGTGTTGGTTTCTAATATATGTAATTTCTTTGTGCTTGTGGGTAAACAGTGTTTCTTGTTGGTTTCTTTATCAGTGTTGATGTAGAGATTGTCTGGTTTACCTACTCTGGAACATGCAACATATAATTGTCCTTCTTTAGGGGTCACTTTTAAATCTATGATACTATTATCTGTCATATACATGTGTGTGTGTTGTGATTCATATCTATCTATATATGGCTGGATGGCTCTTGGTCAGGAGGGCTTTGATTATGTTCTCTTGCCCTGGTGAAGGTAGTTAGACTGGATGGCCTTAAGGAAGTATTTCTCAACCTGGGGACCGGGACCCCTGGGGGGTCACGAGGGGGTGTCAGAAGGGTCACCAAAGGCCATAAGAAAACACAGTATTTTCTGTTGGTCTTGGGGGTTATGTGTGGGAAGTTTGGCCCAATTCTCTTGTTGGCGGAGTTCAGAATGCTCTTTGATTGTGAGTGAACTATAAATCCCAGCAACTACAACTCCCAAATATCAAGGTCTATTTTCCCCACACTCCATCTGTGTTCATATTTGGGCATATGGAGTATTCCTGCCAAGTTTGGTCTAGATCCTTCATTGTTTGAGTCCACAGTGCTCTCTGGATGTAGGTGAACTACAACTACCAAACTCAAGGTCAATTCCATCATTGGTAGAGTTCATAATGTTCTTTGATTGTAGGTTAATTATAAATCCCAGCAACCACAACTCCCAAATGACAAAATCAATTTTGAGTGATGGTCACTCCTTGGGTTAGTAGGTGTCTTGTGGCCAAATTTGGTGGCAATTAGTCCAGCAGTTTTTGAGTTATGCCACTCAAAATGAACTATATATATTCTGTTCATTTTGAAATGAACAGAGCAGAGAGAGAGGGAGGGACACAGGCATGTAGCCAGGGGGGGCTAAGGGGGCTTCAGCCCCCCCCCCCATAAATTCTCAGGGTGGTCCACGAAAAGGCCTTACTGGTACATTATTTAAACTATTATGTTTATTCATATCATGATCTGATCACCATACTCATTATATCCCACATTAATGGGGTTATTGGGATAACAATACAAAAGGTTTGCTAAGGTAGACCCTCTTCCACCCAGTCTCCCCCCCCAAACCAAACTCCGCCCCCCCCCCCCCCGAATCAAAATCCTGGCTACGGATAGACTACATATCATATTTCTGAGAAAACTTCCTAATTCTACCCCAGGGTAAGATCGTTCAACAATCTTAAACATCAGTGTATCAGAAGAAAGGAGAGGGGAAAATATTACTAATAGTAAACAAATAACTTGTTGCCCAACATTTGTCTTAACATTGTTCTTAAAATCAAGAATGTTAATTCATTGAAAGAATGTTACAGGCCAGTCTTAAAATATCTTACTCATAGCGGCAGCATTTCGGACAATTCTGGTATAGTTAACATTCTGCAGCATTCTGTAGATTATTCCCTTTTGGGCCAAGTAATTTGCCTGTTTCAAAAGATAGTCAATTTCGGTTTGCCTGAAAAGTAATGCCGTTTAGTTATAGGCTCATCTAGCATACCAATAGATTGTGACGTCATGAGCTACTCAGTCTATAAATGATTTCTGGAATCCACACTTGATCCCAGTACCTACCAGTGTTTAAAAAATGGAAATAATTTAAATTACTAAGAAATGGTTTTCTCGATAGATGACCCCAACTATAGGGAGTCATATTTCATAGGAAGGGTATCACATAAAATATCACTCCCTTAAATAAGATAGAGAGAAAACAGGATAAAGGAAAGTAGAGTTTTAATTCTGGGGATTATGAACAAATGATTTTTAAAAACCTACACCATAGCAAACAATGAAAAACAGTTTGTATCATTCTTTAGAGAATAATGCTGACTCCTAGCTTTGTTGGCTCAGTGTATGAACCGAGGTTAGGCTAGAAGTCTTCCTCAGACAGAAAGATGTTGTAGCACAGTGGTTCTCAACCTTTCTAATGCCATGACCCCTTAACAGAGTTTCTCATGTTGTGGTGACCCCAACCAAAAAAGCATTTCCATTCTGCTTCATAACTGTCATTTTACTACTGTTATGAATTGTAATGTAAATATCTGATATGCAGGATGTATTTTCATTCACTGGACAAATTTGGCACAAATACCTGATACGCCCAAATTTGAATACTGGTGGGCAGGCATGTATGTGTATTTATATCATGATCTGATCACTATTCTCAGTATATCCCATATGCATGGGGGTATTGGGATAACAATACAAAAGGTTTGCTAGGGTAGACCCTCTCTCACTCAGATTCAGCCCCCCATCAAACTCACCCCCCCCCCCAATCAAAATCCTGGCTACAGCCCCTCCGGTGGGGTTAAGGGAAGGGTGATTTTGTCATTTGGGACTTGTAGTTGCTGGGATTTATAGTTCACCTACTATCAAAGAGCATTCTGAACTCCACCAATGATGGAATTGAACCAAACTTGGCACACAGAACTCCCATGACCAACAGAAAATACTGGAAGGGTTTGGTGGGCACTGACTTTGAGTTTTGGAGTTGTAGTTCACTTACATCCACAGAGCACCGTGGACTCAAATAATGGTGGATCTGGACCAAACGTGGCACAAATACTCAATATGCCCAAATGCAAGAAAATAATGTGTTTTTGATGGTCTTTGAAGACCCCTCTGACACCCCCCTCTCTCGTGACACCCCCCTCCCCCAGGGTCCCGACCCCCAGGTTGAGAAATGCTGCTGTAGCAGTTAGGGACTGCTGGTTGTAAATTTGGATGTTAAAATCTTCAGGAGAAAACATCTGAAAATACTGTCACTTGCAAAGACCCATGGAGTGGGCATATTCAGGGAAGAAGGCTTTTCTTGTGTTGCTGATTGTGGAATGTGCTCCCTCCAGAACGGTGACCTTCAGAACGGTGATCAATTGTCATTCACATTGCTTCTAGGAAAAGTGTGGAAACATTTCTCTTCCAAAACTGGCTTTGAAATGGGAAGCTGGGCAACCCAGTTACAGCTCATGAAAGGCTGTGAGAGAAGACATCCAGGTGAGTGGAAGCATATAAAACCTGTGGCTTGTCTGTGAAATTATCCAATATGGTAGATGTAGAAATGGGGACAGGAGCAGGTAAGAATGGATTAACTCTTGAGAAGACTGGAGGTCAGTTTGAAAGAGAGGAGTTGATGAGATCTGAACTGGTTTTGCAAGAGCAGAGAGGGTGGAAAGAGTTCAAGGAGAAGTGTTCTCCATTTGAGGTTGAGATGTTCCAATGTACTATGTATGAAACAAGCATAGCTCTTTATTTTATGGGTTACAATTAATCTTTGATTTTTGTTTTCTACCTCTCTGCAAATTCTCTCCCCCCTCTCCATTTCCAACAGGCAACAGTAGCCCAACACCATCACACCTTGCATCCTAGATAGCACTTGGAATGAGGCAGTAGATCCATTGTTTTATTAGACCGCCATCAGGCAGGCAATAGCCTTTTGCAGGTTGTAACAAAGAACTAATATCCATCACAATTGAGAGTCTCACTTGTTAGCCATTGGTACATCTTCTTGTCACCTCCAGATTCAAATTGTTTTTAGTTACTGTAAAAAGCTGCAATCATCATTTACACTTCCCAGGAAACTTGGCAATAACTCTCTGCAGAATGCTGGTCCCTTCAGTATCTTTTCATTGAGGCCCAGTCTTCTTTATTTAAAACAAAAAGAGTTTTGGAAACCTTAATGAAAGAGTATGAATTCTGTTTTACACCTGTCTTCCAAAGAGCAAAGAAGAGAAATGGCTGGGGGACACATATGAACTATTAATATAGAGCCATACAGTTCTTTGGGTGTGTGTGTGTGTGTGTGATCTGTACTGGATTTTATTGGGGTTGGGAGGAATCGAAGAATAACAAATATAGCATATAGCATTTATTCCATGTATTTACCATCTACCTGTATGTTGGTGTAGGGAAAGCTGGATATAATTTACTTTCAAGAACTGTGTTTTAAATTTGGTTAAAGTTGTTTCATTTTATTTTAAAGTTTGCTTACTGCCATCACCACGCCCCCTAAAAATGTTAAAACAGGTCTGCAGTTGTCATAGCTTCCATTTCCAACAGGTTTGAAATTCAAATATAATTCTGCTTCTCTCTCTTGTTGCCAAATCAAGGATCATTCTCCCAAAATTATATATTGGGTTGTTGTCAATATGAAAGGATCATTTCTCCTGATAATTGCAAAATTATAGGCATATTGGAGGTTGTGAGGTCACAACTCCTGAGGATGCCTGCCATAGATGCAGGCGAAATGTCAGGAGAGAATGCTTCTGGAACATGGCCATACAGCCCAGAAAACTAACAGCAATCCAGCAATTCTGGCCATGAAATCCTTTGACAATAAATTATATATTATTTCTATGTATTCACAATACTTCACTGTGGCTATTTGTAGTGCCATATTATTGCTGTCCCAATCTGATTATCATTCTGGACATAGTTTTTTGATGTAAGATTAAGACAAAAAGGTATTAGCTGGTTTGATAGAGATTGAAGAATATGAAATATCTTCTTCTTTCTCTGGTAATTCAGAAGATTAATGTGGGAATGACAATTTGGGTTTCAGTTTACTAAGACTGACTTTAAATCTAGTTTTCAAGCTCTCAGTAGCAAAATAAATATGGGGATTTTAGCTTCATCTTAGTAGCTGGAACCAGCTGATAGATCTGGATATGAGTCCTTGATTGTTTTGCTGATAGGTTTGAGGATTTTGAAGTTTGCCCTATAAACAGCAGTCTTTCCCTTCTGATTAAAATGGGTTTAAATATCCCTAACATTGGGGGAAAGACCTGGTATAGTTTTTAGAAGGGACTATTAATGTAATCTTTGTTGATGCAAGAATTCATTTGTAGAATGCAAATTTTAATGTTTGCAGAAACAGCTTCGGTTGAATATCTTTATTCCATTACAAAAATCCTTTTTAAAATATCTAATTTCTATATATTAATCTGTTAATTTGTATTTGCATTTTTCCAGCTATAACAAGATTGCTAGTGTCAAGGTTTCATGGGCAGTGACACTCGCATGCAAAAATATAACTATGTGTATTTATTTATTTATTTATTTACTATTTTTGTATGCCACCCTTCTCAACCCCGAAGGGGACTCAGAGCAGCTTACAGCAAACAACAATACTGCCAGAGTGGCTTACAATGTACATATAACATTATTGCCGGAGTGGCTTATAGCAAACTGAAAAAACAACAATTAACATTACTGTCATAGCACAACATTAGCACTACAAATCATATTGCACTACAACATATCACAATATTGTTAGCAATATGGCATGTAATACAAATATACAAATTATAATATCATGATATAATTATTATATCACATTATCATTGGCAGTATTATACTGTGTTACAATACAACATCACCAATACCAAATGCATATTCCACACACCATACCGTAATCATACTATTATTATTATTCTTATTACATTACAATTATTATACTATAACATAATACAATATACTGACATTATAATATATTATATTAAATTATAATGTAATGTAACATTGTATTATATCATATATTTATTTAAACAAAATAAAATTACTTATTTAAATAAATAATTCTATAGAATTATTTTAAACACAGCAAGTGCAGACAGATTGGTTTGATCTTTTTTTATTTATTTATAAATGTTCTTTATTGCAGGTTTTCAAAGTTTAAAAAACATAAAACACTTAGAGCACACTTACTGGGATAGGAAAAGGGGGAAAATGGGGTAGGAAAGGGTAGTCGGGGGTGCAAGGGAAAATGGGGAACAGAAAGGTTGTGTAAGGGATGACATTACTTAGGGGAAAAGGGAAGGGTACAAAAGAGATCTTTCTGTTTTAGATTTACAACCCGTATAGACATTGTACATCTTCATCTTCTACTTTTGAAGTGACAATTTCGTGCCTGCATTTAAATATAGAAAAGAAATACATTGGCATAAATACCAAGAGTTATGCTTTATAATTTATATTAACCCAGACTCGGAATATCTTTAGGGTATGCGGTACATTCTCTGAAACCATCTCTGAAAACATATAGTCCCTTCTAGCTTCTCTCTTCCGACCTCTTAGGAATCAACAGATTTTGGGTATTTTCAGTCTTGTCAGCTGTCTATATCAGCATTTCTTCCCATACATTACCAGTTCAGTGAAAGTTCAGTCTTATGTTCCCCCAAAACGTAGCTTTGGAGTGGAGTCCAATCAGTCTAATCTCTAATCTCTTGGGTCAACCATTCCATCTGGACCATTTCCATCAACTTATAAAGCCATTCCTCCATCCTAGGTTCATCATTAGATTTCCAATATTTGGCAAAAGTCAGTTTAGCGGCTGTTGTTATAGCTAAGAATATAGTTTTTTCATTATTATTCCAGGCTGGATCCACTATCCCAAGGAGGAACATCTCTGGCTTTCTCTCCAACTTTTTAGCAAGGATTTTATTTGCTTCATTCTTTATTATCTTCCAGAATTTTTGGGCCTTCGGGCATAACCACCATAGGTGGAAGAAGGTTCCACTCTGGGCTCCGCAGTTCCAACAATTGGTTTTGACATTCGGGTAAATTTTGGCCAATTTATCTGGGGCCAAGTACCATCTATATAAGACTTTGACCCAGTTTTCTTTAAATTTGTGACAGGATGAGAAGTTGGTATTTTTTCCCCAGATAGACTGCCATGTGTTCCATTTTATCTTGACACCTACGTTGCGAGACCATTTTTTTTACATGGTCGTCTATTTTGGAATCTCTTGCGGAAAGCAATTTATATATCTTTCCCACCAGGTTCTTGTCGGGTCCAGTAAGGACCTCCTCCCACTCATGTTGATCTCCCTCGAATCCTTTTTTTTGGGTCCAATTTAAATTTTTCTGTGACTTGCTGGTATGTGAACCAGCCCAACTCCCTGCCCTCCATGGTAAGCTGCTCCCTGCTTTTTAATCTATGGTCGAGCCCATTCCAATATAGCAACTCTTTATAGGTATGCCATTTGGTATCTGGCAGTTGTCTTAGGCGGAATGCCTCCACTGGTGATAGCCATGTTGGGATTTTAGAATATATTTTATTAAAGTATTTATTCCAGATTCTGATTAGTGGGTCTCTAATATAAGGGAAAATGGGGTCTTTGAGCAAGGAGTCTTTCCAGAGTGCTTAAAAGAGGCGGTGGTGGCTCCATTACTGAAGAAACCATCATTGGACCCTGCGGTTCCCTCCAACTACCGCCCAGTGTCGAATCTTCCATACCTGGGCAAGGTAGTTGAGAGGGCAGTAATGGAGCAGCTGCAGTCCTTCTTAGATGATGCAACATGGCTTGACCCCTTCCAGTCCGGCTTCCGTTCGGGGCATGGGACGGAGACGGTCCTGGTCTCCATCACAGACCAACTCCGCTGCCAGCTCGACCAAGGCGGGTCTGCGCTGCTCGTGTTATTGGACCTCACGGCAGTGTTTGACACGGTCGACCACAATCTTTTGATCCACCGCCTGGCCATGGCCGGAGTGAGGGGGACTGTCCTTAAATGGCTGTCCTCCTTCCTCCGCCAGCGGTCTCAGCGTGTGAGGAGGGGTGGGGAGGTCTCTGAGGGCTCCCCATTAGTGTGTGTGGAGTCCCTCAGGGGCCATTCTCTCCCCTCTATTATTTAACATCTACATGCAGCCGCTTGCACAGCTGGTGCGGAGTTATGGGCTGGTCTGCCATCAGTACGCCCGATGACACCCAGCTCATTCTGAGGATGGAGGGCAGGCCGGAATCCGTCCCGATAATTTCCAACATTGCCTCGAAGCCGTTACTGGATGGCTGCGAGCCAGTAGGTTGATGGTGAATCCGGCGAAGACGGAGATCTTGTGGCTGGGCGGCCCGGGCGGGGTGGGTGCCCGGCTTCCGACCCTGGGACGGTGCGGCGCTGCATCCAGCGCCGTCTGTGAAGAGCCTGGGTGTCCAGTTGGACTCCCAGCTGACCATGGAGGCCCAGGTCTCCATGGCCAGCAAGGCTGCTTTTTCCACCTCCGCCAGGCAAGGAGGCTGGCCCCCTACCTCTCCCGGAGCGACCTAGCCACGGTCATCTCAAGGCTAGACTACTGTAACGCGCTTTACGTTGGCCTGCCTATGTCGTCGATCCGGAAGCTCAAGCTGGTGCAGAACACTGCCGCCCCGCTCCTGTCTGGGGCACCAGCAGGATGCCGTATAACACCAATTTTGCAGGATCTGCACTGGCTGCCTATTGAGCACCGGGTCGCCTTCAAAGTGCGGGTTCTTACCTTCAAGGCCATACACGGCCTGGGGCCAGCGTATCTGAGGGACCGTCTCACCCCATATTGCCCAGCGAGATCACTTCGGGCCGATGAGGCCAACCTGTTGGTAGTACCATCTGTAAAGTCGGCACATCTAACATCGACCCGCCGGAGGCGTTCTCTATTATAGCTCCCACACTATGGAACGCCCTCCCGGCTGAAGCCAGAGCCCTGAGAGATCTGCTGCCATTTAGACGGGCCTGCAAAACTCATTTGTTTAGGCAGGCCTTCGGCGAGTAGGCCTCGTCTATACTCTCTGGGCTGTGATATCTCCTGCTGCTCAATTGTTATATTGCATTTTGCTGTTTAATTGTTTTAACTGTTTTTAACTGTTTTTATGTTTTAACCTGTGGCGTTGTGCCACTGGCTCTGTGAGCCGCCGCGAGCCCCCGGGAGTCGGCGGCGAAGAAGCCCCAATAAATAAATAAATAAATAAATAAATAAATAAATAAATAATGGTTTTTGAATTTTTGGTCTTTGGTTAATTTGTTGTACCCGAGGTAGCCATGGATTCCAAATTTAAGATCATAGCCTTCCAGATTGGTTTGATCTTGAACACTGAAAAAGCTATCACGAAATTAGGGGTGATCTCTCTGAATCACTCACGAGATCTTACTTGTGTTTGTGCAGAAAAACAACTCTTGCATTGTGAAATGTTTTGTTACCTAAAACATTAATGTTTGAAGTACATTTTCGCAATTACAGATTTAATGTATTGAAAAATAGACCATTGTAAGCAGTGTTACACTGAGTCTTGTCACAACTTTCCCAGCTACCAGTATTGTCTCTCTTGTTCCTTTTTGGTCACATTTTTCTTTCAAATATCAAAAAGTTTGCTTGGCCTAGTGGCACTACCTAGAAACAATCCTCCACCTTGTGCGACTGTGGAGCAGAACAAACAACTCTGCATCTGTATGCTTGCCCACAATGCCCTGCTTCATGCGCAGAGGAAGAACTGTTTAAAGCTACAAACAATGCAGTCACTGTTGCCCATTTTTTAAAGTCCAAAACTGAGTCCACAATATGCAAGTGGAGAAGGGAAAACCACAGACCGCCTATTACAATGCAGTCTGAGCTCTGCCACATGCACAATGGAGGACCTTCTTATAGCAACACCAGAGGCACTCCAAGTGGTCAGCTACTGGTCAAAGGACATTTAATATAATGCCAAGTTTTCAAATTTTGTGGGTTAAAAAAAAACCAATACAACTGTACCCTTGGTTTATTCCTGATAAAACAAATACATATTTCAAAAATATTTAGGTGCTTGTGATTTCTTTATTTTATTAGCTTAAAACTTATTTTATACAATGTCTGTGACACAAAATAACTAAAAAGTGGCAGCATCATTCTTTGCAATATCAGAACAATGGCTGATGCAATCAGTGGATTTATGTAATCTGATGGAAGCAGTCAGAAGTCAAGATCTAAATATATCTGAGGTTACATCGCCTCTGGAAAGGAGAGTGATTGTTTATATAAATAACATACACTAAGCATTTATTATCTCATTGGGCAAGTAGATCAATCGATCAAGTTTGGAAAGAGATAAAACAAAGCCAAGAAGAAAGAAAAGTCACACAACTATGATCTGCCTCCACCATATAAAGAACACTGTTTAATAACAGCTGTGCCGTTTCAACTCATGCTGATGAAGAGAGACCATACTCATAAGAGCAATAAGTAGGATATATTAAATAAAGATTTCCGCGAGATATAGTAATGGATGCTGCTAGATAAAGCAATGCCCATGTTACGACAGAAACCCAGTAAACGCCAAGCCAGGAGAAGAATCAAACAAAGAGTTTATTGTCCACAGTAACTTAAATTCAAAAAGGCTTAAATTCAACCCAACTATAACAAAAAAGTGCTTAAGTTAGCAAAAAAACCCCCAAAACAAACAACTTCCGCCAAATGCGGATCTTCCTGGCGTTTGAAGCGTGTTAGCACTCCAAATGCCTCAATAGATGTTGAGAAGTGCACAGAAGAAGCTGGAATCCAAAGACGTTGTCATGGGCCCGTCCAGAAGTCATACATGAGGGCTGAAGACACAGGAGAAGTCAGGAAGCTGTTCCGAAAGGTCGACACAAAGAGGCAATCATAGCAACACATCCAAAAGGGAGAAGGCAGGCAGAGAAACGTGAAGACAGTCCAAGGGTCCCAAAACCAGAGAGGAGCTTGTAGAATTTCAAACCACACCACAAGGAAAAGTCAGGCAGCGGCAAGTATATCAGGATCCAGAAATACAGGATACAAAAGTCAAGAAGCCCAAAAACCCAAGGCAACACTTTGCTAGCCGCAAGGAAAAGCCCCCAAAAGCCCACCTTATATTAGTCCTCAGCTCTACCCGAATCAGATGACTCCCCCACTTGCATCAGCTGCAGCCCTAGACCCACCTGCAGCCTCTTGCCCAGCCCTCCAACTTTTCCACCTTCTATCAAGACTTAGATCACCCCAATCATCTGGATACCCTGAAGGCCAATCATTGTCATCTGAGAACCCTATGAAAGTGTCACTGCTTGTAGGCTCATTACAAATTTCCTGAATTTCCCTCACTTGAGTCCAATCCATGTCAGTATCACTTTCCTCTGATGTGCTTCCCATATCTTGACTTCCCTCTTCCCCAGGAAAGCCTTCAAAGGACTCATCCTCTGTGGGCTCCGTGAATATTTGCCTGATTTGTTTGCATTGCAAAAGATCTTCCTCACTGCGCTCGCGAGGAAGCCTTTTCCCCCTTCTTTGAGCTACAGAATCAGCATCAGCTGTCCCAGCCTTTTTCAAGCCAGAGTTAGACGCTGGAGAAGCAGCCCCACCTTTCTCTCTACTACCAGTAGTAGCTGAAACTCCAGACCCAAACCTAACAGCCCAAGAGTTTCAAACTCTTGGATGCTTGGTTTTTTTTCACAGGTGCCTATTTAGAGATGTACAATCCCTCAACAGAGTATCTTCTTTGATGGAGATATGGCTGAGCTACATTATTTGAGAGTGTATGGTTTATGAGTTTTAACTATAGAGAATCCTTTTGAAGAGACACGGTGATAAAAGTCCTCTTGAAAGAACAACATACTGAAATGTAAGGAATGTTTGATGTCTTACAGCAATGCAGTATCATAAAAATAATGTACCCAGACATTGACATGTTCTTCCTTTGGGGAATGTATGTAAACACACAGACACACATACACACACATATGAATATCTATGTTTGTCTGTAATAAATAGCCTAAGTGATTAATGGAGCACCTTCTCATTCTCCCTTAGAAATAGTCAGAGAATTCAATACTTACTAAATTGGTCTGGAAAACTGTGGGAATCCCACCCCTTCCCTGAAAGACCCCAAACCCCTTTTTAAAAGTAATGAAAACTTTCCCAGCCTCCATTACAGTCTTGAAGGAGCCCTCCCAACACACTTCCCTCACCCTCCACTCTCCTGGCGCATCATTACTATGGGCTGGGAGAGCTCCTTCAAGACTGTAATGGAGGCTGGGTAAGTTTTCGTTACTTTTTAAAGGGGTTTTAGAGCTTGGGTGGGGAGGGGTATGGTATCCTGGTGTTGTACTGGGAAGTCCCAGAACAACATCTGGACACCCACACCAGAAAGTGCGTGCTTTCTGATGTGGGTGTGGACAGTCCCCCAGGAACATCCATGTTTCTTAAACATGGATGGTCCTGGGATAAAGGGCTGTCTGGAAGCGCCCTCAGATAACCCAGTTCAAAGCAGATATTGTGGGATTATTTTTGCCTTGATATTCTGGGATATACTGCTGTGTGGAAGGGTCCTCAGTCTAAAGAGATTGGGGTGAGGAACCATGCTTGTTTCAGGATTACAGCTGTTAATGTCATCAATGATATGGATGCAATTACCTGTTATAAAACTAGAGCACTGACATGCCAATCTAATTTTAAAAAGGAAATAAAGACGGGTTCATTGATGAACCAGTGGGATTTGCTGTCCATGTCCCTTTCCTGATCATTGCTTTGTACATGCCTACATTACCCATATAAACATCTGAAGAACAGCATACCTTTATCAAAAGTGGCATCCACTAATATAGTTCCACAGATGGAGTTGTTTCCCTTGGTGAAACAAAGGAGAAGAACATCCCCACCCTACAGCCTCTTAAATACGAATCACGATTTCAATGCTGTTCTGGGGAAGAAAACAGAACTTTTTGAAAATGTTTGCACATAGAGGACTCTCAACATTACAATGCACTATGAAGCTATTCCATCTTTTTATCTTTAACAGTCTATCCATGTTAAGGGAAAAATGAAATATATGATACAAAAACAAGAAGTAGTGAATGGAGGACATTGTTGTCTGGAGCCCTCATAAAATTCAGTGAAACAGGTAGAACAATGTGATAAAAACTACATCTGCAGTCACCTCAACTGCCAACAATTATGAGCAGGAGGGGGATTTTTCCTTCCTCCCTTCCTCAATTCCTCAAGCAGCTGTGGGTTTCTGTGGCAGCATTCCGATAAGGTATTGGTTGGAAAGGAGATAATAATATGAAGGTCTAATATGAAGGTGTGTATACACACACACACACACACATATACATACATACATACATACATACTGTATATATATAAAAGGTCTGGGCAAACTTCGGCCTTCTTCGTGTTTTCGACTTCAATTCCCAGAAATCCCAGCCATTTTACCAGCTGTTAGGAATTGTGGGGGTTGAGGCCCAAAACACCCAGAGGGCTGAAGTTTGTCAATGCTTGATATATAAGGTCCTGTGGTTGAATCCTGTATCACTTTCAATATCAAACCATTATTCCAGCTAACTTGGCACTTTCCCACAACAATGTAAACTTTTGTTTCCTTTTTCCAGAGACGTCATACTGACATAACAATTATGCTCATGTTAGGCATTAGAATCTTAAATCCCAGTCCCCCTCTAAGACCAACATACATATAGATGTGTTTATACAGCAACCCTTCCTTAACCCAATTAATGGATGTTGGTGGAAGGATCAAGAGACATGGAGATATTTGTCATTCCCCAATACATTGTAGTCTTGCCTTCCAAGACTATGTTTATGGACAGATTATCATGAACCAGAACTCAAAATCTTGATGCTGATGAGAGTTCTGCAGCTCTCCCTGTTGGAGGGAGGCACAAAGTCAGTACTCACCGATAGCTGACCTATCAGAAGAAGCAGTTGAGGAAGCGGAACAGCCTTCAAGTCCATGGACCTGGTGAATGGGAATGAAAGCAAAACAGAGATGGTCAATGGGGCTTCTTATGGGCAGTCTTGGTCATATTTCATGCTGAAACCAATTCTATACTTTCTGGTTAGCATACCTGTCAAATTGTTAATGACTTCTGTGACTTGCTTCTCAGACCACCTGATGACCCTGCTTGTTTCTTGATCTCTTGAAATGGCTGCACCATGCTTAAGTTCAAAACCTGGATTGGCTTAACCATTCTTCTGAAAATAGCCATTTACAGTCAAGAACACTCATTAAGCTTTGTTGATTTATGACCCCTGCCTGAGCTGTTGTTGTCTCAAGACCACAGAACGAATTGCCTCTTTCCTCTCAAGGTACAATACCTGGGCCAAGACAGAGATTTAATGATGTCAATTTCCTTTTCTAACAGATACAAAGCTTAACAATAGTCATTCTCAAATGTGACTATTTAAGTGTAGCAAGAAATAAAGGACTTCATCCTATGGGATAAATACAGCGTTTCGGATCATTGTTCTTCCCTTAAGCTTTGCAAAGCCCTGTTTTGAAATTAAATGGATGGTTTTCCCACCCCCATCACTTAGTTTTCCTCTTTCTCCTTTCTTTTCTAATTATCCATTTGCCTTCTCATCACACAGGTGACATATTTTTGATCCCACTGTCTCCTCCCTCGTTTTCTTTGGATATTATAATTTCTCTTTATAAGTACAGATAGCAATAAATTCAAAAGGTGAGTCTATTTATTTTACATTTAAAAAGAGATATACACTACTGTTCCTTCCTCCTCCGTCCTAAAATGGTAATGGTAGAAGAAACTGTCCATCTCGGCTCCTTCCTCCATGATGGTTTTATCATTATCTTTACAAGAGGACAAGGGGGAATTCCCCTCACATGGTAAATTGGGCATTTTTGCACATCTCTACACGGGGAATTGAAAAAGAACTCTGTAAACGCAAGCTAAAGAATATGACTGCCTATTTAGCAAAATATATCTATTTATATGATCAAGCAACAGTAAGGAGTTCCCCTCATGGCATCATACTCACAACATAACACAATATAGTGGCATACAAGTATGGTTACCCGTAGGCGGATCGGAGACCCCTCCTTGTCTTCTCGGATCCCCCCGTGGTCTCACTCCTGAACTGTGTTCCCATGTTTCCCATCATTGATCATCTTCCTCATCGTTTTCCTGCACTCCTGTCTTGCTTACTCGCTACCACTGTGGTTTGAACTGCCGCCAAACACAAGCCGCTACGTCGCAAAAGTTTTCCTATGAGACGGCGTTTACTACTTTGCGGCGCGCCCCAGCAACGGCTTGGAATACGGCCGGGCGTAATTTGTTTTGGTTTGGCCGCGGGAGTTAGGCTGCATTTGCCCTAAAGTGCGGCGACGCCTCTCCCATACATCGTTTAATGATCCATTTGGTTATATACAGACACCAGGACAGTGAGTAAGACCATCTGGAACCTGTTAGCATATACGGACTCAGCATTTAGCTGATAAAAGTTATATTATTTGACTGTACATTAGCTAACGCGGTATCCATAGGAGCGATTTATTTCATTGTTTGCTATACATGGGATTACGATACTGTGTATCATACTGTTACTACTTGTATGCCACTATATTGTGTTATGTTGTGAGTATGATGCCATGAGGGGAACTCCTTACTGTTGCTTGATCATATAAATAGATATATTTTGCTAAATAGGCAGTCATATTCTTTAGCTTGCGTTTACAGAGTACTGTTACACAAGATAGGTATATTGTTTTCGTGTGTGTAGAATTGAAAAAGAAGTCGATTACCAATCAACGTAGGAAGTGTAGAGAAAAAACAACTTAGAAACAGCAAAATACCTGGAACCCACTTTATGAGCTTCTGCCACGTGATGGGCTCTGTTGTTTGCCATTTCTTAAATGTGTAGAAATGCTGATTTTGCTGCATGTGATTAAATCCAAAGTTATAATCTGGAGTATATATAAAGGTCTAAAAGATTCCTATTTGAATCAATTTTTTTAATTATTTCTCTTGAATTCCTCCAGATAGTCCTACTTTGACATCTTATCATAATGTTGAAGCCATCCCCAGGATAATGAAAACTCTGCCAGTAGACTGCAAGTTCCCCTACAATAGAAAGACTTTAAATCATGACCCTGATGGCAGTCTAAATGTTTGCCTTCCAAGACTAAACCTAGGAAAAGTACAAAGAGCCATAAGTAAAATGGTCATACCATAGAATTAGATACCAAAAGACAAATTAGCCGCAGGAACAACGAACACATAGGTGGCACAGAACAGACGTGAGAGACACTGGCCACAGTGCAAGTATTTATCATTTTATGTGAAACACAAATATTAAAGGTATTAATCATGTCACATTGTTTACCAAAAAAAAAGTGAATGTGTGGGTGAATTTTAATTATTTACAGTTAATTCACAGGTGCATGGCACACTAAAGGAGATAACAAATATCCAGATTTGGATAATTAATGTAGTACTTGATAATATTTATACAAAGTTAGCACCCTGGGGTCTAACCTGATTTCATTAATTCTGCTTAGCATGCAATACCTCTATGAAGATACATTGGAATGTGTTTTTTTCTCACAAAGAAGTAATTAAGCAAGAGAGCTGTGTGGCGCATATATAGTAATGTACAAATATAGCATAGTGGCAAATAATATTAAGCAGAATTATGGACTAATCTGACATGAAGTACATCAAAGCCTGAATTCCTTGAACATTTACCTCATAGTAAACTCATCAAACTCAGTGGACTGTACTTTGAAGAAAATTTGAATAGGATTGGGTATTAGGAATATGTCTGTATCAAACCTGGATTTCTAAGTCCAATATAGATTCTGACCAGATGCCAATAATTCAGAATATTCAGTCTCTAGTAAGCATCCTGCCACTTAAAAATGATGTAAATGGTCTTATGGCTTCTTTACAGAAAGAGTATATTGGCTTATTATAAATGTAACATATTTATGATTAATTCAATTCATCCTCTTCCAAAAGCACATACACACACAACACACACACACAATAGTTGCTGTTGGGAATAAAACAAAAATAAAACTCTAAAATAATTGGCTTCAGAGCCCTCTCCTTTGCATGGTTGAAAAGGATCAGCATGCTCAGAAACAGCCTAATTATTCAAAGGAAAGATGGAATTAAGAGCTGTCTGCTATGCCGCTGTGATGTGTGAGCTGCTGCAGCTATGCTCACCACCCTCATGCTGCTAGCCTGAACATAAGTACACTTCTGAGCTCCTGTACATAGATGAAGCAACTCTTTTGATTTTACTCAGTGGCATGATTCTAGGCCCAGAAACATATGAATGACACTTCTTCCATCCCAAAGGCCACTGCTGTGTCCTCAGGTGGAGAAAGAAAATGAGGCAGACACAACTCAATCATGCCTAGAAGCATTGTGGATTGTGGATTACAAATACCCTAGTGCGTGTGTATCGATAACGCTACATATGGACTTCAATTCAATGCATATTGGCGTTGTGATCACACCGAACTGAATATAAACACATCTTGAATACTGTGGTGACTCCGGACTACTCCTTTGCATTTTGAGTTTATTATTACCATTCCGCAGAGGTGCTACATTCATTACTAACTCTTCCATATATTATCTTCCAATATTGCGGACTCCGTATTTTCTTTGGATACTCCAGACTTTTCCACAAACCCTGTAAGTTTGAGTGTGTTTACATTGCAAACTATGTGTTCTTATTGACCTGACGTGAGATGTTATTGTACCTGTCACATGCATATCTTACAAAAATATATATATGAATGAATATGAAATATAACTATATGATTTGAAATGTTGATATGGTGTTTATTCTTCAGGCTGTGATATATTTACTTATATGACCCTCTTTCCTGTGTGTTTACATTTCCACCATGCCCAGGCCCAGAAATGTTCTCCTTCCATCCTGGTCTTGGAGCAAGAGAATAAGAGGTAGGCACTAGATATGTGTGATCAATTTAAAAAAGGTTCAAAAGTCATTACAAAATTAGGGGGCGCTAGCGTTTCGTTTCTAAACTATTTCTACATTATAGTTAGTGAAAAGCTCATTAAGATAACGAGAGTAACAGAATTTTATTACTTTTTCACTGCGCATAATTACCATAATTGGAGAAACTTCAGGGGCTCCTTTCTCTCTCATTTTTACAGCTATTGAGGTGAAACTTGCTACAATGGTAGGACACATTTACACTCAGGTTTCAGAATATTTCACTTATCCACAGAATTTTGGGGAATTTTCAATGTTTCCATAAACAACATAAAAAAACTACAAGAGCTATCTCCTTGAATTTTCTATACAATGACACAAGATAGGAGGGAATAATTCCCCACAACTTTCAGAAATATTCATACATCTATGGATTTTATTTATTTATTTACAGTATTTATATTCCACCCTTCTCACCCCGCAGGGGACTCAGGGCAGATTACAATGCACATATACATGGCAAACATTCAATACCATATAGACATACAACATATATAGACAGGCACAGAGGCAATTTAACATTCCAGCTTTTTCCAGCTTCATGATAGTATGCTTGATTCCGGCCACAAGGGGAGCTGCCACTTCACTGTCCACTTGTGACACTGAGTCCTTGATGGAGTACTTCCTCATTCTTACGCACACTGTTGGAAGGTTTTATTGTCATAAATTAGTTAAATTAGCATCCCAGCATAAAGCGGTACCTAAATTTCCTACTTGACAGATGCAACTGTCTTTTGGGCTGCATAGGTCAATAGCAAGCTAGACTATTAATGGTCAGGAGCTCACTCTGACCCGGGTTGACTTCAAACTTTTTTTTAGTAGACTTTATTGTATTAATTTAATCTTTTAACTATTTATAATTATTTATTTTGATGTGTATCTTACTGTATTTTACGTGTAGGCATTGAATATGTGCTGGCTGGAAGCTGCCCTGAGTTCCCCCTAGGGGGTGAAAAGGGCAGGGTACAAATACCCAAAATAAAATAAATAATAAATAAAATAATGCAGCTGGCTACTAACTAGCTGTGCCACAGTCCAATTAGGGTTTTTTTTAAAAAAGCCACAAAAGCTATCTCATTCAATGTATCTCATATATTAACCAATAGAACCCAATATTAACCAATTCTACATTTTCATAGAATCCTAGAGTTGGAGGGGACCTCCAAGGGCTATCTATTCCAACCGCATTTCTTCCAGGCAGAAGGGCACCATCAAAACTCTCCTGAAAGATGGCCACCCAACCTCGTATTATATTATTACTATTATTATTATTATTATTAACTTATTAGAAGTATCAGTCAGTCCTCCTCTTTGCAGATTCAACCATTCATTGGAATTCTGGCTGGCTGCTGGTATAGAGGGACAAATCAATCCCTCTCCCCTGAGGGTTTTCTGATGTGAGCAAAGTCTGGGAAATGTAGTTTAGGGCAGGCAGGGCCTTCTGCAATATCTGCCATAGGGCTCATTGGCTTTCCAAACTATATCCCCCCCCCCCCCCAAGTAACCTCTGCTTTCTCCCTGTTTTTCTCTCCTCATGGAGAGAGGCCACTAATTTAATGAGAAAAGGCAGGTTTTTTTGGCTTTGATATGCTTCCTTGCACTGAAAATAAAACTGTCTTTGGGGGCTTTCAAGATTGACAAAATGCAAATGAAAAAGTATTGAGAAAGTTTCTATTTTTGGCGTGGCCCACACCCACATGTTGGATATTGCCTCAGAAATATGAACTTCGTGAATTTGATAAGACTTACAAGGACTAATGAAAACTGTACACCTCTAGTAGGCACATCCTGCCCAAATCCATAAGCTTGTGAAAGGCTTGCCAACTGCTACTGCCCTGGTCTCAGAGGGGGATGAGAAGAAGCATGTCTAGATCAGAAACAGCTGAAATGCCCTTCCACCATCCTGGCCTTGGAGGAAGAGAAAGGTAGGCACAGTAGGATCATGCCTAGATCCACAAGCATACGAAAGTCTCTCTCCATCCCAATTACTACTGTCTTGGCCTTTGGGGGAGAGAGGAAGAGGCAGGCTCTGTTCCATCATATTACTCTCAGAAGCAGATGAAAGGCCCATTCCAAGTGGGATGGACGAGTATAATCTACTAGAAGAATAATTCTTGCCTAGTTATGCCTATGTGCTATATGTATTCTGAGGAAAAAAATTGCCAGAGTTATATAAAATAACACTTTACATTCCCTGAGTGTTTGACTTTGTTTTTGGAAAAGAACAGGGTGAAAATGTAGAAGAAACTATTTAAAAGACTCCAGCTTTAAAGATAACTTCCAACACACACACTGAGGAATACTCCATTTTCTGAACAGAGGCAACCAATTCATCAAAACAACTCAGCAAAGTAACACATATGAATATGAACCAAATGTTTACTTAGATTTCCTCTTCTTCCTATGTAGCACATGTTGGAAATAATAATACATATTACTGTTTTTAGTGGTGGCCCATGACATAAATGTTTATAAGCATCCAAAGGTTTTCCTATATGGCCTTTCTTATTTATGTTGCCTTGCTACATTCTACATTTGTCATTACTCTTTATTTTGGAGTTTGACAAGAGTACTTTATAAACAGTGGAAAGTGTCACTTGGACACCACTGAAAAGTATATTCAATGATGGTAGATTAGTGTCTAGGGATCTCATCAGATGGCCTTCTATAAAGTGGAGGTCAGTAGGGAAAATCATGGGACAGCGTAGGAACCCATATGACTGTGTTCTCTAGCATTGAGGCCTGTCTTCTGCTTTCCCACAATGTTTCCCCACTGTCCCCTGCTTCGTATACAGCTCAAGTGCCATTTTAGATGTACACCCAACTCCTCTGGGTTCAGTTGATGGCACGGAGCCCCACAGAACCCCACCAAAAGTAACCCTGCATCATGTGATGGACTCCGGGGGACTCTGTGCTGGCAGAGGAGGAGGGAAAAGACTCTTTTCTGCCTTAATGGGATGAGGTTGTATGAACCAGATACAGCTAAGCTGGTGGTGATTTATATGCTGCCAATGCTCAGCTTCTGTACTGCACCAGCACCAAAACAGGATTTTTTTTAAGGAGGGGGGATTTCTTTTTAAGAAAACCATAAAGAGCTGGGCATGTTTAGCCTTCAGAAGAGAAGGCTCAGAGGAGACATGATGGCCATGTATAAATATGTGAGGGGAAGTCTCAGGGAGGAAGCAAGCTTGTTTTCTGCTGCCCTGGAGACTAGGACATGGAACAATGGCTTCAAACTACAGGAAAGGAGATTCCACCTGAACATTAGGAAAAACTTCCTGACTGTGAGAGCTGTTCAGCAGTGGAACTCTCTGCCCTGGAGTGTGGTGGAGGCTCCTTCTTTGGAGGCTTTTAAGCAGAGGTTGGATGGCCACCTGTCAGGGTGCTTTGAATGTGATTTTCCTGCTTCTTGGCAGGGGGTTGGACTGGATGGTCCACAAGGTCTCTTTAAACTCTATGATTCTATGATTCTATATTGAGTACTTACAAAGACTGGTGACATCATGAGCACCTTTCAGAGCTTTTTTTCTGGAAATGGTACATGTATAAGGAACACAATGCTTTGGTATAAAAGCCTTTGTAATGGAGCAAGATGTAATGAAATGACCTTTAATTCAAGAAGTGCTTGGAAAAGTTATTTTAGGCTACAGCCACAAGAATCCCACAGTTAGCATGGTCATGGTCCAAATTTCGTTCTCCTCTGCCTAATATTTTCAGCTCTATTTAAATTGTTGTTCATTCATTCAGTCATTTCCAACTCTTCGTGACCTCATCAGTCCATCTTGCTTTTGGTCGGCCCCTCTTCCTTTTTCCTTCCATTTTCGCCAGCATTATCTTCTCCAAGCTTTCCTGTCTTCTCATTATGTGGCCAAAGTACTTCATCTTTGCCTCTAATATCCTTCCCTCCAGTGAGCATTTGGGCATTATATCTTTACCTATCGGTACTTCTCTTGAGGAAAATAAAAGAGAAGGAATAGTGATTGTCACTGCAATATCCATCATGTACTTTGTGAATGCTCCTGTGTTGGGAGCTCATAAAACATTGTGTTGTCGAAGGCTTTCATGACTGGAATCACTGGGTTTTTGTGAGTTTTCTGGGCTGTATGAGCATGTTCCAGAAGCATTCTCTCCTGACGTTTCACCCACATCTATGGCAGGCAACCTCAGAGGTTGGAAACTACACAAGTGAGGCTTACATATCTGTGGAAGGTCCAGGGTGGGAAAAAGAACTCTTGTCTGTTGGAGGCAAGTGTGAATGTTGCAATGGCCACCTTGATTATTTATTTATTTATTTATTTATGCCATTCTACCTGGCCTTTCTTACCCCAGAGGGGACTCAAGGCGGCTTTACATATAAGCAATGATTTGATGTCTTAAAAAATAATGTACACTTAAATAAATATTAAAATAGAATATTTTAATGGCATTGCAGCTTCAAAGCCTGGCTGGTTGTTGCCTGGGGGAATCCTTTGTTGGGAGGTGGTAGCTGGCCCTGATTGAGTTTTTAAACATTATTGTGTTTCATCAAAGCTCGTAAAAATATTTGTTGATTACAAATTCTTCAAATTGTCATCCAAAAATACTTTCTTCCAAACTCTGACAGGTGACACAAAAGTAGTAACTGTAGTCTTTGATCAGTGGTAATTGTGTGTGTGTAGTCGTTGAACCAGACCAAACTTAAGGCTTTGTAATAATTTATTGATGGGTTGCAGCCTAATCTTTTTCTTCTAATCTTCTTATATAACATAATCACCTTCAAGAAGGGACTTACTTAGATAGGTTAATCTACAGATGGCTTTGCAATAAATGACATCATTACTACCATGAGATACCATTTAATAAGATGTTACAGACAGTCTTCAAACGAACAATTGTGGTTAAAGATGTTAGTAGTGTTAATAAAAAGCTTGATTAACCACAAGAAATGTGAAATGCTGCCCTCATACTCAGTCATAATAGTGGCAAATATCTGCATATATTCCTAAATAGGAATTTCATGTGTAATCTGCCAAGCATGAAAATGAAAATTTGCCCCAATGTTTTATACATTAGAATAATTATTTTGATTGGACTCTGTGGAGCAAAAGCTTTGCATATGATTACAGTCCATGCCGTGATGAGCAGACTTTAATGTAACATCCCAATCTCAGTGTTGCTAGGCAGTTGTGGTAAAAAGTAAATTCATGTACCTCTCCTTTCCAAATTAGACAGGCAAAATGAAGCACTGCAACATTGATTCACTGGAGATGACAGCAATCTAACCACTCTTTGTTTTTACCTTTCCTTAAAACTGTTAATCTGATATAGAAATTTGAATGAAATGTACGGCTTAGTGCTTAACTCTATTTATCACGCTATCACTCCTTTCCACCTGCTACCAAGGAGGCTGTTCAGGTCCTGAACCGGTGGCAGCTATAACCGTCTGGATGAGGCCTAACAAATTGAAACTGAATCCAGACAAGACAGAGGTACTCCTGGTCAGTCGTAAAGCTGAACAGGACATAGGGTTACAGCCTGTGCTGGATGGGGTTGCATTCCCCCTAAAGACACAGGTTCTCAGCTTGGGAGTGATCCTAGATTGATCACTGAGCTTGGAACCCCGGGTCTCGGGGATGGCTAGAGGAGCTTTTGCAGAATTAAAACTTGTATGCCAGCTGTGCCCGTACCTTGGGAAGTCTGACTTGGCCACGGTAGTCCATGCTCGGGTTACATCCCAAATAGATTACTGCAATGCCTCTACGTGGGGTTGTCTCTGAAGACTGCTCAGAAGCTTCAGTTAATAATAATAATATATAATAATAATAACACTTTATTTATATTCTGCTCTTCTCACTCCGAAGGGGACTCAGGGCGGATCACAAGTACACAAACATGGCAAACATTCAATGCCCTTTGTATAGATGTACGCAGTACACAGATAGAACAGAATGAGGTTTTTGTGTCGTGCCACAGGGGTTGCTGTCACTCCATCCTCTATGACAAAGAGCTGTCAGAACTTCCTCATTTCAGCATTTTCTGATCTTCTTTTTCTTTAGGGCGTTGTAAAACACCTCCCCTGCTTTTTAGTGGTACCTAATTTCTCTAATTTCAGCTAAAGCTGTTTTCAAACTGCTTAGGTAAACAGTGGGCAGGGCTGACGGCTGGCTGCCCACACCAACCCGGGTTTTGAACTTGCAACCTTTTGGTTGATAGATCTTTTAGCTGCTGATGATTTATCAGCTGTGCTAAACCTCCAGCCAACAGATGGCAGCCAGGTTGCTCACCGGAGCGGGGTACAGGGAGCATACAACCCGCCTGTTGTGCCAGCTCCACTGGCTGCCAGTCTGCTATTGAGCACAATTCAAAGTGCTGGCTTTAGCCTATAAAGCTCTAAACTGTTCCTGCGCAGTTTACCTGTCCGTACATATCTCCCTCTACAAACCATCAAAGATGTTAAGATCATCCAGGGAGGCCCTGCTCTCAGTCCCACCACCTTCGCAAGTGGGACTGGTGGGGACGAGAGACCAGTGGTGGCTCCTTGCCTGTGGAACTCCCTGCCCAATGAAATCAGGTCTGCTCCCTCCCTCTTGGCCTTTTGTAAAAAAAACAAAACCTTAAAACCTGGCTGTGGCATCAAGCATTTGAGCAGTAGATGTAGCAACTAGGAAGAGGGTGATTTTATGTGACCAGCAATGGACTGACCTTGGACTTTGATTCTGAACTGGCTGAACTTTTTAAAATTGAATGTTTATTGCTGTTTTAACTGTAATTGTGTATTTTAATGTATTTGTTTGGCATCTAATGGTTGCATGTTGTGAAACCACCCTGAGTCCCCCTCTAGGGGTGAGAAGGATGGGATACAAATGCGCGAAATCTATATAAATAAAAATGTAATGTTTATTTGTGGGACTAACATAACTCGAAAACCACTGGGCGAATTGACACCAAATTTGGACACAATGTACCTATCAGGTCAACGAGTGACCATCACTCATAAAAATACTGAAAAACACCGCAGAAGAGACTAATAAAGCCAAATAACAAAAAAATGCATTACAACGCATGTGCAAAACCACATATATACACATACACACACACAACACATATACACAGACTGAGCCACACGTGGCAGGTGACGGCTAATACTAAATAAATTATCTTCTAAAGTGCTGTACTTTTTGTGACATTCTCAATGAAGATATTGTATTATAGGAAATCAACACAATACAACCATCACTATCCAGGCCACTATTTAAATGAAAGCTTTCGTGATGATACGTTTAGCACTAGATTTGGGTTTGGCATGTATATTTTGAAAGACAAGGAGGGAAATTCTGGAAGTGAGAAACAATTGTTCTTTTTCACTGCAAAATGAAACTGACAAGAAACAACATCCTGAATTATAGAACCCATCACTAGCAAACCTGACAGAAGGAATTTCTAGCAAGTCAGTTTATTAAAGCTTCCACAGTTTTTACCTGACTCCAAAAATACTTTTATTTTATTTTTTTGTTGCAAGCTAATCAGCTGGAAAAGAGATTTGAAGAAAAAGGATATCCTAGTTGATATAGTTCACAAAGGATTAGTTAAGCCTCATGAGGCTGACGGACAACAAATTATTGCCTCAACAGCTCAAATTGGGGCAGCACTTTTCTGTGTCACTTGTTCTGGCATGTTCTTATTTGTCACCTACAATCAAGGAAGAAATTCTCAAGCAGACCTCTGCAGCTTACCTCTTGAAAGGGCAAGTTTCTTCTACCACTCATCGATTATTATCGCAGCTTGGATTTCTTGGAGAAGCGCCCACTATCCTTTTAAAATATTCCCACTCAGAATGCTAATCTCCCAGTTATTGATCTATTGAAAGGCATTTTATAGTAATTGGCGAAACCTGTGACAAGAATCCTTACCTTCATCCTACCAGATGGAGCATTTTACAGCCACAGAGTCATGTTTTATTGCAAAATTACTCGTAACTATGCCTACCCAGTAAGTCTAGTTTTCCAGCAACATTTTAGGACATTGTCACCTTGAGACTTTTAAACAACATCTCTAAATTTCGTTTTCTCGCCATGTACACATTTTATTCTGATGGACAAAGAAAAGTTGGGATAAAATGTGTCCCAACTGATCTATTTCATTTTGCCATCAGGACACTTGTGTGATCCAGAACTGTGTAACATATTCACTATGATTTTTTTAATACGATTGATATTTAATTCTGTTTTCATATTTGTATATTTGGACATTTGAAATTGTATTGAGATGCTTTTTAATATAAGCCACTTTGAGTCTTCTTGTGGAGAGAAAAAGTGGGATATAAATAAACATAATAATAATAATAATGGAACAAAAAGTGTGGTTGAAACATGAGATTGATGTGAGTGCCTGGGTGAGAAATAACCCCCTTCTTCTGCTCAAAGATAGTTCTGCAAGGATTCTAATGTCATGAGAGGCATAAATCAAAGAAAACAGTGAAGACATACAAACAGTTCATTATAAAGCACTACAGAGACTAGTCTTGTGCATTTTGGCTAAACCTCAACCTGTTTCTTCTGGCCAGATACCAGTAGACCCCCATATCCATTTTTGCATGGCTACCAAAAACGGGTGGGTAGTCGGATAGCTGTTTTTGGTCTGTAGTCGAAAAATGCAGCTAGATTTGGCTCATTGGCAGCATTGGGGAACTTACAAGGCATCCTTTCCATTCCTGGGAGCCATTCTTTTTTCCCTTCAAGAGAGCCTGGGTATCAACCTGTTATTAAATAATGTTTTTTCTGGTTATATAATATTTAATGTTTATTTTACATAAGTTATATTTGTCTTTACTGTTTTAATGTAGCATAAATCCTATGTAAAATGATACTATGTATTTTTGACATTGATATTGAAATCTGAAATATATACAGAAATGTATAAAAAAGGGTTAAGAAAGCACCCTATCCAGCCCATTATGGGAGGACTTCCCACAGGCTTCCCTTCCATATCATTCAGATTAGAAGATTCAGTGTTAAGATAACACTCTTTCCGCGATCCTTTACTTTCTGTTTGTAGAGGACACTGGTTTTAATGCTTCATTAAAGCTGTTTCTTTCTACTCTTGAGGAGACAGGCTGCAGGCACTTGCTCCCTGGACACAGCTTTCCAAGGCTTTTAAGAAGGCTTCCCACTTCCAAGGGAAGAAAGAGCGGTCAACCTGGAACTATCTCCTTGGGCTTCCTTTAAAAACTTCTCTTTATGCTTTACTGCAGACCCTGTCTGGAGGGGGCACGCTTCAATCTTCAGGTATAATGCTTCCTTAAAACTGTTTCTACTTTCAACGCTAGAGGAAAGGTAACTAAGTGGTAGTCATTTTCAGAGAATTAAGGTTTTCTTTTTGTTTGATGGGATTTATTATTATCTTCTAGAAGTATTTGAAGGAGAGAAAAAAATCTAAAAGGGTGACTCTCCCAAGTCCCACACATCCCCAACAGCTAGTCAGTCCCACTAAATAAAAAGAAAAAAAAATTTGAAGGAAAATGAAGGAAATTCAAAAATATTAAACTGTGATGAATAGGGAAGGAGGAGCCGAGATGGCTATGTGATGGGAATCTGTGACGGCTGGCCCCTTGCCATTATGGGCACCTCAACAAATCAAAGAAGCTGGACTGGCTGAAGGAAATGGCTAAAAATGGATCTAGGCTCAAGCCTAATAAAGACAATTAAAGCATAGTAAACAATTTGAGGACATTTGGGTAAAACATTAAAGGGAAGGGATATAAAAGTGACTTTGAATGGCTGCTAGAACTATAATTCAGAATTGCTGGCTATCCTGACCATAGGAATTGGCTGGTTCAAAAGGCATTTACATTTTTACTGCTTTTAGCGGGTGACGTGGTTTTAAAATAATTTAAAAAAGTTTTTAAATTATTTTTTATTAATTTTATGCCATTGAATTATTTTGTTGTATTATATTATTTACTGCATCAATTTGTTTGTTGTAAGCTGCCCTGAGTCACTTTGGGGAGAGAGGGTGGGAAATAAATAAAAACAACTTTTATGGTTTTAGCACATGTAAGTCGCGCCGAGCCTATCGGAAGGGGCGACTAACAAGCCGAAAATAAAATAAATAAATAAATAAACTTCTGGATAACACTATGATTTTAATTAAATGAGCAATACAAGCAGCCCCTGAGTTACAGACACCTGACTTACATACAATACCTAGTTACAAACAGGGGTGAGACAAAGGGAGTGAGAGGAAATCTACCCCTAGAATGGGAAATCCAGTCCTGTAAGAGTTATCATAGGGGGAAAAAATGTCACCACCCAAGCTTTATCACCAATCCTTGTTTCTGGGTTAACCCAAATTTTTCCAAATTCCATTGTCACAGCGACAGAAAGTGAGATGGAATCTTCTCAACAGGGACACAGGCAGCAAAGCAAATGTTAACCCTTCCCTATACTATCCAAAACTTTTTTAAAAAATGGCTGGAGTTACACCTAGAAAATATGCCTGTTCCAACCTACATACAAATTTAATTTAAGAACAAACTTACAGAACCTATCTTGTTCATAACCCAGGGACTGCCTGTAAAGCTAAGGCTTCCAACCCTTTACTTAAAGTGCTTTGGAATTCTTTGTTGTTTTTAGTGAAATATCATGCCTACTCCTAATGCGGTTGTAGTACAAGATAGATAGAGGGAGAGGGAGGTGGGCAAGCAAAAACAGCCTCATCACTTCTCAGTCATAGAGTCAAGAAGTAAATTGGCAAATATGACTGTTAAGCCATTACAATCCACTCTTTTCCCACATTCTTACAGAGATAAGAAAATTGGCCAAAAAAGGTCATACCTTTCAACCTTTTTAACAGTATAGATATTGTACATGTCACCAGAATCCGTACCGTTCTTTAATGTTGGAACTACCTATTACTGCACTGGAGACAATAGAAACTTGTGACCTTTATAGAATGTCTTCCAGTATCCTCATTGAATGGATATTACTTCTAGGCATATCAACTTGAAGGTAGAGCTACCAAGGAAAACTGGAAAGGTAACATTCTGTTGAAAGAAATTCCACAGGAATTTACTTTCCTGTCTGATTTGTTTATATTGTTTGGTAAGATGATCCTACTCAACCAGTGTATGAGTTCTGGAACTTACGCATTTGATTGCTTTGAAAGATTTTTTAAAGTGCAATTAAGCAAATGAGTGTGTGCTATAATTATTAGAGCATGTAAGAAATCAGTTAGTGTGTTAACTGTAAAATTCAAAGCACGAAGCTGATTTGTTGGGCCAGACCCAGAGGGCTAGCTGAGCCTGGGAGTTTTGGCAACAGTTTCATATTTCAGGCTTGAGCTGTACAGGTGCTTACAGAGAGAGAAACTGTTCTTGCTTCATAAGCTACTGGAAGGAAATTTTCCACATGGACACCAAAAGAACACTTATATCTCTCTCAAAGGACACTGTGTGAGTCAATACAACTGACTGCATGATTGTAAATATGTTGCTCTGCATTAGAAAGAGTAAACTTTACGTGCCATCTTTTTTTCTCTGGCAAGACATTGTGTGGACTGGCAAAACATGAAGTACGCATGATTTTCATTATGTCAATAATAATGAATTATATATCATTAATAAATAACATTATAGAATTTTACAATCTGTGCTTCAAATTAACATATGCTCAGAGAAGCAATGATAGGAGATGCCCAAGGCAATGATGGGAGCACCTGCTAACACCATCAAAATGGCGGTATATTTATTTAATTATTTATTTGATTGATAGCCCACCTTTCCCCAAAAATGAGATCCAAAACAATGTAATGTGTACCAGCCTGATTGCTGCCATGGTTGTATTCTTTTCAGCACAAAGTGAAGATGAATACCAAAGCTTTCAAGATCTAGAAATCATGGCTGGGCTGATATTTAAGTACACATATTATTAAAATATTTTGATTCAGTTGAATTTCAAAATGCTTTTAAATTATTTTGAACTGTTACATGTCTTATTTAAAAAAATGTTATTGCAGGACAGACACTGAGATTTATTTTGATACAAGATAATAAATCAATGGCTGGCATCCTTGCAGTGATGTCTGCATGCGTAAATTCTCCTACTCAAGTGGCTGGACACTTTTGCCTCGTGCATATGAAAGCAACTGAAACAAAGTTGGGCATGTGATATCACTTTGCATCAGAGATGTGCACTGCACACTGCAATCATGCATTTCACTCAGTTGAGCAAAGTGGCAATCGAGTAACACACTATCGTAACATAACTCCATGAGCATAAAGTTATATCACCTTTTCATTGCAGATCCTTTGCCAACATTGTCAGAACTGTATGCATTTTCAACAAAACAAGCAACAGTACAAATGATGTCAATTTAAACAAGAGATCAACAAAACATTAGGAGCAGACACTTTCAACACAAACAAATTGAGCACTATTTGCTAAAAATGTCCCCATATTACTCAGTCATGGAAAGCATAAGTCAGAACACACTGATGATTGAGTAACACCATGTCATCACCTCAGTCAGTACATATGGTGAACCGTAGGTTGTGAGATTCACAAACACCACACCATCACCAATGAATATAGCTGTGTGGGTAACTGATACGTGTCATGGCTTTCTAAAGTTGAGAACCCAATTTCTTTGGCTATTTGAAAACAACATTCTGAACAATACTGCCATTGCTTGAGGAAACTAGGAACACAGCAAGGCAGAAAGGAGAGAAGGGGGTGGAGTTCTGCCCTCCCCTTTGTCAAAAGCAAACTGCTGCATTCTCTCCTAGCTTCTATTCTTCCTAAATATTAACTTTTGTTGTCCTGACCACACTCCAATGTTGCTGGCCAGTGGACACATATGCCTCAGTTTTCACTGGTAAAATGTTGGAGGATCTGTAGTTTCGCAGCTGTAGGAAGAGTAATTGACCATATTTATATCCTTGCAGGGACGAGAGAGACGTAGAAGTGCCCAGGTAGATCCCAAATCTAGGATCATGGCACTGTGAATGTAATGTAGCCAGAATGATACCTCAACACCAGCCTGCCTTTAAGATCCACTTTCCAGATGCTGAAAACAATGAGGAATTGACAGCACTGAGAATTATTCGGAATACCTACTCATGACATACAATGCCATTTGAAATTACCCTTCCTAACACTATCCCATCTCATCTGTCATTCCTGTGCAACTATGCTGTAGCCCAGGGGTACTCAAAGTTTTTCCAGCCTCAGAGCCCACTTCGAAGCAAAGGTATCCCATGGAGCCCCAAGAAATGTTTATATATTATATATTATATTATATATAAAGTATACATATCAGGCATGAGTAAACTTTCAAAGAACAATTTTAACATAAACTTAACAGTATTTCACTGGAAGATCCCAAGGTCATCCAGTCAAAGCTTCTTCTGCCATGCAGGAAAAGTGCAATCAAAGCACCTCCAACAGATGGTCATTTATCTCTTATAGTAATGATAATAGTATAAGAAGCCACCCCATTCAGTCCAACTCCTTTCTGCCATGCAGGAAAAGTACAGTCAAAAGCACCCCCAACAGATGGCCACCCAGCCTTTGCAATAATAATAATAATAATAATAATAATAGCAGAAACACCAGAGGCCATCTAGTCCAATCCCTTTCTGCCATTTTTGTGTGTGTTAGAAGCAACTTGAGAAACTGCAAGTTGCTTCTGGTGTGAGATAATTGGCCATCTGCAAGGATGTTGCCCAGGGGATGCCAGGATGTTTTGAAGTTTTACCATCCTTGTGGGAGGCTTCTCTCAAGTCCTGTTGCACCTTAGACCTGAAGGACCCCTCAGTAAACCACTTGAGACCAGCCGTGATTAAATGCTTTATTTAGAATAAATGAAAAGAAGTAAAGAGATTAAAATATAGTCCTTTGATGCTCTCAGCATCTAGTATTGCAATGCAATAGTCCAAAGAATAAAAGGTTCAATGAATTAAGAAATAGTCCTGATGCCCAAATGGGCTAAATCCTGGATAAGTCTCTGGCAACAAAGGCTTGGCAAATACTTGAGTACGAAGGCTTGAAGGCCCACCGGCCCAGGCTGGAACTTAAAGTACGTGGAACTTGGCGAAGCAAAAACTGAACGTTGGCACGAGATGCCGCACATCTCTGAGTCCTAACTTAAATAGCCCACACCAGGCTTCGATCCTTACGACGCAAGTTGCGTTGGAACTAGTTCTCATGGACAGATCTCCGGCTGGGCTTTCTCATGCCTCCCGCATCAGGATGGTATGTCAACTCATTAGTGATTGCACCTGGATGGAAGGGAGGCAACCCGCCTCTGCCTTTCCCTCGCTTCTTATCGGCCCGGGATCGAGCTATGCTGCGCCTGTTCTTGAATGTTGGTTGAACTAGAGGCCTCTGCAGAGGCTGGCTTTCTGGCCTAGCTAGAGTCTTGAGTTTAACATGGCTGTGGTCTTGCTTGGAGTCAGGCTGGGGCATGACATGTCCCCACATAGGGAGCTGGAGCTGGCAGAGGGAGCTCTCCCCAGATTTGAACCTGCGACCTGTCGGTCTTCAGTACTTCCAGCACAAGGATTTAACCCATTGTGCCACTGGGGGCTTCTCCTTTCTACCATACAGGAAAAGCACAATCAAAGCACCCCCAACAGATAACCACCCAGCCTTTTTAATAACAACAACAACAATAATAATAACAACAACAGAAACCCCAGAGGCCATCCAGTCCAACCCCTTTCCGCCAGGCAAGAAAAGCACAATCAAAGCAACCCCTGAGTGATGGGAAGGAAATAGCATTTTGGAAGGGGTAAAACCACCTTGAGTTGCCTTCGGGCTGAGAAAGGTGGCATAGAAATAAGAAGATAGATAGATAGATAGATAGATAGATAGATAAAGGATCTGGCCAGCAAGGGGCCGAGGGCTCCACGGTGCACACTTGAGAACCGCTGGTCTAACCTATAAATGTCAACAGGACTACAGTAACTCTACATCTTCTTTCACAGGCTGCTGAAAATCAGGGTCAGCAAACAATGTTGCTATTAATAATTAATTCTAGAGTCTAGCAGCTGAGAAAGCTTAAAATCTTTTCTGAATCTGAAACTGAAATGTTGTTTTCTTTAAACTTTCACTCTGCAGAAAATAAATGATGAAAGATAAAAGCGTTCCAATTTATGCCAAACATATAATTACTTCTCAAAGCTTTTTTCCCCCTCAAAGATTTTTCACAACCTTCTTTTCTGAATGGATATTTGATTACCACCAGAAATTAGTTCTGGAAAAAGCAATTTGGATTTACTTATTTTTTAAATGCTGAGGTCAGTAGGATGGAGTGGTAAGCATTAGGAAGTGTTCAAAGCCAGTAACTCCTATTTATATAATCTTAAACCCTGATAATTTTGACAACTTATGTCTATTTTTTCTATTTAAAGCTCCATATATCTGTAAAGTTATAGTTTCATAGCAACAGGCCACACTTGGAAATCCTGCTGGCACATTTGTTTTCCTTGTTTGGGAAATGGTTGTGCTTTTAGTTTTGTATCTACTGAACAGTCTTGCTGTGAATGGGGGATCAATTTCAGTACAGGGTGTGGGATGCAGTTATGTATTTTGTTGTATGTGTTTTATGTTGATTTATTTGACTCTGTTTTATCCTGCCTCAAGTTGTTAGGAGAGGCGGGTAACAAATAAAATGTATTATTATTTTATTTTAAAAGATATAAACATTAAAATAGAATTAAATATAAGGTAAAGGTTAAGGATTCCCCCCAACATTAAGTCCAGTCATGTCCAACTCTGGGGGTTGGTGCTCATCTCCATTTCTATGCCGAAGAGCCGGCGTTGTCCATAGACACCTCTAAGGTCATGTGGCAGGCGTGACTGCATGGAGCACCGTTACCATGCTGCCAGAGCGGTACCTATTGATCTACTCACATTTTCATGTTTTCGAACTGTTAAGTTGGCAGAAGCTGGCGCTAACTCACATCGTTCCCCGGATTTGAACCTGTGACCTTTCGGTCCGCATGGTCAGCAGCTCAGCACTTCAACCCATTGTGCCACTCTATAGGACTTTGAAAAATACAACATTAAAACCAATAAAACCATTATGGGCTGCCAGACTGTCCTCCAGCACTACAAAGGCTTGAAGAATGACACCGCAGAATGCCACCTTCTCCTTCTGGCAGAGAAGGGACTAACACAGCATGTCACAACCTGGAGGCGTGAGGGGGGTGTCAGAGGGGTCACCAATGACCATCAGGAAACACAGTCATGGGGGTTCTGTGTGGGAAGTTTGACCCAATTCTATTGTCGATGGGGTTCAGAATGCTCTATGATAGTAGGTGAACTATAAATCCCAGCAACTACAACTCCAAAATGTCAAGGTCTATTTTCCCTGAACTCCACCAGTGTTCACAATTTGGGCACATTGAGTATCCTTGCCAAGTTTGGTCCACATCCATCATTGTTTGAGTCCACAGAGCTTCCTGGATGTAGATGAACTACAACTCCAAAACTCGAGGTCAGTGCCCTCCAGTATTTACTGTTGGTCATGGGAGTTCTGTGTGTCAAGTTTGGTTCAATGCCATCGTTGGTAGAGTTCGGAATGCTCTTTGATTGTAGATGAAGTAGAAATCCCAGCAACTACAACTCTCAAATGACAAAATCAATCCCCTCCCACCCCCACCAATGTTGAAATTTGGACGTATTGGGTATTTGTGCCAAATTTGGTCCAGTGAATGAAAATACATCCTGCATAACAGATATTTACATTACGATTCATAACAGTAGCAAATTTACAGTTATGAAATAGCAACGATAATAATGTTATGGTTGGGGCTCTTCCCAACACGAGGAACTGTATTAAGGGGTTGCAGCATTAGGAAGGTTGAGAACCACTGATCTAACAGCTCTCTTTTTGCCACCTTTGAGGTCTATCCTTGCTCTAGATCCCAAAATTGGCTAACTTTTCCCTTTGCATGCTTACTCAGAAGTAAAAAAAACTTTTTGGACATCAAGCCTCAGTAACCCTCAATGCCATTTGGAATGCAAGAAGGGGAATTTTGAAAGTTGTTAAAACAAGAACTTCTCCAAGTTCAACAACAGTTTAATGTTGCGTGTTAAGGTGAGCCTTTCTGTCTGCTTCTTGCTGTTTTGCGATATATATCACAGTTCCCACTTCACACTCTAGTTGTCTTTAGGGCCTTATCAGTTCTACTTCCTTTCAAGAGTTCCATCTATTCCAATGTTTAAAAACAAATGCTGACAACGAGAAGGGAGAACGTGTAAGACACGCAGTCTGAGATGGCGTTGCATTCTATTTTATTTTCACTCCAATTAAGACATTTTAAAGGAGACACAATAAGATGAGCCATTTCTATGCACTGTTGCTGACCTTTATTTTAAAGACACACACTTAAAGCTCAGTTCTAGATGTAGGTTGGCTGTATGTGTGTCTTAACAAAGTAAGAGATGGCTCTGATTTCCACAACTGTTTTTTTACTTAACAAATGTTCCACTACATTTATTTTGCTTGAATCTTTTTAATATTTATACCCTTAAGATAACGTTCTCTCTCTCTTTTTGCTCCAGTTGCATGAAATTCAAAGGCCATAGGTTTATTTTGAATCTAAGCACAATCCCGAGTTCTCGTCCTGATTTACATAAGAGCCTTATGCATCAGCAGCTAATTCTGTGAATGCTGTCTGTCTGAGAGACTGGTTTTGTTCTCAGAATGAAAAGAAAGAAAATCTCTCCTTCAGTTTCAAGATGAAAAATGTGGATGAGGAAATCTTCAAAGTGATTCATTATGGGGAATTAAATTTTATATTATGAGGGTAAAATACACCACAAGTTTCAATGACTAACTAGTACCTACTCATTAAAAAGGGGAGGGCAGCCATTCCAGTCCATGAAAAACAAAACTAAGATTGTTTTCATATTATCCAGGCCCTTTCACATTACAGACTTATAAGACTATGCTTCCATTACCACAGGCATGGGCAAACTTTCAAACTTGGGGGCTGCATAGTGGGCCAGAGCTGGGTGGATGGGCTGGGAGGGAGGGAAAGGGTTCTCTCCAAGTCCCCTCCCTGCCCTTTCCTCCCCTTCCTCTTCTCTTTCGGAGTCAGAAAGTGAAGGAAAGATGGGAAACGCTTGGAGCCCAAAAGGGTTGGTCTTGGTCAGGATGAGATGGTGGATGGGAGAGAAAAAGTGTATCCATTAGACCAATGTTTCCCAACCTTTTTTGAGCCGCGGCACTCTTTTAACATAAAAAAATCCGGGGGCACACCACCAACCAAAATGACACAAAATGACACTCGAACACAGTAAAGAATGGCTGGGGGATGGCAGCCTGCTGGGAGCAGCTGCTGGAAGTGCCAAAGCCGAGGGAGGGGGCAGAGCCAGGCCTCACCATGCCCCACCCCTTCCCCCGGCTTCAGCTCTCCCAGAAGCTGCTCCAGCCTTGAGGGGCAGTGCCAAGCCAGTGCTGGTGTGGCACTGTCCCCTCAAGGCTGGAGCATCTGCTGGGAGTGCCGAAGCTGGGGGGAGGGGTGGAGCCAGCCCTCTCCCCGAGCTTCAACTCTCCCACAGAGGAGGAGCATGAGTGGTGGGCGGGCTTCAGTGTGCGGGGCTCCTCCTTCACGCGGCTTCAGCGAGCGAGGGGCAAGAGTCATGGCGGATTGGAGGCTGGCTGGGAAAACGGCCGAAGGAAGCGGCACCCCGGCCCCTTCTTTTTCTTCGCCGCCCCCCAGCCCTTCCTCCTCCCCCAAGAAGCAGGAGTTCGGCAGGAGGAGGGGGGAAAGGAAGGGGGGTAGAGAGCTTTTCTCGCGGCACAGCAGGAGGTCCGTCACTGCACACTAGTGTGCCATGGCACACTGGTTGGGAAACACTGCATTAGACCCCATATTGCCTACTCTTGATATAGAATCCTAGAGTTGGAAGAGACACCCAAGGTCCATCCAATCCAACCCCCAACATGCAAAAAGGCACAATCAAAGCACTCCTGATAAACAGCCTCTGCGGAAAAGCCTCCAGAGAATGAGACTCCACCACACTCCATGGCAGCCTATGCCACTCTCCAACAACTCTTACTCTCAGGAAGTTCTTCCTAATCTTTTCAGACAAATCTCTTTTCCTACCATTTGAGACCATTGCTCCTTTATGCCTGATCTGTAGAGCAGCAGAAAGTCTGTTTTCTTTATCCTCCTCAATGGGACACCCTTTTGAATCATGAAACATGGTTCTCATGTTCTCTCTCTACCTTCTCTTCTCCCAGCTAAACATCCCCCAGGAGGAAAGAAGGAAGAAAAAAGAGAAGGGAGGAAGAGAAGGATGGAAGGGTGGAAGGGAATAGAGGAAGGAAGGGAAGAGAGAGAGGGAAGGAGGGAGGGAAGAGGGAGGGAAGGAAGAACAAAAGGGTGGACGGGAAGAAAGGAGGGAGAAAGAGAGGAAAGGAATGAGGGGAGGGAAGGAGGATGGAAGGAAAGAGAGAAGGGATAGGATCATGAGAGAGAGGAAGGCCTGAGAAAAGAGCCCAAGGGGCCACATCTGGCCCCCAGGTCTGGATTTGCCCATACCTGCACTACCATGACTGACAACATCTTTGATGAAGCACTAGATCTCCCAGACTGAGAATTCTAAATACCCCACCTACAATATGTAATCCACATGTAGCCAGAAGATGTCCAATAGCATCGTATTCTGGGTTGCAACTGCTGCCATTTCTGCTTCTTTTCAAATACTGACACTACTGCACTGTCAGCAACTGAAGTAGAGCAAAGAGGGAAAGAAGCAAGCAAAGGAGGAAAGGCTCAAGTGCTAAGGAGCAATCAGTATTAGGTTCAGCAGGAGGGAGAATGATAGGGGAAAAGTTTTTAAAAAGAGGAGTAGACCTTACTTGACCCAACGTATGTGGTTGATGCTGCATTTCACCAACCTCTGGTGATGTGCCTTCTTTTATCAAGACCTTTGGGCTAAATTATAGTTGCAGTCCTGTGGGCTAGGGATGAGGGAAGGTAACAACTCAATACACTTGGTCATAGCTAGTTTTGCAGTTCCTGTTCTGCAGTCTGCAAGTGCCATAAAACTAAAATTTGTACTTCAGAGAAAGCTTTGAAACGATTTTTTTAAAAAAAGAGTGACTACACATCTGAAGATAAAGACACTACCTGCTGAAAAATGATCGGAATATGAATGCAACTTTCTCTCAGTGTAGCAGATCGAAGCCAAATTGAAGAGCAATTTCCAAAATGTGCCTCCAGATACACAAGAAAGAGATGGTTCCTCTGGGCATAGTTGTCCAATGGGCAAAAGACCTTGAGGTGGAAGGACACCAAGTGTTTAGGACTGGAAATACTTATTGTCACAGACCTACTGCATTTATCCAAAGATAATTTTCACCATAAAGAAGCCACGGGCATCATTCAGGAAGGACCAAGATGAAAGAAAGATTCCTATGGAGAGACTGTGCTAGAACACTTTCAGAGTTTGTTTAGGACTAACACAAAAGACTGGGAAATTGCAATTGAAGCAGGATAACAGTGCCTGTATCTCGTACTTATCCCATGTCATTGCATCTCTCCTGTTGCAGCTTTGCATTTAAATTATTCATAACACAGATCTTCTCATTGACAGGAAAAATCTACCAATGGCTCCTGATATTATTATTTGAGTGAGTGGACATGATTCTCCTCTTCTCCCCCTCACGCCCCTCTCCTGTGTGCTATTTTTAAGCAGGCTCACATTTGTTTTGCATATGGTAGAGTGAGCCCTAAGTAAGAAAAATGGAGGCCTGGCAAGGTTAGTTCCAATTTCAGTTCTCCCCAAGTTTCTCTTAATCCAACACTTCCTCTCTTTGGACCAATTGCTCTGTTACCTTGCGCTCTCTCTCTCAATCACTAGCAGAGTTGTCCCCTCCAAAAAATAAAAGAGATAGAGAGATACATATGTTCGTTTTTCTGATGCTGAGAAATGTGTGTGTGTGTGTGTGAGTGAGTGAGTGAGTGAGTGAGAGAGAGAGAGAGAGAGAGAGAGAGAGTTTACACATATATACACATACATAGGTCCCCCAGTGGCCCAGTGGGTTAAACTGCTGAGCTGCTGAACTTGCTGACTGAAAGGTTGGCGATTTGAATCTGAGGAGTGGGGTGTGCTCCTACTGTTAGGCCCAGCTCCTGCCAACTCAGCAGTTTGAAGACATGCAAGTGTGAGTAGATCAATAGGTACCACTTCTGCAGGAAGGTAACGGCGCTCCATGCAGTCATGCTGGCCACATGACTTTGGAGGTGTCTACGGACAACGCTGGCTCTTCAGCCTTGAAATGGAGATGAGCACCTCCCCCCGGAGTTGGATATGACTGGACTTAATGTCAGGGGGAACCTTTACCTTTACACACACACACACACACACACACACACACACACATGCACATTCAGGTGGAAAGACCCATTTTGTAAAGCCTATGGAAAGGGAGTAGTGGGGAGGAGAGATAAAAGGCAGGATATCAAAGGAAAGGACTGAGAGAGTAGACAAGAAGCAAAGAGTGGCACACAAAAGTGCAATTGCAGACCAGTGTGATAGTCATTTCAAACTGGAATGTCATTTATATGTTCCCATTTGCTTTCATAATGCAATTACTATGAGACAACAGGCTGGTGTCCTTAATTGACTCTTTACCATAGTGTACCTCCACCTCAGTGTTCCCTCTATTGCACATGTATCAAATGGAAAGCCTTCAGACCAAACCCAGCCCACCATGTGGTCCATGAGGCTTTCCAATCCAGGGTAACACATTGTAATTACATTTATACAGTCTTACAAGTACAACCAGCTTCTTGAAGGCAACCATAAGGCTGATGTGGCCCTCGGTGAAAATGAGTTTGACACTTCTGCTCTCTTAGTTAGGGCTGACCACAGCTGCAGACCAGTGCTGCTTTAACCATATAATCTGTGAAACAAATAGAGAGGCAATATTGTGTATTCAGGGCACAGAGCAGGAGAAATGTTTCCAAAGTGGGCATCACTGCACTGAAGACATACATTGAACTACTGCTTCTGGCATAAACATAAAGCCCTGTAGGAATTGTGGTATCTACTCTCATAGTGCTGCCACTTCAGAGGAGCAATGAGCCAGGAGAGATTTTGTGAACTCAAAGGGCACTTGAGGTTTGACAATGAGGAAACAAGTACAGAGTCACTGATTTTTCTGCCTCAGCGCCAAAATAACTTGATGGCCCTTGGGTAAACCAAAGAGGCTTTTATTGCAGTTTGTGTGTGTATGGGTAACAGTTATCATTTGCTGCTGTTCCCCAGGAAGTAAAAATATCTGAAGCCGATCTTAGAAAAAGTAAAAGTAGCCTCCTGGGTGTTAGTATCTAAAACAATATGGGTGTTAGGATCTAAAAACAACACTGCACCCCATATCTATTATTGCTGTTCTATGTTTCAATGACCCACGTGTCTTTAAAAATAGCTGTAGCCAGGGCCGTAGCCAGGATTTTGGTTCGGGGGGCTGAGTGGGGGGCTGAGACTGGGTGGAAAAGGGTTTTCCCTAGCAAACCTTTTGTATTGTTATCCCAATAACCCCATGAAAGTGGGATATAATGAGCATGATGATCAGATCATGATATGAATAAACATAACAGTTTAAATAATGTACCAGTAAGGCCTTCTCGCGGACCATCCTGAGAATTTCGGGGGGGGGGGGGGGCTGAAGCCCCCTTAGCCCCCCCCTGGCTACATGCCTGGCTGTAGCTGAAGCAACAAAGGATGGTCATGGCAGATTAGAACTCAGTTGGGGAGCATCCAGGGAGGTACAAAAACTGATCAATATAGTGTTGTTGGTATAGATTACCAAGTATATTGTAGAGTAATTCTACTTCTAAGCCACCTCCATTTTAGTCACAGCAATAGAAGAGAATGAAAAGGTTGCATTATGTGACTTAAAAAGATGATCTATTTTATTCATACATATTACACACTTTATCTCAAGCTTTATGTGTCCTTCTTAAGAAAACAAATGGAATTTCCAATTGCATGTTGTTTGATATGGAAGAGCCATATTTAGTTCAAGGTTGAAGAAGCAGAGTTGCACATGGATGCACATTGTATGCTGATGTACATGCACACTGCATGGCTTCATATTGATGTGCATGCAGATTGTGCCTCATTTTGCAGTATGTTCATGACCCCTGGGCTGTGCATTTGGTTGTGCAATGTTTTCATTGTCATGTCAGGAGCGACGTGAGAAACTGAAAGTCGCTTCTGGTGTGAGAGAACTGGCCATCTGCAAGAACATTGCTGAGGGGATGCCCGGATGTTTTGATGTTTTATCATCCTCATGGGAGGCTTCTCTCATGTCCCCCCATGAGGAGCTGGAGCTGACAGAGTGGGCTCTTCTTTGCTCTCCCCGGATTTGAACCTCCAACCTATCGGTCTTTAATCCTGCTGGCACAAGGGTCTAACCCATTGCACCACCGGGAGCTCTTTAAAATTCATTAATAGAGCTGTGCTGATATTTCAGCTGCACCCCTTCCTGGACCCCTTGGAAGCCTGCTCTGCTTGGTGGCAGAGACAGTCCTGAAGGCAAGAGCTCCAACCTCAAGCATTCTTGCTTTGCCTGCCATCTGGACTGTAAGAACTTCTGCCTGAGGCCATCCTTGCTTCCATGCTGGGTGTGGCTCTCTGCAGCTATTGCAGCTCTTACCTGAGGACAGCAGTGATTGGGAGCAAGTCACTGGAGCCCATGGGAGCCTGCTTTGGTCAGTGGCAGAGACAGTCCACAAGGTATGAGCTTCTACATCAAGCTCCTTAAGCAGTAGTTCTTAACCTGTGAGTCCCCAGGTGTTTTCGCCTACAACTCCCAGAAATCCCAGCCAGTTTACCAGCTGCTAGGATTTTTGGGAGTTGAAGGCCAAAACACCTGGGAACTCACAGGTTGAGAACCCTTGCTCTTAATTAATGTCGGGTCAATGGAAAATAGGACTCATATAATCTATGATCTTATTAAAGATGAGGGAGCCAACTTGGCATGTGAGGGAAAATGGGTGGAGGGTGGGGACAGGGTAGCTGTGGTCTATAAAGACCATTTCAACCTGACCAGAGTATCTACTAGGAAGCTGAATTACACTGAGTGTGTGTACCTGAGTCTGAAAACCAGGGATAGTCTTGAGATACTATTAGTGTGCCATCCACCTTGCTGAATAACAAACTCCCTGGTCGAGCTCACAGAACTGGTCTTGGAAGTGTTCTTGAAGTCACTCAGACTTCTATAGCTGGTATTACCCACAATCCTGTTGAATCCCTGGTCAATAAGTGGAATCAAAATCTAACAAGGGCTATTGCCACAATAACTCCCAAAATCCTCTCTGACCCGTGACAAAACACGCTTCCTGGTATAAAGGGACACTCAGGGAAATGAAATGGGAAGGATGATGACTAGAGTGCAGATGGTGGAAAACCCGACTTTTATGTCACAAGACATGGTATAGAGCAGTGCTGTCCAACTTCTAACCGGCCAAGGGCCGGACTTGAGGTCACTGATGACCTGGGGGGCCGTTCGGCCCTGCCCCAGGCCCCGCCCCAGGCCCCTCCCCCAGGCCCACCCCTGCCCCACCCCTGCCCCGCCCCCAGCCCCCTCCTAAACTGTCATTCTCCCTCCTCCACTTTTTCCGGCGCCGCGGCGCATGGGACACCAGTGGCGCCGGGAAGGAGGAGGCCCACCTCCTCGCACCCTCCCGCCCTTCCCGGCGCTGCCGGTGTCCCGTGCGTTGCGGCGCCGGGGAAAAAGGAGGAGGAGGGAGAGTTCTCCTCCTCCTTCTCCTCCTCTTCCACCGGCGCTGCGGCTGGGGAAAGCAGCGACGCCCGGAAAGAGGAGGAGGAGGAGGGAGAACCTCTCCCTCCTCCTCCTCTTTTCCCAGCGTGCCGGCACCCGGGATCCTGGGCGCCCGGTGCTGGGAAAGAGGGATGAAGGAGAAGGCAATCAGCTGACTGCCTTCTCCTTCATCCCTCTTTCCCCGCTGGCAACCCAGGATCCCAGTTCCTCCTTTCTCGGGCGCCGCGGCGCACGGAACAGCAGCGGCGCCCGGGAAAGAGGAGGAGGAGGGAGAACTCTCCCTCCTCCTCCTCCTCCTCTTTCCCCCCGCCCACGCCTTTGCCCGGATCCCGGGCGCCGGCACGGGGAGGGGAAGGAGGAGGGGTGAAGGAGGAAGAAGGCAGGCAGCTGACTTCCTCCTCCTCGCCCCTCCTCCTCCCAGCGCGCGCGCGCGACTCCAATCGCGAGCCACGGTGCGGGGGGGAAGGAGGAAGGGCGAAGGAGGAGGAGCCAGCTCACTTCCTCCTCCCTGCCCCCCGCCTCCCCCGGCCGCCATTTTTTTAAAAAAAGGCAGCCGGGGGCATAGCGGGGGCCGTGTCCAACAGGCTGGGGGGGCGTGTACGGCCCCGGGGCCGCCAGTTGGACAGCCCTGGTATAGAGGGCACCTTCACTCCTTTAAAGTGGCAATATACACAGCAAAGAAAGCTTTCTTCTCTGCACACATTGCACCTGCAGATTCACATCCAGCTGAGCTGTTCAGAGTGGTGAGAGGCTTAACCCAGGTGCCCTCCTCTCTGAACCCATTACTAGAACATTGGATAGCTCACGGTGATGCTTTTAACAATTATTTTGCAGATAAAATCTCTTGCATAAACGAAAATTTAGATGCTGACATTGGAGCAGAGGGTTGCAAGTGGGATTATACTGGATCAATTTCAATTGGAGAGTACTGTGGGTGTGGACAAGCTGCTGGGGATGGTAAGGAGGACAACCTGTTTTCTTGATCCCTGTCCCACTTGGCTGGTCACCCAGGGAGGAGATGCAATTTTATCTAAAATACAACAAATTATTAATGCATCAGGGAGGGGAAGTTTTATTGTTCTGCAATGTGCTGTACATTGGGCTTCTTCTGTACCAAGTTCAGAAACTCCCATTCGTTAAAAGCATGACAGCCAGATTGGTCATGAGAAAATCCAGGAGTGAGCATATTACACCCATACTAAAGTCACTTCACTGGTTGCTAATTAGTGTCCTGGCAGAGTACGAATTTTTTTATAAAGCCAAAACTGGATTAGCTGATGAAAAAATATGCAGAAAGCGTTCGTTCCTCTTTAATATGCAGAAAGCGTTCGTTTCATCTTTAAAGCCCTACATACTGTAGTTTGACTCCATGTTACCTACAGGATCACCTTATCTCATATAATCCACCCCTAACACTTAGGTCCTTTGGGAGACATTTACTCTAGCCAGCCAGAACCCAACTGGCAACCATCACCCAGAGGACCTTTTTATCAGCCGCCCCACAACTGTGGAATGACCTGCTGGGTGAAGTGCAACAGATAAATGAGCTGTCAGAATTCAAGATACAATTAAAGACCTATTTCTTTCGACAGGCCTACCCAGTCAATTTTGTGAATTTTAACTCTATATTTTATTAGTATTGTTGTCAATCTTTGTTTGGTGTATTTTAGGAAGTGCATTTTAATAGTATCATATTTTATCTATGAGTTTTAACCATGTTGTCACCAGCGTTGAGCCATGAGGAGAGGCACATAGCAAATAAAAATGTATAATTGCTCTTGTTGCTGCTGTCATTTCTACTAGCATAAAATTATCTTCCATCTCCTTCTATATTTGAGTCTCTAGAATTCAGTTTTAATATAGAAAAAACCACTCGGCCTTTAAAATGTTTTTGATTTCTTTGTTTCTGATTTTTCTGAATGGTGTATCAATTATAGGTTGCCCTGAAATACTTCATTGGCTTGACCAAACAGTGATATTAGAGTAATAATGTGTTTCCATGGGAGCTAATTGTTAAGCCATGTTTTCTTGAATGACTAGGAAATGGGGAAAGGGAAGAAAAGTAGGCCTTCACCCTTCCCATGATGAGCATGTTCTAAATCTGTATTTGTGTGTGTGAATATATCCACAAGCACTAATCCATCAACAACGAATTGGACAGAGACTGGTTTCTTAGCACATACATATATTGTAACACTACTTAATAATACCCCTGTTTTCTTGGCTAGTTTATCTCAATTCCTTTCTGGTTCTCAGCCATATCCAACTATGTTGCAATAACATTCATTTGGTTATCTACTCATCTTGGCTTTAGGTAACATCTTTCCTCCTGCCTTTGTGCCCCCAGTAACCATCACTAAAAGTGAACATCACAATACCCACATGGTTTGTATTTCTGTGGCTATTCACACACCCCGTCTGCTCATAAAGGTCTGTTTCTAGGCAATTCATGCATCCAACAAAGTAGACTAAGTCTACAAAAGCTTATGCAATGAAGTTCTTTCTCTCAAGTTGTCTCAAAGGAGCTGATATTCCAGCTAACACAGTTATGGCTTTGAATTCCAAACAAATACTGTAAAACCCTAACTGCATCAACTCTCCATCATTTCTATTAAAGGTATTGCCTGAAAACAAGAGAACATTGCAGCCTTAAAATGCTTCACTGTTTTCAGAAGTAAGGTGAACAACATACCAGTAACATGGATACTACTCTTATTAGCAGTTTTTAAGGAGAAAGTGGATGGCTACCTGCCAGGGATCACATACCACTGGATTTGCCAGTGGTCGGGGATTAGGACTAGATGATTTTGCATTCCTTTCAGATTCTATAAATCTATCATTCTGTTCTTCCATCTGGCACTTGAGAATGTTTTATTGGATGGCAATTCCTCAAAACCCAAGCCAACATGGCCATTACTTAGACTGGTTTTGAGATTCTGTGGTCTGTGCGTAACCTTTCCAAACTCTGTTATATGTGTGTTGTCGAAGGCTTTCATGGCCAGAATCACTGGATTGCTGTGAGTTTTCTGGGCTGTATGGACAAGTTCCCGAAACGTTCACCCACATCTATGGCAGGCATCCTCAGAGGTTTGGAGGTATAATGGAAACTAGGCAAGCGGGGTTTATATATCTGTGGAAGGTCCAGGGTGGGAAAAAGAACTCTTGTCTGTTGGAGGCAAGGGTGAATGTTGAAATTAATCACCTTGATTAGCATCTAATGGCCTTGCAGCTTTGAGGCCTGGCTGATTCCTGCCTGGGGAAATCCTTTGTTGGAAGGTGTTGGGTGGCCCTGATTGTTTCATGTCTGGAATTCTTTCTGTTTTCTGAGTGTTTTCTTTACTTACTGTCCTGATTTTAGAGTTTTTTAAAATATTGGTAGCCAGAGTTTGTTTTCATGGTTTCTTCCTTTCTGTTGAAATTGTCCAAGTGCTCAACCAGAGAAGTCAGCCATATAAGAGCACTTGATGAACCAACCTGGATACAGCATGTTATTTGAGCTATGACTTCAACCAGAGAAGTCAGCCAAATCAGAGCTCCTGCTTAACCAACCTGGATACAGCATGTTATTTGAGAACACAGAAATGCTGGATCACCTTAATAACCACTATATCAGATTACACAAAGAAGCCTTTGAAATCCGCAGGCACATGGACAATTTCAACAGAAAGGAGTAAACCATGAAAATTAACAAAATCTGGCTACCTGTATTTTTTTTAAAAACCTCTAAAACCAGGACAGTAACTAAAGAACAACACTCTGAAAACAGACGAATTCCAGACAGGAAACAATCAGGGCCAACTAACACCTCCCGACAAAAGATTTCCCCCAGGCAGGAATCATCCAGGTTTTGAAGCTGCAAGACCATTAAATGCTGATCAAGATGATTAATTATAACATTCACACTTGCCTCGAACAGACAATAATTATTTATCCTACCCTGGACCTTTCACAGATGTATAAATCTCCCTTGCCTAGTTTCCAATATACCCCACAACCTCTGAGGATGTCTGTGATAGATGTGGGCGAAACATCAGGAGAGAATGCTTCTGGAACATGGCCATGCAGCCTGGAAAATTCACAGCAACTCTGTTATCTATGTTGTATGCTAACTATATTTCTGCTGAGCTGAAAAGGCTCTGGAGATTTAATGGCAAATGTCTCTTTCACACCACACAATTATAGCACTTTCAGACCACTCTACTGCTATGGCTGCTTCATAAGGAATCTTGGGAATTTGGAGTTTGGTGCAGAATTCAGACTTCTCTCTCAGGAGAGCTCTATCGGAACCTACTACAAATCCTAGCATTCATAGGATGCTGCCAAGGAAGTTAAAGTAGTATGAAAATGCTAGAATTGTGATGTATGCTTTACTAATAACTTTGTCTCTCTCTCTCGGCATTACTTCGTGAACGAAGATTCTTAGGAAGGACTCATCCAATGCTTTTTACAAGTGCGTTAATGACTAAAAAGGCAAGTTTGGTTGCAGGAAGCACAGCAGAAACTCTCCTTGGGTGATGTTGTTTCCAAGTTGCGGTTCTTTCTGCATTGTCGTTTCTCTTCGAGACCCTCTCGAAAGAGGCCACAGCATTGTGGATAGTGTGTCTCCATGCCTCCCAATGTGAGGTCAGGGTGGACCATTGTTGGTGATCAATCTGGCCAAGCCTGAGATGTTGTTTCAGGGAGTCCTTATATCTCTTTTGGGGGGCAACTCTCTTGTGCTGACCCGTGGCGAGTTCACTATAGAGTAGTATCTTTGGGAGGCGGTGGTCCTCCATCCTAGAGATGTGCCCTTTAATAACTTTGTAAATAGAGCATAAATAGAGGGAAGGAAAAGATTCCTCAAAGAATAAGTTGGCAACTATAACTCTTTCAAGCTCTGATATCTACTTACTTAGCTCAGGCCTCACCCTTGCTTATCAATTGAAACATCCAGAACAATCAAGTATTTTTTTAATATTAAAAATACTCATTTTTAAATGTCACTGTTTTTCCTCTTTAGGAAACACTGTGTTATAGGTTCACCACATTAATTATTGGAAACAAACTGCACAGCAGCACATTCAGAACACCAGCAATTTCTTCCATCAAGGCTTTCAAGTAACTCAACAGGCTTACCTTGTCTGATATCATACAACAGTTTTGTAACTTCAACTTTTCTTTCCGGGATGCTGTTTCAGGGAGTAAAACAATAACAGTTGAAGCAAAACTGAATAATGGATGTGTGGGTTCATCCCAGGATGCATAAGCAAGAGGAATTGCTGTGATTTTCAGAGTAAGAATCTTATGCTTGAGGAATGCTGCAAAAAGCAACCACAGTTGAGCCTATGGTGTTTTGAGAATACATCTTGGATTAGCAGTTTTAAGTCAACATCCCAGGGGCTACAGCACTGACCCGCAATGAAGTTGACATGAATGCAACTAATTACTGAAATTCTAGCAGCACCAGCAGATAAAATGCAACCATGGACAAGAGAAAGCACGTAGACTTGTTGTCAGGTCATTTTTGAGACGACAACATGAGAGTGGACCATATACATTGTAAAGTGCCTATTTTATCACTGAAGTTGCTTTCTAGGACTGGTAAATTGCTTATTATCATAAACGAAGTAGTACAGCAATTCATGGGGTGATGGGTGAAAGGATCAGCTTACAACACAGCAAAGAGAAGTCTGTAACAGTAAAAACTCACAATCAGAATCAGAGCTTGGAAAAATTACTTTTCTGGGCTACAGTTTCCAGAAAGACTCAGCCAGCATTGCCACAGCTATTGGAAATTCCAGTGCGCCATAACCTTATTGAAAAGGTAAAAATGATGTCACATCCATTTGGCAAATGTGAATCTCCATGAACATAGAGACCACCTGAAAACCTCTAGTCAAGAAAAATATGACCTTGTTAGAAGGCAACACTTAAGACAAGTGATATTCATAAAATATTAATGTAATAGCACACATGTAGCTCAGTTGTTAAACTGAAGAACCATGTCTTTAAACAGCCAAAGATAAAGACAGGCCACTACAAAAATATATTTGGTTAGCAGAGGATAGTTGTTTGAAGTAGATTTTGCAACTGTAATTGCTGTTACCCAAAATATATACAGTGTTCCCTCACTTATTGCTGAGGTTAGGTTCCAGGACCTCCCGCAATAAGTGAAAAACCGTGACGTAGGGATGCTCTATTTATTTTAATATTTATACATTATTTTAGTAGTTATACACCATTTTAAGTCTTTATAAACTTAAAATAAAGTGAAGGAAAGGAAGGAAAGGCCCTTCAAGGCTGGAGGGAGGGATGAAGGACTGAGGAGGGAAAGCACCTTCAAGAGCAACGGCGACAAAAACCCACAAAACAGCAAAAATACCATGATATATATTTTAAATTAATATTTTTTTAAAATTCGTGAAACAGCGAGTCCGCAATAAGCGAATCGCGAAGTAGTGAGGGAACATTGTACACTAACTTATAATTACTCTTAGTTAAAACATGCACTCAAGAGACAAAACAAAGTAATCTTCTTAGGAAAAGAATAACATAATGTCAGGAGAGAATGCTTCTAGAACATGGCCATACAGCCCACAAACACCTACAACAACCCAGTGATTCCGGCAAATGAAAGCCTTTGGCAATACAACATATCAGATTTACTAACAATGTTATATATATATATATATATATATATATATATATATATATATATATATATATATAAACTTAGTAAAATCAAGCAGAACAAACCATGCAAAAGAAATACATGTATCAAGCGTTGAACAGTGGTTCCGTAATGTGCAATAGTACATTAAACAACCGTTCCATAATGAAATAACAAATACTCTCCTGGCACCTCTGCCTTTCTGCTTCATTTTGATCAAAATTCCTAGCCTATATACCCATCTATTTGTTCCTCAAGTATCCTCATCCCCTCTGCAATCAATTCCAATTGAGGCAATATATCGTTGCCTACTTTTACTAGCTTTGTAGAAGAATGTTACATAGTCTTTAAGCATATCTGTACTCACTCATGTCCATAAGCACACAACGACCTCCAGTGAAGTGGTAAGAAGACACATACACCTCCAAAGATGTGGTAAGCTGACTTATAACATTGAAGTCCATGAGAACACAAATTGGAGTCCTGAGTCTGCACATGCTCAGTACAATCACATCTATAACTCCTCCCACACCAAAGAGGTAAGCCAAACTGGAAAATCAATGTACACATACAATGCAGGTTAACAATTACCATATATACATTTACAAACACTTAATGGAGGCTTGGAAGATTGCTATTTTCAATAACAGCACATGGTGATGGGGAAAAAATTGAAGGTGGAAGAAAAAAAAGTACCTACTCCAAACTCTTGTCATAGACATTGGAATATAATTCAAAAAGATGCAAGTAGGCTTATATTTATTATGTGGTAAGCAAATTATCTATATTCACTTATAGTCTTCCTGTTCCAGTTTATTATCTTTGTCAAGAACCTATAGACATCAGAGATGAGGTTGCAGGGAATGACCACACTGCCTTCCCAAATTTTGTCCACAACAGGAACATTGGGCAGAGTTGAGGCCTCATACAGAAGATTCTGGTGTCCTAAATGAGTATGATGTGCTGCTGTTCTTATCTCTGTTCTTATTTGTCCTTTTAACGTCAGAGTTGAAGAAGGATGCTTGTGGTATTTCCTGCCTACAGTGCCAAAAAACAGTAGCACTCTGGGCACTATGGAATTAGAAGGTGGTAGAGCCATATGCTGCTGCTTCGTCAGGCAGCAAAATACCATGGACTTGCCTTGCTTTTCATCTACTTCATCTCTGCACCTCCACTTGTGATGCATTTCAATCCCCTCACCCATCATGCCTGGAATAACAGGGAGGAGTACATGCTTGTATAACTTCATCTGGCAAGCCAAAAGACTCTTCATGAGAAGGATTTAAAGCTGGCACCTGATTAATTCTACTGATTTCAGTAGTTCTTCTGCATGAAAATCTCAACATCAAAGTAACTCTCTTCCTAAGAACGTTCCAATTCAATCCATCATGATTACTGTGTTCCTTCAGTCTGCAAAACCATCTCTAACACTCATGTAGCTGAGAAGAGATTCCAATCCCCCATCCCCATGAAAACTGGTGGAGCGTTCAGCCAGATTATGAGCTGATGTAAGATGAAAAACTTCACAAACTTCATTCTTTACATTTAGACAAGCTTTGCCGAATGACTTCTAAGCAGAAAAAAATCTAGAACTGTGAACACCTAGCACTCAACATTATTTTATATGAAGGAGCCAGTTTTTAAGCACAGTGGACAGGGGTTTTTTTGTAGGAAAGAGAGTATCTTTGCAATCTCATGATGTTTTTTCTTTTAATGACTCCAAAACTGTTTCTTTTGTGCTGGCATGTGCTCCTGACTCCATCTGAACTTGCCAGCCCATACAGCGGAAAGCAGGGCTTTTCACCAAGTGTCTTTTGCATAAAGTGAATAGAGAACTATTGATTGTTTTCAGAAACAATCTGAAAACAAGGAAAACTGCATGTTCATGGAAGACTGCTTAGAGAAAGAGAAGTGAAAGTAAGAGCTGGGGTAATTTCTGAATCCAGCAAAGATGGCCTTTTCTATTTCACACAGAAACAGATGACAGAACACAAAATTCTTTCTCACGCTCTCTCTCAGTTTCTCTGTCTCTCATACACATTAATACCAGTATTTTTGTCTGTTTGCCAGATCTGCAATACTGATCAGCCCAGCTTTTGAATACAATAAAATCTCTGTTGTGCTAAAAAAAAAAGTAACTACTAGAAATGTTGAAGCTTCTTGGGGAGAGAGGTTGTGTTTTCCTAGTTCTTTTCCTCCTAAGATCTTCAAACTTGGGTAGGGTCCTATACCCTATGGAAGAGACTGTGTGAGTCATTTAGTCCAACGCCCACCATGCAGGAAAAGCACAAAGTACCCCCGAGAGATGGCCATCCAGCCTCTGTTTAAAAGCCTCCAAAGACGGAGCCTCCAGCACACTCCAAGGCAGATAATTCCATTGATAAACAGCTCTTATGGTCAACAATATTCAGGTGAAATCTCCTATTTGAACCCATTGCTCCAAGTTCTAGTCTCCAGACAGCAGAAAATAAACCTGTTCCCCCTTCCTTATGACATCCTTTCAAACATTTATACATGGCTATCATTTCTTCTATCAATCTTTTCCACTCAGGCTAAACCTGTTGTAGAGCAGCCAGAGGTTGATGGTTTAACTGATGATTTAGAGAGGATTGTGTCACAAAGTGATGGGTCCTCAAGTCTGGGAAATGCAGGTGTGGTAAATGATGTTTCTCTCTGTGAGAAAACTGGCTTGGAAAGTGCAGGGCCTCAAAGCCAGTCAGAGGAGCCAGAAGTAGCAACAGTAGATAAGGAATTGAGTGAAGAATTGAGTGAAGAATTGAGTGATAAGGAGCATTCTGAGGAGATCAACAAACGTCTTCATTTACAAATCAGAGCCGAAAATAGATTACATCAGTCTGAGAGATTATGTGGGAAAGTTGTTTATCTTAAGGGCAGTTCAGTCAACACTGCGTTAGAATGAAAAGCTAAGCCTGAGTTCTTTTGTTACTGGTTCAAGTCAAGCCTTGGTTTTGGATTTTAATATCCTGGAAGTTTTCTATGTTCCTGTTCATGTACTCCTGTTCAAGTTTTACTAGTTATACCTTGCTTGTGGACTTATCCTGTACCTGTGATTTCTTGCTGTTCCTGGACTTTGCCACTTCTGGAACTTTATGAGATATTTGGATTATTGTTTGGTTCTCACCTGTTGCTAACCCTCTTTGGATTATATATTTTCCCTTTTTATTCCTGCTTTTTAATATGCTTATTATGTGTTTTACAATACACTGTTTGTTTTCTTGGACTCTTGTGCGGTGCGGTGGCCATAGGTGTTTCCAAGTCTGGAGTGCAACAATACCTAACAAGAGTTGACTAACTAAATCAAAGATTAAATAATGGATCAACACAAAGATTAATCCCATTTGATTTATATACCCAAGTTGAAGATATCTAACAATAGGATACACACCATGATAAATTAAACCTGTCACATTCATCCATAGAACAATGGAGAAATAATGGCTAGAAACTGAAGAAAACTAATAGACTCTCAATAACATGGTGACACAGGAACTCATAAAATCCTTTTATTTAATAAGCCTCTAAGGACTTCTATCTCAGTTGCGGACAGATAGCCACACTTCAGAACATTGTTTTCTTGAAGTACAACTCAAAGGACACCCCCCAAAGAAATACACTTTTTCACATGTTATATACAGGCAACTACAATAAAAACTGAATGATCATTTGGAAAAAGCACAATGTTGAAAGGACAATGCAGTGACACATAATATACTTTTTATGGAAACCCTTGGTGGTTTCCCAGCCAAGCACTTGAGAAAGCTCTACATTTCAGTATCCTTTCTTATTTTGTTCCTTCACAGGATGCCCAGATGGACCTTCGCCAACTTTGTGCCCTCCAGCTTCTATCATCCCTGACTTACCTGGGGCTCATGGGAATTGTTATCCAAAACATGTCACAGGTACTGAGTGGGAAAAGCTGTTCCTGATCATGCTTCTGTGTGTGCAGTGGGTGGCAGAAGACAAAGAGTAAACAATGAATTTAATCTCAAGTTTGAATTTGAAGAACCACAGTTCAGAGCAATGACCTATATCAATTAAATAGTTGAGAGTAGAGACATCACACTGGCAACAAAGATCCGCATAGGCAAAGCAATGGTATTCCCCGTAGTAACCTATGGATGTGAGAGCTGGACCATAAGGAAGGCTGAGCGAAGGATGATAGATGTTCTTGAATTGTGATGCCTGAGGAAAATTCTGAGAGTGCCTTGGACCACAAGAAGATCCAACCAGGATATAAATATAAACTGCTCATTGGAGGGAAGGATATTAGAGGCAAAGATGAAGTACAATGATGCTGGGGAAAATGGCAGTAAAAAGAAAGAGGGGCCGACCAAGGGCAAGATGAATGGATGTTACTCTTGAAGTGACTGGCTTGGCCTTGAAGGAGCTGGGGGTAGTGATGGCCGACAGGGAGCTCTGACGTGAGCTGGTCCATGAGGTCACGAAGAGTCAGAAGTGACTGTACAAATAAACAACAAAAGAGTTCAGAGATGGAGTATTCAGGATTCTGTTTCTCAGAATCCAAAGTTTGTCTGATATATTAAGGGGAAAACTTCCTTCCAGAGGTTATTTTTACATAGCAGAGAGAAGGAGAGCACCCCCCAAAAAAACTTCATTGGAGTTTTAAATCCCATTACAAGCTATCTCATTTATCCTTTTATCAGACAAACTTCTGATCTGATAGCAGCTTTTAACACCTTAGATATCCTTCAGCATTTTTTATTTTTAACAAAAATATTTGCTGAAGCTCTTTTGAGCAATGTAGATAAAAACCTGTCCATGCATCTGAACTTGGCAAAAGGAATGTAATTCTGCTTTTTCCTGGGGAATGACACAATAATATGCATATCAGAGTGCTGCAGATGTCTTGTTTCACAAAAAACCCACATTTTCCAGTCTAAACTTTATTTGCTTTTAACACTTTATTTTAAAAGCATTTGTTACTCCCTAATGTCTTAGAGTTATTAAATATCATAACAAGATTATCCATCTTGGTGTTTTCAGAAAAATTCTAATTCATAAAATGTAAATTAGAGTTTTGAGAAGAAAACAGCTGAAGCTGGGAAACAATAAAAACGCAAGTCTGCCCTGAAATATGCCAGTTCTAAGTGTGTCAGAGGGACTCATTTTGTTAGCATAGAGAATTTTGAGTAACAATGGAAATATATTGCCTTCTGTAATGCTACCCTGGCAGAGTTTGACAAGTTACATTTCTAAAATATTCTGTATTTAAAGGATTTAGTTACAATTATCATTTCCAAGGAAGATCCCCTTGGGTATCTATTATAATTGTGCTTTTAAAAGAACTCTTCATTTTCCCATTTCTGGAAGGTGACTTAAAATAGTTACGTTTTGTTGCTTTGTTGATTCTTTAGGCTACTAACTGGTGATACACAAGACATTCTTATTTTTTCTACTTCATCGCCATCTTATCTCTCTCTCTCTCTCTCTCTCTCTCTCTCTATATATATATATATATATATATATATATATAAATTTAACTCCTGCACACATGTGCACATTAGAATCAGCAGAGATACAGACAATGGGAGAAAAATAGAGCTATAGAGTGAAGCATCGTTAGGGATGGAAACATATTAATTGAAGACATTAATAATGGAAAGATATGTTTTATTTGGGAAAATTTTGTATTCAGCTGTCCTTGGGGAAAAACTCCAGCTTCCTGACTGGGCTCCATTCAATCCACTTGGATTAAGACTGCCAAACCAAACAAGGGAGATTCCTGGTCTATATATGTGGTTCCTTGGATCTGCACCAGGGCTTGTATGGGTTAGATTAAAGAGACCTGGTTCCATGAGACCCACATCAAGGCTGGTTGCAGCTTTCGTTAAAGACACCCAGATCCCAATGGGATCCATGCCTATCCAGACCAGTTTGGATTAAATAGCTTCATCAAAGATGTAGGAAAATGGATCTTCTTGGGGGAGGTTGAGATATACGTTGGTTCATGTCAGCACATATCTTGGGGCTTGAGATAAAGAAGGGATGTTTTGGGGAAGGTTGGGATATGCGCTGTTTGGATCAATGCATATCTTAGGGTTCAAAACAAAGAAAGGAATTCTCATGTTGAGTGAAACAGCCTTCAGGAAGGTTGGGTTGCTGCTGGTCTGTTGCAGGATGAAGAAAACCTCATGCAATGAAAAGGACATCACTTTATTTCATCTAGATCTTAATATCCTTAGAAAACTATAAATTCCTTGAGTGGGAGAGTTGTCACGTTCGATAACAATATGGCAGCATCAAACATTCATCCTTGTTACACCTATGCTTTGAATATCCTAGGAATGTACTGTGTGAAATGTAAGACTCCAATGCCCCTCGTTTTTGGTCATAGAAAATATAGTTAATGTTTGTGGAAGTGCTTTGAGTGGCTAGTGGAATCCCAAATTAAATTTTCTTATTTTTCCAATAAGGAGTAGCTGATATATATTCTATGACTTCAGTGTTACAAAATAAGTAGCGTTACAAAATGGCTTTTAGCGTTCTGTTTCTTAAGAAAGAAAACCCCTTCATCTCTCTGATGCTGCTACATTCACATTTTATTCATAGTCAGTGATTTTAGATTTAAATATCACAATTACTGATACATGCCAAGATAACATATTCCTAAACTAATAATACTGAAATTAACATGCCAGTAGAGCATTTTACTCTGTATCAGAGATCACATATTTGCTTGGGCAAATGATTGGACTATTTCAGCAACTGAATAACTATGTTAAATAGGATTCGGTTTATGCTAGCTAAATCCAGTTGTTTGTCCCAACAGCAAAGGATACTCCTGAATCAGTTCCTGAATAGAATAAACTCATTGAATCAATTGCCAACACTTATATGCTTTCGGTCTGTTCAGTAGGTATATTCTTGATAAGATTGGCAATTACCGGTAGATTATTTTTTTAAAATGTAATAATGTATTCTTATCCACACAGGTACAAACTGCAAAAATGTGTCTAGCATTGTGCAGGGGAGGGGAGATAAAATACAATGGAGGGTTATCACCAGATTCTGCCCTTCCAGACTTATGAAAAACAAACCTAATCAAGAAAGGCTTGTAGCAATGGTAGCTGGAGGCCTGCATGTTAATGGAGTGGTAAATCCAGCTGGGATTTTAGTTCCAACTTTAAAGGAGATACTGAGGTTGAATTGTTATCTCTGGGCTGGGATAATAATGCCTTGAACTGAATTAAATTTTTCTGGCCTCGCAGCACTGAATTAGGGCTAGTATTATACATTACTTACACAGGATATGATCCTACCAGTGCAAGACCAATACTGGTCTAAGAAGATAATGAGGTGCATAGGAACAGAGAGTGGTGAATGTTAATCGTTGTTTACCTAGAACCAGCTTATCTCTCTGCCTTATACTTTGAAAAGTTGTCAGAGTTTAATATACAACAATAATACCTCCTGTGAAAAAAAATTCCAAATTTATGTAAGAGACATAAGGCCTTAAAACTGCAAACATATTCTTCTGCAGTAATTTTCTGAAATTCAATATAAGAGGAATATTTATGTTGATCTGACTCACTGGATGTGAGTTCCCCAATGTTTGCAGATTTGGGGAACCCAGTTGATCAGTTTGTTGAATCCCATAAACTTCAGTTAGACACAAATTGGCAGCTATAAGGCAGAGCCTCTTCAAACTTCTGCAAAATGTCTGGGTGATTGAACAATGCTTGTATCAGCAAACAACCCTTTTCCTGCCATTTAAATTCATTGCTCTGTGTTCTAGGACATCATTCCATGAGGGTAAGAAAGCATCATATTACCATGGTGTTGAATCCCATTGCATTAAAAAAAAACCAAATATATCATTTATTACCATGGTGTTGAATCCCCCCCCGAAATTATTGCATTAACATTATTTAAACCATGTTTAATATATCATTTATCATGCTCATTATACCCATCACAATGTTTGTGTTGTTTCAAAATCCTGGCTACGGCCCCTTTTCTCCCAAAATGAGGCCAGACTCTCATTTAATAGTGATCTAAATGGTCTAAATATTACAGAACAATTTTTGACATTTTTGTTTCCCAAAAAGAATAGTGAATAGCACTGACAATTTGACAACATTGTTTGTGTTATCCTCTAGTACAGTGTTTTTCAACCTTTTTTGAGCCAAGGCACATTTTTTTACATTTACTAAATCCTGGGGCACACCACCAACCAAAATGACACAAAATGACACTCTAACACAGTAATACATATAGTTAATATGTTTTTAAATGTATTTATACACTTACTTAGTGTGAAACCTGGGACTGTTTCGATGAACACAACATAGATACCCTGGCAGGAATGGCATAAAGACACAAACTTCCCACACAGAACTCCCATAACCAAGAGAAAATACTATAAGAGTTTGGTGGGCATTGACCTTGGGTTTTGGAGTTGTAGTTCACCTATGTCCAAAGAGCACTGTGGACTGAAACAATGTTGGATCAGGACCAAACTTGGCATGAATACTCAATATGCCCAAATGTGAACACAGATGGAGTTTGGGGAAAATAGACTTTGACATTTGGGAGTTACAGTTTCTGGGATTCATAGTTAACACACAATCAAAGAGCATCCTGAACTCTTGCAACAATGGAATTGAACCAATCTTGGCATATTGAACTCTCATTACCAACAGAAAGTACTGAAAGGGCTTGCTTGGAATTGACCTTGAGTTTGGAAGTTGTAGTTCACCTACACCCAGAGAGCACTGTGGGCTCAAACAATGTTATGTTATGTTATGTTGTTGTTTGTTTTCTATCCAAAATCACAATGTTGGAAGGAGGCTCGCCATTTTAAGGTCCCTAAAACAGGCATGGGAAAACCTCGGCCCTCTGGGTGCTTTGGACTTCAATTCCCACCATTCCTAACAGCCTGAGGCTCTTTCCTGCTTAAATGGCTGAAGGGGGGGAGGGTCTGAGGCTGCTAGGAATAGTGGGAGGAGTCCAAAACACCTGGTGGGTCCAAGTTTGCCCATGCCAGCTTTTGACAGAGACCTCTTCTTCCCCCTTCCCCTTCGTGCCCTTTCTTCCCCCTCCTGCCGAACACTTACTTTTTCTTCTACACTGCCGCTTCTACCACCATTTTGATCCGAGGGGGCAGCGTGAGCGTGTTCAGGAGGGGAGGGGGGAGGGAGGAAGACGTGACCCATGTGGGCGCTACTACGAGCAGAGCAAAACGAGCAGAGCGAGGTGAGGAAGAAGGGAGTCCGAGTGGAGAAGAAAAAGTGTTTGGCAGGAGGGTGAAGAAATGGTATTGGAGGTTCCAATTTCCCATGGCAAATCTGATGATCGCTCATGGCACACTAGTGTGCCACGGCACACTGGTTGGGAAACACTGCTCTAGTGGAAAGGACCATTTGCATGTCTTTAATGTAGGCTTAGCAAGTGTCTGTATTGATCTTATGCTTTTAATTTAAATAAAAAAGTTGGGAGTTTATTATAAATATTCATTTTATTTCATAAAAATTGAAGTATTATATTAATATATTATGAATTATATTATTAATAAATTAAAATAATAATAACCAATGGTACAAGAGCCAACAGGCAAAACTAATATAATATGAGAGGCAACAATGAAAGAAATCAACATCTTACCAGGAATTCTTAAAAGTGTGTCTTTAAATTAAAAATATGGTGTTTGTGCCCAATGAAAAGTGAAAAGAAGTTGGCATTCTTGTCTTGAAATTGTATTGAAAGGGGCAAAGAGCACCTTTCTAGATGATTTTTGACTGCAACTAACAACATCCCAACTCCCAACACCAGTGTTTTCTACGTTTTGAAAATGAAACATTGGCAGGCATTTACCAGTTCTAGAGAACCCATACTTGCTTCTACAAAGATTCAGTGATTTAAGATGTCAGTATGAAAACAGTCTTTCCAGCATCTAACTCTACTGCTCAGATTGCTGCCACTTTGTGAAAAGTCATGGTAAATGTAAGGCTGTCACATTATCTGGCTTTCTGGGCTTTATCCAGTTTTTAGATTTTCTAATCAGTGTCCCTCTGGGACATTAATAGGAATCAGATTTTACAAGTAATATTTTAACCACTGCATGAGCCTACCATATGCCATGCAGCTGTGGACAAGTCCACATGGGGACCATCAAATGAAGCATTGCCCAAACACAAATCAAGGAACATGAAAGGCACTGCAGACTAATTCAACCTAAGAAGTCAGCCGTAGCAGAGCACTTGATGAACCAATCTGGACACAGCATATTTTTTGAGAACATATAAATCCTGGACCACTCTAACATAGAGTACACAGAGAAGCCTTGACATCCATAAGCATGTGGACAATTTCAACAAAAGGAGGAAACCATAGATGAACAAAATCTGGCTACCAGTATTTTAAAAAACTCTAAAATCATAGCAGTAAATAAAGAACAACACTTAAAAATGGGAATTCCAGGCAAGAAACAAGCAGGGCCAGCTAATCACTTCCCAACAAAGGATTCCCCCAGGCAGTAAGAAGCCAGACCTTGAAACTGCTGGGCCATTGTTGCAACTTAGACTTGACCGGACCCTTAGTAAACCAACACACAGTGACTGCGGTTAAATGCTTTATTTAGAATAAGTAAATAAGTAAAAGGTAAAGAGAAAATAGTTCAAAAATGCCTTCAGCATCCAATAGTAGCAAAGAATAGTCTTTAAAGGTTCCCAAAAAGAAGCAATGTTCTCAGTTCCGCAATTGGCTAATCCACTGGGTCCTGGACCCCCGACTTGGCAAAACTCAAAGTCTCTAAGCAAGGAGGACCCCCTGGTCCAGACAAAGGTCCATGAAACTTAGCAAGGTAGCTGGAATGTTGGCACGAGATCTAGAATGGAGTCCGGGCCAAACCTTTATAGGTTTTGGCTGCATTGATCCCGAAGGTGCTTACTCCGCTGCAGTTCTCTCATGGGAACGGCGGAACAGCTTTCTCTTCCCACCGTATCTGTATCTCTTTGGAATGCAAGCTTGTTAGTGGGCCCAGCTGTGCTCTGGGGAGGATTCGCCGCTTCCTGGTACCAGGTGTCCTTATTGGCCTGGGAAGCCACAGGGCTGCGCCGCTCTTTGTCTATCTGGGGGTCAGCTAAGGGTTGCTGCACAGGCCTGCTTTCAAGCCTCTCTGAGTCTGTGGTTTTAACATGGCGTTGGTCTGGCATGCTGCGGGAACCTGGCTGACACCCATAAAATGCTAATCAAGGTGGCCAATTGCAACATGCACACCTACCTCATACGAGCAGGAGTTCTTTCTCTCACCCTGGGCATTCCACAGATGTATAAACCTCACTTGCCTAGTTTCCAACAGACCTCACAACCTCTGAGCATGCCTGCCATAGATGCAGGTGAAATGTCAGGAGAGAATGCTTATGGAACATGGCCATACAGCCCGAAAAACTCACAACAACCCATTTTTAATATATGTTTCTAGCCTTTTGAAAGGACGATATGAGGCAAACGGTTCTATTCTTTTACGATAAATGCACTTCCTAATACCGGGTAGAATTAAGCCAATGAGTGAAGACTCACACCTGCATAATGACATACATCACAGAGTGGCTCTCTCAATTCCCTGGATAAATGTTGCAATTTAAGGAGCAAGTCTAGTCTGTTTGCAGAGAGATGAGATCCATTTTTACAGAGATGCCTGCGAGCAGTGTGTAGAAAGGAACTGTGCCAACTGATGCAATGAATAAGGAGAAAAAGTAACAGAACAAAGTACTAGGGGGAGAATATAAAATGCTGTAATCCCATGAAAAAGTGAGTAACATTTATGATGCCATGGTCTCAGTTGTTTTCTCTGCAACAGATTTGACATGGCAATATTATTCATCATTCCTCAGTTTCAAGGAAAATATAAGTTCCGTTTTGTTTTTTTGTGAGCTCTTTGGAAGCCGAGCCACATGCTGCCAGTGAGAAAATGAGGAATTTGGAAAAGACAAGAGGAGATAGCAGATAGTGAATTTGCAGATTTGTATTTATTGGGAGATAAAAGATAAACTGCTGTATTTCTCAGGTTTTATGGAAAATATTTTCATATAATAAAGCATTAAGAGGTTATTGTCCACATTCTTCATCTTGTGTTTATAGCATAGCCCCTTGAGCTGTTTACTGAAACAGTTTTATTAAGACAAATGAGTCTTCCACCTATTTAAACACACACACAAGATTTCTAGATTCGTTTGTATTAGGAATCCTTCCCATCCCCTACTACACCCTAACCCACAGAAGGAAAGCAGAGCAAATGATGTGAGTAGGAAGGTTTAAATTGTTGTCCACAAAGAGGTCAAGATCTTTTTTAGATGTACTGTTGTCCAGCCAGGCGTTACCCATTCTTTATCTTGCATATCATTTTTTTTCTACCTAAAAATGTAGAACATTTGTCCTTGGTGAAATTCATTTTTGATAGTTTTGGCCCAGCTCTCTAATCTGTTAAGGTCATTTTGAATTCTGATCCTATCCTCTGGAATATTAGTTATCCCTCCTAATTTGGTGTCATCAGAAGCGACTGAACGAATAAACAACAAAAGCAAACATGATAAGCACACCCTCTAAACTGTTATCTACGTCATTAATAAAAATGTGGAACAGTATTAGGCCCAGGACCGAACCCTGCGGCACTCCACTAGTCACTTATTTCCAAGATGAAGACGAACTATTGGTGAGCACTCTTTGGGTTCAGTCACTTAACCAATTACAGATCCACCTAACCCACATTTGACTAGTTTGTTTGCCAGAAGGTCATGGGGGACCTTGTCAAAGGTGTTACTGAAATCAAGATATGCTACATCCACAGCATTCCCTGCATCTACCAAGCTTGTAACTCTATTGAAAAAAAGATTAATCTGGCATGACTTGTTTTTGAGAAATCCGTGTTGACTTTTGGTGATCACAGCATTATTTTCTGAGTGATTGCAAAGTGTTCCAGTATCTTCCTGGGTATTGATGTCTGGACGGTAATTGTTTAGGTCCTCCTTTTTTTTCCTTCTTGAAGGTAGGAACAACATTCACCCTCCTCCATTCTGCTAGGACTTATCCTGTTCTCCAAGAATTCTCAAAGATTATTACCAGTGTTTCCAAGACTCTTGGATATAGTGTGCCAATGGGAGAGAGTTGTGGTTTGCATAAACACAATCGAAAATCCATCAATGAGGCTTGGGCTCCAGGCTTGCATACATTTAGCCAGCTTAGCCCGTTTCCCAAGGCATGAGATTAAGCAAGACAGATGTATACATTTGCTGTCTGAAGTTCCAGTTACACTTTAAGGGTTTGATTTCATTTGATTCTTTTTCATATGGTTTTGGTGTTTTGTTTTGTTTTTTTGTCGTGAGAAAATTGGCCGTCTGCAAGGGTGTTGCCCAGGGAACGTCCAGATGTTTTGATGTTTTTACCATCTTTGTGGGAGGCTTCTCTCATGTCCCCGCATGAGGAGCTGGAGCTGATAGAGGGAGCTCATCCGCACTCTCCCCAGATTCGAACCTGTGACTTGTCGGTCTTCAGTCCTGCTGGCACAGGGGTTTAACCCACTGCGCCACCGGGGGCTCCAGTGGTTTATATGGTTTATACAATTTTATAGAAGTGGATTCCATACACAGGAGGAAATATAGCTGGCCGGACTTTTCCACAATTGAGGTGGACTGGCATTTTGGAATTGCAAAATTGGAGAAAATGGGAAATAAAATAAATTCATATTTAGTTCATCTCTGTTCAATTATGTTTAATCAGCAGGGGAGGTCACTTTTTCGATAACAAGTGAACAAAAAAAACAGGATATTGGTTTTAAAGGGAACAGTAAATTTTCTACATCTGACTGTTATTTGATTTGCAAAACATGTTATTTCCTTCACAAAGAAGCAACTTTCATGTTTTCTTAGTATATTGCAACATGGCATGTCGCCGGGGGGGGGGGGGGAGGCTTGAAGGGCTCCCCCCCCCAAAAAAAATTCTCAGGGTGGTTCGCGAGAAGGCCTTACTGGCTTAAGACACAACAAGACTTAATGTCAAGGGGAAACCTTATTGCTGAAGGGTGGTGGGTGATTCAAGGTCACACTATACATTTTGAGACCAAATTTGATCTTGAGTTCATATTCCTAGTCTAACACTTTTAACTAATGAACTATGCAGCCTTTCTCAGAGCAGTCCTTTATCTATGGTGTTAAGGCTGCACTTGAATGCCATGGAAATCTTTTGGATAATGGTCATGTCACCCCTCGTGATGAATGATAAAACCAAAGCTATTTTAGATAATCTGCTTTAAAAGTTTTATTGAAGTTCTAAATTCCTTATAACTTTGTGCCTGGGCCCTGCTTGCTGTATTATTATATAAACATAGAGGCACATATCTCAGCCTTATAATATTTTTCTATTTCAAAAAACCTTTTTTATTTCCTCTGTGAAATATTTTTGAATGCATATACTATTAAGAAGCAACAAATAAACTTGTCCCTCCCCTTCCATTGAACATATTTCATTACTGGAACTTGATACATTAATGACAATACACAAGCAGAGAAGGATATTCTTAACTGGGTGCGTTTTTTAAATCAGTAAGAGGCTAGCTAGCATTCAAATGTCCTTCGCTTAAACTCATCAATTTGTACGTGCGTTACAATTTAAGGAAAATTACCATTATTAAATTATAGTGCAACAAAGTACTGGGCATTTTTCTTGACTTTAATTCACTATAAACTATGATATAGGGCTGTTCTATATGATTACATCACCAGCTGTCATCCACACATGGCAATTATTAGCTTGTTCCCCATTAGATTGCATAGAAATGTAAGAAATTACTCCCAACCACTCATATATTCCATTATGTTTTCTTCTACTGGAAGCTGTCATCAGTTGATAATACAAAGTGAAGAGGGGTCTTTTAGAGTAGGCTGAAGACTCCAGTGAAGGATGCTGCTGATTTGGAGTTGGGGCTCAATCAAAATCTCAACAGGATCATTTATCTTATCTGACACTAGCCTTGTTCTCTATCTATCTGCAGGTTCCTGTTTGGTGTGTCTTCCTCCTAAACATCCGAATGCATCCATTTGTGTCCTACGTATGCCACAGTAGTTGTAATCATTGCCTGTGCTTTTCTAACAGTGGATGCATTGTCTGATAAAAAATGCCACTTAGCTAAAGCAGCCAGTATAGGATGACCCTCAGCAATATCTAAAATACTGGAAATGGATTCTATAATAATGTTTGAAGTACTTCAGCTTTTCCCTGGGAAAGAAGAAAAGAAAAGAAGAAGCCCTCGGTGACTGTAAAATAGTTGGGGGGGGGGGGGGCTTTGTCACAGAGTAACTGGAAAGTTCACTAGAATAATGGTTCTATTGGGAATTGTGAGAACAACATTGGATATTCACAATTTAAATTCACCGGTTTTCTTATTTCTTCAGTAGCAAGGTCAAGAGTTGGGTGGAAACCAAAATATTAAAAATTAAACACTTACATATCTTTTAATTATACCTCTAAGTATTAGATTTTAAAGCAGTCTCTAGGTAGTTAAATGAGAAGAATTCTGCATGAACAGACATAGGAAATCAGCAAGAGTTTTGCCAGAGAGAATTAGCCATAAACAGCTGCAGGATGTTACTGAACTATACTTTAATTGGCATATGGATCAAATGGTGTTTCCAGGAAAGGCTTAGTCCTTCTGTCCACACCATTTTATGGGTGTTCCAGATGGTATCGCCATCCATTCCTAACCCTCCCATGTTCACTCCCTGATTTTTCCATCTTTGTTGTTACATAATAAAATCCATAAAAATGAGGAAAGTGAAGAACAGCAGCCTAATTTATTTGCAAATATGGATAGATAACTGAAAGCATTGTAGGAGCACCTGTTCTTAAGGATGGTGGACAATAGGTTGAGAAAAGAGATGGCTGCAAACTCCATCATGAAATCAGATTTTCTCTCTTCCAAAGGGGAGTGATTCTCATGATGCCAGACAACATTATCTGCATGGAATCTATGGCATCTGGGAAGGAAGGCTCTGTGGCCCTCAACATTTATGAAGATATTTGCATAACTTTTGAAAGTAATGGATGATGAAAGGGATGCAAATGAAAGAGAAGAGAGAGGAACCACATTTTTGTTTAGACAAATCTGTATAAGTGCCTTTATATTAGTGTGCCTTGTAAATATATATATATATTATTTTGCATAGTATTTTCTGCCTAAAATCTGTGGTGTGCTCATAGACAAGTATAGAAAATTTTAGAAAGAAAATCAACCCCCAAAGCCTACTTTGATTTATTCATGGGTCAATATGAGCATTGTACCTAACTTTTTTGTGGAAGAAATGAATCATCCTCTTCTCTGGCAAATGGCAAAACTTTAGTCCTTTCTAGAACAACCATTAGAAAGCACTGAGCCTTTCTAATCTCTCTGCCATGGTGCCACTTCTGCCCTTTTTGAATGTCTGAGTGAGTGGGCTGCTGGGCCACTGGCTCCATTTGGCAGCACCTCTCCTCAGAACAGTGTTTCTCAACCTGGAGGCCAGGACCCCTGGGGGCATTGCAAGGGGGTGTCAGAGGGGTCGCTAAAGACCAACAGAAAACACAGTATTTTCTGTTGGTCATGGGGGTTCTGTGTGGGAAGTTTGGCCCAATTCTGTCATTGGCGGGATTCAGAATGCTCTTTGATTGTAGGTAAACTATAAATCCCAGCAACTACAACTCCCAAATGTCAAGGTCTATTTTCCCCAAACTTTACCATTGCAAACATTTCGACATATTGAGTATCTGTGCTAAGTTTGGTCAAGATCCATCATTGTTTGAATCCACAGTGCTCTCTGGATATAGGTGAACTACAACTCCAAAACTCAAGGTCAATGCCCACCAAACCCTTCCAGTATTTTCTGTTGCTCATGGGAGTTCTGTGTGCCAAGTTTGGATCAATTCCATCATCAGTAGAGTTCGGAATGCTCTTTGATTGTAGGTTAACTATAAATCCCAGCAACTACAACTCCCAAATGGCAAACGAATCCCCCCAAACACCACCACAGTATTCAAATTCGGCATATTAAATATTTGTACCAAATTTGGTCCAGTGAATGAAAATTCATCCTGCATATCAGATATTTACATTTAGTTTCATAACAAAGCAAAGTTACAGTTATGAAGTAGCAACAAAAATACTTTTATGGTTGGAGGTCACCACAACATGAGGAACTGTATTAAGGAGTTGCAGCATTAGGAATGTTGAGAAACTTTGCCATAGAATAACCCATGGGTCATATCAAATTCCATAATTGGATCCAAAAACCTGCTTTCAACATGAGCTCTAAGTTATATATGAGTGTATATGGTATTGTAATGCTACTTCAAAATCTTCAAAGCAGTTGCATGGGCTTGCTGATTTGGGAATTTATAATCCATAATTTATTTATTTATTTCAGTTATTTATAACCCGCCCTTCTCTACTCCTGAAGGGGGATCCAACTTTTGAATTTCCAGTTAAAGATAGTATGGACATCCACACATAGTAAGGAACTAAGCATACTAGATATATAGTGCTTGGATTATTCTCTGGGAGTAAAAAGGAAAATACAAACTATACAGTCTTCTCTCCTAAAGTGAAGAGTTTGCTGTAGATCGGAATCAGCTCAGATCTTCTAACTGGATTGTCTTTGGGCATGGGCATCCCCTTTTGCCTCCAAGAACCAAGGTCTCCTTTTACACTCAGCCTGGGAAATGTTTAAGCGAAGTGCCCGAGGAAGAGAAAAGGCTCTTTGCAAATGAAGTGAAGGAGTGATAAAAGCCGGAAGAGATCAAACAAGGAGCACAGCAGTGATTGCCTCCAAGTAAATATTTGTAGTTTCTGTCTACAGGTCCGCAAGCTCCTTCACTCTAGGCTGCAGGCATTAGCTAAATTATCCTGTTTTCCTTAGCAATGCCTTGAAGTAATTAGCATTAGAAAGTGCTTCGTTAATTGTCTCTTAGGGCTTGTCTACATTGATACACCAAAAATGCTCTTTGGCATTGCATTTCCCCAGACCAGTGTTTCCCAACCAGTGTGCCGGGGCACACTAGTGTGCCGTAAGCGATCATCAGGTGTGCTGTGGGAAATTGGAACCTCCAGGAAGGGGGAGAGTCTAGTATGTTGAAGTACAAAAACCCTAAGAAACCTACCTCAATAAACACGCCCCCCTACCCACCCGATGTCTACTTGGTCTCTCCCTCTCCATGCATTGGGAAGGCCCGCCTCCCTTTCCCCAAGTAGAGACTTCCTCTTGCCTCCTGGGGGGTTCTGTGTGGGAAGTTTGGCCCAGTTCTATCATTGGTGGGGTTCAGAATGCTCTTTGATTGTAGGGGAACTATAAATCCCAGCAACTACAACTCCCAAATGTCAAGGTCTATTTCCCCTGAACTCCATCTGTGCTCACATTTGGGCATATTGAGTATTCATGCCAAGTTTGGTCCTGATCCAACATTGTTTGAGTCCACAGTGCTCTCTGGATATAGGTGAACTACAACTCCAAAACTCAAGGTCAATGCCCACCAAACTCTTATAGCATTTTCTCTTGGTTATGGGAGTTCTGTGTGGGAAGTTTGTGTCTTTCTGCCATTCCTGCCAGGATATCTATGTTGAGTTCATTGAAACAGGTCCAGGTTTCACACTGAGTGTATAAATACATTTTAAAAACATATTAACTATATTTGTTACTGTGTTAGAATGTCATTTTGTGTCATTTTGGTTGGTGGTGTACCCCAGGATTTTGCAAATGTAAAAAGTGTGCCGTGGTTAATGAAAAGTTGGGAAACACTGCCCCAGACTGTATTGAACCTACAGTGACCTTATTCATGTGCTAACACTAATATACTAATATGGTAGTATATCCACACATATGCACCATCTTAAAAACTTTTTTAAAACTTGGAAAAGAACCACTTAGAATTCTAGAATCGTAGAATCGTAGAGTTGGAAGAGACTCCATGGACCATCCAGCCCAAACTCCCTGCCAAAAAACAGGAAAATCACATTCAAAGCACCCCTGACAGATGGCCATCCAGCCTCTGTTTAAAAGTGTCCAAAGAAAGAGCCTCCACCACACTCCAGGGCACAGAGTTCCACTGCTGAACACCTCTCGTAGTCAGGAAGTTCTTCCTAATGTTTAGGTGGAATCTCCTTTCCTGTAGTTTGAAGCCATTGTTCTGCGTCCTAGTCTCCATGGCAGCAGAAAACAAGCTTTCTCCCTCTTCCCTATGACTTCCCTTCACATATTTATACATGGCCATCATGCCTCTTCTCAGACTTCTCTTTTGAAGGCTAAACATGCCCTGCTCTTTAAGCCAATCATCAGGGCTTGTTCTCCAGACCCTTAGTTGCCCTCCTCTGGAAACATTCCAGCCTCTCACCACTTCTCGGTGAGAATGCTCACCTCCCACCAACCAGTTCTGTCCACCACTAATATGTCTCTCTGACTGCACATCAATGCTGCCTGGAGTCATAGAACATAGAATCATAGAGTTGGAAGAGACCACAAGGGCCATCCAGTCCAATACCCTGCCATGCAGGAAGAACACAATCAATAGCTATTTAGCCTCTGTTTAAAAACCTCCAAAGAAGGAGTCTCCACCACATGCTGAGCTGATGAGTTCACTATTGAACAGCTCAGGAAGTTCTTCCTAACGTGGTATCTCCTTTCCTCCAATTTGAACCTATTCCTCCTATTGTACCTAGTCTGGTCACATGCCATAAATTTGGATTTTCTCTAAAACAGTGAGATAAAGGCAAGGTCAACTAAACCAGATTTATGCCCAGAGAATTAGATTGCAAGTAATTCATCAAGAATATTGTGTGTCAGGATCGCAGCACCTTTGAAGTGTGTGCGGATTTTCCATTCCATGTAGACACACCTTTAAACATTTCTGCAATGACTTGACCTCAATTCCAGCACTGACATTAGCCATTCAACAAGATATCTGTGCTCCTTGGGCCTCTTCAGTGTTCTTCCTGTGTGGAATTACAAAATCACCCACATGCTATAAAATATATATTTATTTATTTATTTATTCAAACTTGTATACCGCCATTCCCCGAATGTGTTTGTGTGTGGACATGTGAAGGCATAGCTTGTGATTCTCTGCATAAAATAGCAACTTTGACAAGCAGAAGCACAGGCAAAAGCTACCACATTAAACAAACTATGACTTGCAATTCCACCCATGACATATATATTATTCGCTGCTAGCTCTTGGAATGCAATATGTAAGATGGGTGGGGAAAACACTACCAATCTGTGCATAAGATTCACAGGTCAGCAATTACTACCAAATAGCTGGAAAAATCTGTTGCTAAAAAGTCTTTACAGCATGGCTATATTTCCAGTAGAAAGCATCCCTAATCTAGTTGTGCTTCAGAAAGCAAAAAAGGATAGATTTATAGACCTGATGCCTTGAACCCAAAACGTTCTAATTTAGAGGACAATACCATTGGCTTCCAGGGCCATCCCTCTGAATCCCAAGCTTACATCTGGGAAATCTATAGCTGCCAAAGGATGCTAGCTATGGGTTGTTGGATGTTTTTTGGGCTGTATGGTCATGTTTCAGAAGCATTCTCTCCTGACATTTTGCCTGCTTCTATGGCAGGCATCCTCAGAGGTTGTGAGGCCTGTTGGAAACTAGAAAATTTGGGTTTATATATCTGTGGAGTGTCCAGGGTGGGAGAAAGAACTGTTCTCTGTTGAAGGTAGGTGTGAATGTTTCAATTAGCCAACTTGATTAGCATTTAATGTCCTGTCAGTTTCAAGGTCTGGCTTCTTACTGCCTAGGGGAATCCTTTGTTGAGAGGTGATTAGCTGCCCCCAATTGCTTCTTGTCTGGAGTTCCCCTACTTTTTTTAGTTTTGTTCTTTAGTTACTGTTATTTTAGAGTTTTTTTAATACTGGTAGCCAGATTTTGTTCATTTTCATGGTTTCCTCCTCTCTGTTGAAATTGTCCACATGCTTGTGGATTTCAATGGCTTCTCTGTGTAGGCTGACCTAGTTGTTAGAGTGGTCCAGCATTTCTGTGTTCTCAAATAATATGTGATAGCCAGGTTGGTGTATCAAGTGCTCTGCTATGGCCGACTTCTCAGGTTGAAGTAGTCCGCAGTGCATTTCGTGTTCCTTGATTCGTGTTTGGGTGCTGCATTTGGTGGTCCCTATGTAGACTTGTCCACAGCTGCATGGTATACGGTAGACTCCTGCAGAAGTGAGAGGTGCTAGCTATCTCTTCCAATGAACATCACAGAGAAACAAGGAAGTGGAAATGCTTTTTTTGGTTTTATAATATCTATTTTCATTTTTTTTTAAAAAAAAAATTAAGTATTCTTCAAAATTTATTGTATTTTGCCAGGATCCAGATCCTATATGACACCAGTGTTGATGATTGCATTTTTGAACTAAAATAATTATGTCCAAAGTTGTCTATGGTAGACAGGTACCAGGTCGGCTCCTTCAGCTCAGCCTGGCAAAGTATTAACTGTGGGAAATGCATATGAAAAGAAAATCTACTTGTTTGGTTAGCATGGGGTCCAGAAGGCATCCACATAGAAAATTATTCTGTTTACTGCTTTCAGACATTCACAGGATGAGAAAGCTTTGCAAAAGGTAGTAGTGGGGGATCCTCCCTGGTGCCAAGTCTCCTTTTTTGACATTTTCCTTTAAGAGCTCAGGTCTGACACTTTGCTACCTGAGGCAGAACATCAAACCCTCCTTCTATCTCCCCATTGCTCCTAGCCCCATCAAGCTGAAAGGTACTTCAAGCATGTCAAGTTATTTTATCACCCCAGAAGCGATAAAGTTATTTTATCATCCAAGAGGCTGATGGTTGGAAAAGCCCTTCCATTCAGTCGAGCAACTGTTTGGGGAAAGGTCAGTAATAACACATTTATTGTCTTTTATTTTTACTTCCAGGTAGGAAAAAAAGCAATTGTGGGACTTTCTGAATACATACATACATACATACATACATCTCCTGCGCAATCATAGCAGTTTGATTCCACTTAATAGCTTTGGGTTATGGAATCCTGGGATCTATAGATTGTTAAATTACTGTGGATTTTGCTGTCGAGAAGTCTATTGCACTTCCTTAAGAATCACAAAGCTGAATGGCATCCCTTGTGAGAAAAGTCCATACACATGCAAAACTGGTATGCAGTTCTAGCCCAAGCTCTACTACTGCCACTAACCATAGTCTAGTGCAGTGGTTCCCAACCTGTGATCCATGGACCATCAGTGTCCGCAAGAACTAAAATATGGTCTGCGGACTTACCGTTGCAACACCATTGCAACAAGAGCAACTGGTCTAGCAAAACCCACTTATAATGCCGAGATGTATTAAATATGGTTTTCTGTGGGCAAGCAGATGGTGACTACTGGATGGCATATGTTCTGTATCAGAAACTAGAGCTGATGTGGTCTATCCAATGCAATTTTCTGAATCAGCATCCCAAACAACCAAACAAAATCTAAAGTTGACCAAAATCTGATTCGTAACCCTTTTGGTACTAACGTTAGAGAGTGGTCCCTGGTCAAAAAAAGGTTAGGGACCACTCCAATATGCTTAGCCATGTGATCTGGAGATTGTCTTTATCAAAGTTAATCTCTTTCAGCAGTGGTTCTCAACCATCCTAATGTTGTGACTCCTTAAAATAGTTCCTCATGTTGTGGTGACCCCCAACCATAACATTATTTTCTTTTGCTACTTCATAACTGTAATTTTGCTACTGTTGTGAATCATCATGTAAATCTCTGATATGCAGATTGTATTTTCATTCACTGGACCAAATTTGGCACAAATACCTGATACGCCCAAATATTGAATAGTGTTGGGGTTGGGAGGGAGGGATTGATTTTGTCATTTGAGAGTTGTAGTTGCTGGGATTTATAATTCACCTACAATCAAAGAGCATTCTGAACTCCACCAATGATGGAATTGAACCAAACTTGGTACACAAAACTTCCATGAGCAAAAGAAAATACTGGAAGAGTTTAGTGGACATTGACCTTGAGTTTTGGAGTTGTAATTCACCTACATCCAGGGAGTACTGTGGACTCAAACCATGATGGATCTGGACCAAACTTGGCATGAATACTCAATATGCCCAAATGTGAACATTGGTGGAGTTTGGGGGAAATAGACCTTGACATCTGGGAGTAGTAATTGCTGGGATTTATAGTTCAACTACAATAAAATAACATTCTGAACCCCACTGATAATTGGGCCAAACTTCCCATCCAGAACTCCCACGACCAGCAGAAAATACTGGGTTTTCTGATGGTCTTTGGCAACCCTCTGACACCCCCTTGCGACCTCCCCAGGTTCCTGTCCCCCAGGTTGAGAAACACTGTCTTAGAGCAAAACCTTGATCTGAGGACCCATCAGATGAGGGCATTTGGAGCCAGAACAGCAGGGATTCTTGTGGGAGCGGGGAGGTTACATTTAATTCACTGCCCAAGAAAGACATCTTACCTTGCTTAATAGTAATATGGTCCCTGCTATCGTGTCAAGGATAACACATATTGGCATGTTAGATTTGTTTAATACTCAGGGAGGAGTGGGGAGAGGGTTAGGGTAAGGGTAGGGTTATTTTATTTTATTTGGCCTTAGCTGTCATTCGTGTGAACTAGACTAGATCTAGATGTGGATGTATAAAGGCAAATACAGTGGATTACTGTGGCACTCCTTTCCAGTAGAATTGAAATTCTCAGAGTTAACAGGATTTGCCAGTGAGCACAGAAGAGCCCTGGGGCTGGGAGGCTCCTGCTTGTGCCTTGTACATGCCTTTACCGCTTCCTGTGTGAACAAGCATTAAGGGTCAAAGATCAACCCAGTGCCTGACAATTTTATCTGCAGCTTATAAAAGCAACACAAGCACTCATGTAAACCTATACAAGAAAGCTCCCAGTACATCCACTTTCATCAGCTGTCAATTATTTAGCATTCGAGTAACATGTCGGTTCACTGGCTTGTTCTGCTGTGAGAATCCTGAGGCTGATTGTGTTCCCATACTGAACAGCAGAAATCAGAGAGTGGCTTTACTGTACTTAGTGATGTCATGTGGAATCACACTGGAGCAAAACTAAAATTAGCATGGAATAAGAAGCAAGCTAATTATGTCCCTTCTACATTTTTGACTCCAGCTGCCTATAAAATGTCAGACTAACCGTAGTCTGTTAGAATACAAGCTTCATACCCTAAAGGGATAACAAACAAACTGATGATAGTATAGTTTACTGCTGTGCTAATAGCTGCCTCTCCCCCAATATCCTAAGTTCTTTCCCTGTGAAAGAAGCTTCTGGGGGGTTTTGTGCCTCGTTCTCTGGATGCTTTACATTTTCAGGCAGCATCGTTTCTGGGCTTTCTTTATCATTATAAGCGATCAAAATGTGGTGTTAGTAAAGGTAAAAGATTCCCCTGACATTAAGTCTAGTTGTGTCCTACTCGGGGGGTGGGGGTGCTCATCTCCATGTCTAGGTCGAAGAGCTGGCTTTGTTCTTAGGCACCTCCAAGGTCATGTGGCCAGCATGGCTGCATGGAGCATCATTACTTTCCCGCAGAAGTGGTACCTATTGATCTACTCACATTCACATGTTTTCAAACTGCTAGGTTGGTAGAAGCTGGGCCTAACAGTGGGAGCTCACCCTACTCCCTAGATTCGAACTGCCAACCTTTCAATCAGCAAGTTCATCAGCTCAGCAATTTAACCCGTTGTGCCACCAGGGTCATGTGGTATCATGTTATACATACAGGGTCATCAGTTAGGAGCTCTCCCCCCCAACAACTATATAATAATATATAATAAACTAATATTGTGCTATTCTAATAATACAATATATTGTATATACATATAATATTGATAATACTATTATAATGTAAAACAATTATATATAGTACTAATATTGAACTATGCTAATGATTATAATATGTATAAATAATATTGATCATAATATTTTAATATAATATAACACTAATAATAATACAATATAATATAATAATAATTATATATATTTATATTACATGTAATATTACTAATAATATTGCAGTATAGTGGTATAGTACAATATAGTAATATATAATACTAATATTGTACTATGCTAATAATATAATATATTACATATAACTTGTACATATAACTTGTAAGCCACTCTGAATTCCCTTTGGGTGAGAAGGGCGGGATATAAATGTCGCGTGTGTGTGTGTGTGTTTATGTGTGTGTGTGTGTGTGTAACTCTGAAATCTCCCAACCTGTCTACACTTCATGATATAAAGAGCAGTGTGACAGAGGATTAATTTCATGGCAATTTGCCCTTCACGTTATTTGAAGCCTGGAAATCTAGGAAGACTTGTTATGCAATAAAAGACAAGACACTCACGCCAACTTTGGACACCTCGTAAGTAAGATAATGGTGCGCCCAGAAAATTCTACCCAAGACAGTGTCTCCTTTTAATATCACTACCTCAAAGCATTTATTTTCCACCACACTGAATGAGAATATTTGGGGATATTGGGAAGACATTTTTAGCTTAGTTGTAAGGTTGTGATTTCTTTCCAGAGAGCTAGACACTGGGGTGGGAAGTTAAAGCTTTCACTTTATACCACTTTAATGCACACTTCACAGTTCACATGCATTCAACCAGTTAGCCTGAATTCATCAAAACTTGCACCTGCTTTTGCGATGTTTGAAGAGTTGGGTTTCATGATATTGTACCGCCATAGCATTATTTGAGTGTGTAACTGACAATTTTCAGCATGGTACAAAACTAGAGAGTAGAAAGCAGGGAGGGAAAGAATCCTAAATACAATCACTGTACATACTAACACACAGCCATACGATGAATGTTAGGTTCCTTTTATCATAGATGCACCACAAAAACTTGGCCCACATTTGATCAGAATTATAGGATAGCAAAGTTGGGAATGACCTCAAATAAATGTCATCCAAATGTTTTGCCCAAAATCAAGATCCATTGTCCATGAATGATACCTTTAACACATCATAACTTCATCAAGAGTTTATGTGTGAAATCCCAACTGTGTTAGCAGAACCCACAGTTAGAACCCACAGTTCCAGTATACCACATGGAAGAGCTTTAAGAAAACGGTCCAGGCGTGTCAGGCAAGCAAATGATGCTCCATATGACGGAATGCAGATTTAAAAAATATACCCAGATTGCCAAATCTATGAGGATAGCATAGTACATATTTGGGATGTGGCAGCTTACTTTCCCTAGCATCATATCCCAGTGTTCACTCTACTAGTTCTCAGCTGCAATAATAAGAACAAGTCTCTCATATGCAAATAAATAAACTGGAGTCAATGTATCCAATTTGCTGGGTAGCTACAATGTTGCTTCAAAATCAGCACAAAAAGATGGCTGATTTTTGTCCTTTTTGAATTTTTCTTAATTTGCATGCTGTTTTCTGCATAATTAGATTTCCCCCTTGTTATTAATAGGGGTGTTGTTGATTCCTAGCCTTGTAAAATCAGAGTAGAAGTGCATGGAGAATACCGGTCCAATAAAGTATTAAAAATAAAACACAAGTCTGGGTTAAAAACCATGGGGAACCTTGCTCTCAGTACCCACTTGGCTCTGATCATTGAATGAGATTTTCCTGTTTGTCAGCAAGTACTGCACACACAGATATTCATGCTGTTTATTAGCATTTTTGTTCTGCCTCTGGAAGCTCCTGACTTTCAGACCAAGGGTAGATTCAGGAACTTGAGAGTCAGACTGCAGGCTAGAAGCAGGAGGCCAGGCAGGGAGGGACTCAAACAAAGCCAGCCATCAAGAGAGAGGGTGGGCGGGCAAAGTCATTTTCTGCAGAAATCAGTGGAAACCATGTCTGCAAATCTTTATATCAGTTGCACTGGATTGGCCTTCCATCAGCATCAGCTGACTATAGAACTATAAAGATCCCCAAGTAGGGGTGAACAATTGGCATCCCTTGGCCCAGTCACTGGCATGAGTGATGTGAAGAAAAGGGCTTTAGATGCATACCGCATTTCATCAACTCTAAGGTGCACTTGTTCCCATTTAAGGGGCTTCAAAAATGAGGTGTGCCTTAGATTTGCTGGTTTGGGGTTTACATTAAAACTTTCTTACCTCTGAAAGAAGAGGGGGGAGGGAGAGAAAGGGGTTCCGTTCCAAATGGCTCTGCCAGCCTTCATTATTTTGTCATCAGCCTCATACTGTTTACCATTTGGCTGACCTAAGCACCGCTTCCTACTTCCACTGCCTCCTCAACGGGCCCATAGACTTAGTAAAATAGACTCATGCAGAAGAAATTCCAATAAATATTCAAAACAATTGTTTTTTTCTGAAATTGAAGCTTCAGAAATTCACCTTATATTCAACGTTGCACTAGATTTAATGAAATATGGTATAAGGATATGCCTGTAGCCTATGGATGCAGAGAATCCATGATTAACTAGCCACTCCAAATATGCCTCTTTTTCCTATACTAAAGCAAGAATTAACTGGTCATTGATGGTATACTATAGGTACTTTTTCTGCCTGCGTACTTATTTATTTTCCTGGTGAACATGTTAACAATGTCTTCAACAGCACTGCACACCATCTTATTTCATTTAACTATGTTGGATAATCTCATTATATCTATGATATCCCATTTTCCAGTGTCCAGTAACAAATTTCCTGGCAATCAAAAAGAATGTCCAGTCAAGAAGAATAATAGATCAAAGATAATGTTATGATATCTTATCCAGGTATTCAATCTTCTGAAGTGTTTTGGGGGTGTATTCTGTACAGAAAAATATGTAGCTTGTGTGTATGTGTGTACAAAAACGATATCTTTTCTGCACAGATAATGAGTTTTCTGTTCAGAAAAAAATAAGTTTCCAGCAGAGGAAATCTGCAGAGAAAATGTGTTTTCTGTGAAGGAAAATAGGTTTCTGTACAGAAAAAAATCCACCCCCACTTTTTGCTACAGAATAGTATGTCTGCAATGCTTTAGATGCTCAGATACAAGAAAAAATACTCTAGATAGTCACACTGAGAAATATTTATAATTGGGAGAAAACTGTCATAATTTATTGTCATTAATGTTAGGATGAAATAGTCAAGGCCTTAGAGTAGTCAAGGATTTAGTTCCAAGAGTCCAGTGACTAACCTAGTAAAGTCCTGTGTATGCATTTTCTTTAACACTGCAGCAATCCATCAGGTACTTCAGGTAACATGTTGAAGCCTGAATGTATTATTTTAAAAAAAGCTTCAGATTGATAATCTTTTATATTCCACAAAAATGCAGCTTCTGGTATAAAATGAATGAGCATGGCTAAAGCTGACACAAGACAGCTTTTTCAGTGACTCCCTCAGATTCCCAGTAAAGTAAAAACAAAAAAACATAGCTACCTCATCTGTAATAATATATGTTTGGTATAAAGTTTCTGCTCAAGCTAATGTATGACTCTATTGATCCGTCTGGTTTTTCAGTATTATTCTTTGCAAAGTGTGTACTTATATAGAGCCTGCCAGAGACATGGCATAGCAAATGATGAAGATTTACAAAGTCTTACTTGAAAAAACTAGGGTAGAATTGCATCTCATAGTTTTGCCCCCTACCTTCCTGCAAGAAATCTGCTGTTTAAAATTTAAAAATATATAATTTATTATTATTTTATTATTATTTTTATTATTATTTTATTGCAGCGGGGAGGGCGGGGCGGGGTGGGGCAGGGAGGAGGAGCAGGCTCCCTTCCTCCTCCTACGCCTCCTACTCCTTCCCTCCCCCCCGCCAATCGGCATGCTCCGTCTTTGTGATGCGATCCTTTTGGGGAAGCTCCATCTGCCGCCGCTGCCGCCTCCCGCGCAGGCACAGCTGCAGCCAGCCATCCCCAGCCTCATGGCGGCCGCTGTGGCCTTCCCTTTTGCGCCACTCCCACCTCCTCCTCCACCGCTGCAGGTCTCCGCAGGGAGACCTCCCCCAGAACTTGGGAGAGTGGACTTTTCTGGGCGATGGTGGGATGCTGCTGCCAGCTGGGGACCTTACCGATGGTGGAGACGATGGTGCAGATGAAGTAGAAGGCGCCAGGGAAGTCCCAGCAAGGGCAGAGCGGGTGGGCGCGGACGACAGCGATGAAGGCGGCCTCGTAGTGGCGGAGGAAGGCGCGGAGCTCGCCGGCCTCGCGCGCGCCCAGTGCCTCGCGCCCCAGGGCCTCGCGCGCCCACCCGCCCGACTCAGATTTACCTTCCTCTTCCTCCCACAGTCTCCACGTGGGACTCAGCTGGCGCTGGAAAGCAGCCGGCTGAGTCCCGCATGGAGGCCGTGGGAGGAAGAGGAAGGTAAGTCTGAGGCGGGCGGGAGGTCTTGAGGAGCACTGCCTCCTGCTGCCCTGGCGCTGCGACCCATACACTCTTGGTGCAAGCCCGAGGCTTGCACCAAGAGTGTATGGGTCGCGCACCAGGGCAGCAGGAAGGCCCAGTGTGTAGCAATCTGACCCGGTGGGCAGGAGGCCAATCTGCCCCCACCTCCGCCGGGAGGGCAGGCTGCGGCTCCAGGGGTTCCGTTTGCTTTAGACCCCGATGAAGGTGATGGAGGGGATGAAGGGCTCGCTTCACCAACAGACAGCCTGCTATGGGATGACACCTGGCTGGCGGCTTATTCTGATGACGAGGCTTCTCATGATTCCGGATCAAATACGGAATATGAAAGACCGGGAGGTTTCGGTTCACAAGAAAGGGTGTTTACGCCAGATGTTGAGGAGGACATGGAAGCCGAGGTCGAATCAGTTTCCCAGGAAGATAATGGCGCAGATGGGGCCATTCCTGAGCGGAGATTCGACCGAAGGGGGAGTATTGAGGCTACACGGAGAGATTGGAAGCGAGGCCTGGAAAGGCGCTAGTCTCACAAAGGAGGGAGTTAAATATGCACTTCGTGGGAACGTTCCTCAGATTGCCGGCCACGTAGCAGCTTGCTGTCCTCCTGGGAGCTAGAGACTGGCTTGCCTTGCCAAGTATTACCTTGAAACCTTGTGGATTCCATGAATTTTGGATTTACCTTGCTAACCCCGGATTCTATTGCCTTGCTTGATTCGCTTTGTTTTTATGGACCTTGCATTGATTCTTACTTTTGAATGCTTTTGAACATTGATTGCTTTTTACTTTGGACTATTTGATCTATACTTTTTGGACTCTTTATCTTCTTCACCTGCTACTAATTTGGTGCTTAATAAATAGTTAATTGACATCGTCTCTGTGTGTGTGATTATGGGATGGACAGTTCGCCGGCAATCCCCACGAGCCCCAAATTACACCACGGGATGACCGAGGTGTCGCTGACGCGGAGCAGGGATGGCAGCACCCACTGAGGCAGAGGTCCAGGCTTTACAGCAGGAGGTGGTGGACCTCTGCGCCCGGGCGGGCCGGAACCCCACCGTTGGAGTACCGCCGAGGTTCAATGGAGACCCGGCCGTGGTCCATGTGTTTGTGGGACAGTGCGGCATGTATTTGGAGCTCCGGCAAACCGAATTCACCACCGAAAGGGCCAAGGTGGGGTTTATTTACAACCTGTTGGAAGGAACGATGGCTGCCTGGGCGACCACGCTGCTGAATGCCAATGCGGCTTCGGTCGCCACCGCTAACGCCTTCTTGGAGGACATTAAGGCTACTTGGGGGCCCCCGGTGAACACCGAGTAGGCTGAGAGACGCTTGGACAAGCTATCTCAGCGGGACAGTACTTTGGCACAATACATCTCCATGTTCCATGTATTGGCCGCCTAAGTTGCCTGGAATGATGCGGCCCTGCGCTACAATTTCATGAGGGGATTGAATGCAGAACTGCAGCAAGAAATACTGCGGGGGGCCACGCGGCCTACATCACTGGAGGAGGCGATCACTTTGAGCCTGAGAGTGGATGTGGGGATCCACACCCGGAAGCAGTGGGACAAGAGAGGCGGAGAGCGGCCGACCGCTCGACGGGAGCCGGTGGTGAGCCGGCCGTTCCGACTGTTGGCGCTAGTACCGCCGACCGACGAGCCAGAGCCGATGCAGTAGGGGCATGTCCGCCCCAAAGTGGACGCGGCGGAAAAGGCCCCGAGCCAAAGACTCAATTTGTGCTGGTATTCCGGGGGATCCGGGCACTTCTCCCGTGAGTGTCCATAGAAGCTGCGGAGCAAAACGTCCAGGGCTTCTGTGGCTCGGGAAGAACCTCAAGAATCGGAAGAGGCCCTCAATGCGGCGGGGGAAGAGGCCAGCCGAGTTTAACAGGGTTCGCTAACTCGGTCGCCACTCTCCCACCAGAACCCCAAACTGGACAGCTATTTCTGTTGATGGTCACCCTGTGGTCTGCAGAGAAGGGGCTGATGATGGTCCATGCCATGGTAGACTCTGGGGCCACCAACAACTTCATTGACACAGACTATGCTAATTCCTTGGGATTACAATTACATGATCTACAAGAGCCGCGGGCCGTGCAGACGATTGACGGGCTGCCGCTGAAAGCGGGGTCGGTGAGGCACTATACCGCCCCTACCAAGATGTGGATCCGGGCCCACAAAGAGGACATTTCTTTCTTGGTTACCAAGTTGTCAGACTTCCTGGTCATCTTGGGAGTGGTCTGGCTGACCTTGCATGATCCACAGATCTCATGGGCCCGGAGAGAGTTGCAGTTTACTGCAGAGTATTGCCAGAGACATTGTTTAGCGGCCCAGGTTTGCCAAGCACAAGAAGTCGAATAGGCCGTCACGTTGCCCAAGAAATACGTGGCGTTTTGGGATGTGTTTAGTGAGAAGGAGGCTGAGCGACTTTCCCCCCACCGCCCGTACGACTGTGCGATCGACCTGGAGCCAGGGGCTCCCATCCCGCGTGGGAGACTGTACCCCCTTTCAGAGCCCGAACAGGCGGCCCTCAAGATGTTCCTGGATGAGAACCTGCGGAAGGGCTTCATTTGGCCCTCTCAGTCTCCCGCAGGCACCCCGGTCCTGTTCGTCAAAAAGAAGTCTGGGGAGATGCGGCTGTGTAATGATTACCAGGAGTTAAACAAGATAACGATTCGGAATCGTTATCCGCTGCCCCTGATTCCCGAACTGTTGGACAGAGTACGGGGGGCCAAAGTCTATACGAAACTGGACCTGAGAGGTGCTTACAATCTGGTGAGGATTCGGAAGGGGGACGAGTGGAAGACAACCCTTGTCCCGGTTTATTCCCAGGGAGAGGTGCAGGCAGGGGACTCGCGTTCCCCTCCTCCTCCTCTCTCTGGGAATAAACCGGGAACCTTGTCCCGGTTTATTCCCAGAGAAAGGTGCAGGCGGGGGACTCGCATTCTCCTCCTCCTCCTCTCTCTGGGAGTAAATCGGGAACCTTGTCCCGGTTTACTCCCATGGAGTGGAGGAGGCGGGGACTCGCATCCCCCTCTTCCTCCTCTCCTTAGGAGTAAACGGGGATAATGGTGAGAGGAGTGTGGAAGGTGCGGCCTGGCACCCTCCTCTCGCCAACCGAGACCCAAATGGGGGTTAATATTAACCCTTGTTTGGGTGACAGATGGCGAGGGGAAGGTGGAAGGTGCGACCTGGCACCCTCCTCTCGCCAAACAAGACCCAAACGGGGGTTAATATTAACCCTTGTTTGGGTGACAGATGGCAAGGGGAGGGTGGAAGAGTCCCCCGTGGCTCCGCCCTCCTTCCCAAAGCGTCATGCCAGTGTCAGAAGCAGGCAAAACCGGAGGAGGAGGAGCCAGGGGTGTGGCCAGGGGCATGGCCGGGGGCGTGGTGGAGTGGCTCCCCAGGTGATCAGTAACTGGAATTCCGGCCCTTGGGCCGGTAGAAGTTGGACAGCCCTGTCATAAGTCATATCAAATTCATTAAAGTGATATCTGACGCGTGAGGATGGCCCACACCAAAAACTTAAGGATAAAAACTTTTTGTTTGAACTTTGTAAATCTCAGAAGCCTTCCAAAGTCAGTTTCATCTTCAGTGCAAGGAAGCAAAGCAAAGCCAAAAAGGCTGCATTGCCTCTTGCCATTAGGAGGGGGAAGCAGTAGGGAGAAAGCAGAGTTCGTTGGGAAAGAGACTAAGAAAGCACAGAATTCTGGGAAATATAGATTGAAAAGATGAGGAGCCCTATGCTAGAAAATTCAAAAGGCCCTGCCCTAAACTATATTTCTCAGTATTCTGCTCAACATCAGAAAGCCCCATCCGTAGCAGCAGCCAGACAGAGTTTAAATAAATTGTTGAATCTGCAAAGATTCCAGTAAGTAAACCTCTGTGCTGGGCTGGGAAGAAATCCCTAAATGGAAGTTCTATTGGTTAATATGAGAAACATTCAATTAGATAGCTGTTGTGTATGAATATTTCTGAAAGTTGGGGAGAATGATCCCCTGTTGTCTTGTGTCATTGTATAGAAAATTCAGGGAGATAACTCTTGTAATTTTTAAAAAATGTTGTTTATGAAAACATTGACATTTCCCCCAAAGTCTGCGGATAAATAAAACATTCTAAAACGTGATGGGTTATCCGTGGTAAATGTGTTTTACCATTGTACCAAGTTTCATCCCAATAGCTGTAAAAACGAGGACGAAAAGAGCCCGTGAACTTTCCCCACTTGAGCAATTACTAGAATAAAAGAGTAACAAAATTTCGTTACTCTCGTTATAATAACGAATTTTTCACTAAAGACACTTTTGAAACACTTTAGAAATGAATTGCTAGAGCCTCTAATTTTGCAATGAGTTTTGGAACATTTTTTCATTGATTGCACAGCCCTAATTGCTAGCATTTGCCAGGAAAGCACATGCATATGTTTCTTCTGTAATAATCAATGGAGAAGTAAAATGCACATCCCAAAAAAAGATTTTAAGCTTTCCTTTTATATAGATGCTTCTGAAACACCTGTATACTCATACATGACTGAGGATAGACCCCTATTATAAGGGCAATCCTTTATTCAAGTATCTCATTTTAAAGGTAATGTCACACACCAGCGTAGCTATCTGAGCCCTTAGAATCCAAACACACAACTCCAGCTGAAGAAAATAGTATTTTATTGAAGCAAACAGCAAGCAATATAAGCAATAGAAAATATATCAAAAGAAATATAGAATTCAATCAATAATCCAAGGAAATGTTCCAAAAGCCCATAGGCTGCATGAATGCTGTAAAGTCCCTTAATAAATCCAAGCAGTCAAGTTCCAGTAATTGATAAAGTCCAAAAGATTTCCAAGAAAGATCAAAGTCCAGACTTGAGTACTTGAGTTAAAAATACAGGAGACTCGAAACACATGAGGCTAAATACAGGAGCTGAAATACATGAAACTTATTTGCCAAGTAAGGGATCCCTCAAGTCCCTCTCTTACTTGGCAAACCGAAAGCATTGCTAGAAGGAAAAACATTGAGTTGCCAATTAACACATTCCTTCTTTCTATCCCAAGTCTCACAGCCAGGTGTCTTATCTGTGCGCTGATGATTCTCAAGAGAACTGGCCTCCATAACAGCTTTTCCCAAACGCTGTCTCAGCAAGACATTTGCAAAAGTTTAATCTTCCTCATGAACTGTGGCTGCCACAATCCCTTGCACAGTAGAGCCCCCAATCCCTGCTGAGGGACACAGGCCCAACAGGTAAAGAATCACAAGAGGGGACCATCAACAGCAGAGATGAGACTCCTGTAAAATGCAAAATCTTGAAGCCCTCTCCAGCAAAACAAATGGTGAGGAATTCTGTGGTCACAGTTCAACAACATCTGAAGAGGCACACAATTCCTTGTTATTCTATACCTTCCAGCCATTTCTGATTTATGGAGATTCTAAAGCAACAAGGTGTTATGAGGTTGAGAGTGTGTCACTTCCCTAAGGTCACCCAGTAGGTTTTAATGGCCAAACAGGGAATTGAACAAAGTTTTCTAGAGTTGCAGTCCAATGTTAGAAACACTAAGTTATACGAGCTCCATGCACAATTGCTATACCCAGTCAATAGCACTTGACTGATTAATATGGTGAGATAATGTGTAGGTTTTTATTTAAAATAAGCTTTATGTCTAAATTGTCAAATTACTTCTAAATTTTGTAACTATACAAAAGTATGTATCTCTTCTGTCCTTTGTGAGAGTGATGAATTTACTACTGTTGGTCATTGTTATTTGTTTCCTGATGTAACAGGATTTCTGAGTGTTAATTGCATTTATATGGGAATCATATGGGTAAAATTGGCATGTTGATGAACAACAAGATGATGAGTTTACAACAGGGTGGAGGAACTTGTGGCCTTTTAGATACTTTTAGACACCTAATTTCCATCAGGCCACAGCTATTTCAACCAATGGTGAGGGACAATGGGAATAGTAGGTTTTCAGCATTTGGAGGTCCCTAACTTCTCCACTCTTACATTAGATATTTATTTTAACTTATATCTGCTCTTTTAAAAACTTATTCAGGTTATGCTAAATCTCATATTTTGTTTGAACCCTGAATAATAGAGATTTCACAACATGAAAGGAGGTTCAGGTGGAAGCTTGGCCTATCCAAACTTCCAAAGTGCACATTACCTACCTGACTCTCAACATGCCTCCTAACTAACAATGGAGTAAACTAAGTGTTTTGACCTCATAAACCATATATATTTGGCCTCACCTCCAGTTACAGTTTTGCCAGTGTTCCTTCAGCTCCAGTGGACATCACTCAACATCAGTACAGAGTTGATTCTAGGCAGCATAATGGACGGAGATTTATTTTTGATAGGTGGAGCTCAAAGTCAGTATCCTGAAATAATGTCATACTATTAGAAAAAGTCCAGCCACAAAGCAAGCAAACAGACCTGTCACATGAAACCTCATCCCTTAGATGCTTATATACATTTCACCCTGTGTCCAAGGGCAAGTCATCTCTGAAATAGCTGGCGGTAAGGATACCATTAAAATCACATTCAATTTCTCATAAAAATCAATATTGTGTTAAAAGGTTTGTGGTGACATTTTATGGCAAAAAAGGAAGGCTGTTTTGCCTGTATGTATACAAACCTAAAATTATTCTGTCTTGACATTACTCCATTATCTAGCCCCATTGTTCAACTCTGAAAGAGCCATGCTGAAAATTTATTACAGTTCTCCTTAGGGAAAGTGATAAAATTGAGTCAAATGATCATAAAACTAATCACATATTTTAAGAAAATAGGGCATCAGAATCATATCTGCTGCTGCAAAGCAATTTGTCATGTAACAAAAGACAACTTTAGGCTGTGCTTAAGAATCTCATCTGTTCGACTTCTTGTGACCCATTCAAGAGTACAATATAATTTTACTGTTTTCAATTTCAAAAAGCTTTTCTCATCGCTAGCCATGCTTCTTCCATCGCTATCAGAGACAGAACAATTTAGCAATTCACGAAGGATGTATGTGTTTTTGTGCATTTGCCAAGCATTCTTCAATTTTAAGTATTTGGAGTGCTCTTGCCTGTCTGTTCTTCTTCCCTTTCCCAATATTGCACATACGTCCTGTCAATTAGGTCTGCAGCTCTAACTATGAAACACTTATGACTATAACCTAAAAGTAAAATCACACAATGGTGTGTGACTTTCCTGTTCTCTGTCACTCTATGAAGGTGATCAACCAGGAGGTCATTTTTAAATATACAGAATATCCTCCAACTGTTCCAGTTTGGCAGACAATTCTGGCTGGATGGCCATAGTTCAGGAGTGCTCTGATTATGTATTCAGGTTGGATAGCCCAATGGTGCTTCCATGCCTTAACCCTCGTCTTCTGGAGTCTAAGTGCAATATTCATACCTAATTTTAGGGCCTGTACAACACAGGGCCATGCTATGTGAGACACCTCCTTTTGTCTTACATACCCCTTTGGTGCTCTGTAGGCAAGCTTAGTTTATTCTAAGTGCCTTGTGCAGCTTTTTCGTTATGACAAGGAGGGCTTTCTTTATTATGGTTCCCACCATGTGGAATGGCCTCTGTACTGAAATTCCAAGCCTAAGTGTTCCCACCATCATCTGAAGATCTGTCTGTTTACTAGACATGTGTGTGAAGTTTGTTTCTACCATTCCCACCATTTTTTTCGTGTCTTCTGTTTATTTGGAAGCATGAAATGGGAAGTCCCCTCCCCAAACGAAAATCTGCTTGACACGAAAGCTTGCCTACAGCCTACTTTTGTGTGTATCCGTATCCCCCTCCTTGCCTTGGAAAAAGAGTGTTTGTGTGGTGGGGCATGCAGGCGGGCCTGGAGCTCGGCTGCAGATGACCTCTGGGCTTGCCTGCACACCTCACCACACGCACACTCTTGGAGGGTATGGCAGGGAGGGTGCGGTTGGCCATGCAGGAAGGCCTGGAGCACACCTGCAGCTGAGTGCCTCTTACTCTAGAGTAAGAGGCGCTTGGCTGCAGGCACTGGCAGGTGCATGCGCTTTCTGAGCCTGCCTGCATGCCCCGCCACACACACACACTCCTTGCAAAGACCGTGAGTGTGTGACGGAGCATACAGGCAGGCCCAGAATGCGCATGCGCATGCACCTGCCAGTGCCTACAGCTGAGCACCTCTTACTCTATAGTAGAAACAGCAGGTGCCAGATAAGAAGAATGGACGCTGGAAAAGGGAGCCAGTGAGTGGGAAGCCCCCCTCCCATAATGGTCCAGTATTTGGGCCCAGAAACAAAAGAGACAAAAACAACCCTCCCAATTTCAGGAGGCTTACAAAAAGCAGATTGGGCCCCCCAATGAAAGCTAGGACATGGAATGGGTCAAGGTTTTCCCCAAAAGTACATGTCTACTGTTTACTCAAACATTTCATTTTCATTTTCCTAATCATTAATTCTACCAGTTAACCCATGTTTCTAACATATAGGTAAATGGATTTTCTACTGTTCTCATTCAATAATTGCAGCCCTTCAGCTACTGTTTTAATATTTCTTTCTCTTTCTCCTCCTTTTCTCATAGTATGTACGTATATACTCACATTTAGTTGAATTCAGTGTTAAAAGATTTTTTATATATTGTATGGCTCTCACTGAAATAAATTTCCAAATATTTTGATTTCATGGCTCTCTGAGTCAAAAAGGTTCATGACCCCTGCTCTATATGAATGACACTGGGCTTGACTAAAAGGGCTTGCACGCTGAGGGGTCTGATATATGTCTTACAATGGCAGCTGTGACTTCTGTGGTTGTAGGTTACTCAGCCCTCTCAAATATTCTATAAGGAGTTATTAGGGAAAACGTAGATTGTGCTTACAGAAGAACAAAGTTCTTGGAATGAGTTCTGCTACTGGGATGTCATTTTCTGGGGTTCCTGCCAGAATATACTAATCCTTCTTCAGATCCTGCTGCAGCATGCCCTAAATTCAGTGGATTCATGTGGGGGTGGGATTGTCATACAGTTCTCTGCTCTTCCGCCTTTGTCTGCAATGTACTTGCAATGTACAGACACGTTGAAATGTGCAAATAAGGCAGCAGGGTAGAACCTGTCCTTTTGCCCTATAGATGCAGAAGGCTCTTGGCAATATCTGAAGATAAAAAGGTCAAACTGTGTGTTTTGAACACCAAGCATCTTCTTTCCAGCCTGAGGACATAGCCTCCAAGTGTTCTCATTTGGCAGAGACAGTCCCAATTAATACATATTGCTGCTATGAATGCAAGCAAGAAAAGCAGAAAAAATAGTGGCAGAATTCCATTTTTTCTCATAGACCGTAAAGATCACATAGCCAACATTTCTAAGAGAGAGAGAGAGAGAAATCTAAAGAACTGAGAATTCTAAATACCCCTATCTGAACTACAAGTTCCAAGAATCCATAGGATAGAACAATGGAATGTAAACTGGAACCCTAGTACTATGACTAACCCCAGGTTATTGGAAGAACCACCTGTACCCATATAATACTGTTCAGACTTGGATTCAGTTTATAATTCCTTGTCCTTTTGGCTTGCTCACCCACTTGCATAGGAAATTGATATTTAAGGGGCAGCTTTGTTAACAGTTATAAGACACCTAGAGAAAGTATACTTTGAAAGGTGGATATACAGTAGAGTCTCGTTTATCCAACATAAACGAACCAGCAGAACGTTGGATAAGCAAAAATGTTGGATAATAAGGAAAGATTAAGGAAAAGCCTATTAAACATCAAATTATGTTATGATTTTTACAAATTAAGCACCAAAACATGTTTTACAACAAATTGACAGAAAAGGTAGTTCAATACATGGTAGTAATTACTGTATTTACGAATTTAGCACCAAAACATCGCAATGTATTGACACAGCTGTGGGAGGCAGATTGCATTGGATAATACAGAACGTTGGATGAGCAAAGGTTGGATAAATGAGACTCTTCTGTAAAGTTATTTAATAAATATGTACATACATATATGTCAGAATATTGAATGTTACTGAGATAGAAAAACCAATATGAGGATGCTATTTTTCTTGCTTTTGGCAGAAGGCCTGTTTTTCCAATAATCCTAGATGAGCACAATGAGATTTATAGCTTAGCTTTTCTTTAGTGTTTTGTTTTGTTACTACCAGACCTGCAGTGAAGCCAGAATTATCCCCAAAAGATTAACCTAGAATAAACCTCTGGGCTATTCTTCTTACACAGTTACATGGTGGATCAGAACACACCTCAGTAGGTTTATTGGTGTGATGAAGAAAAGCAGGATTTGGTTCCTAGTATGTAATTTCCCTTGACATGTTATTTAACTGATGTCACAGGAAATAGGAATCAAAGAGTAAATTTAAAGTCAGCTTACTTGCCTATATTGCCAGTTTGACCTCACAGTACAAAACAGCAACAACTAGTAATCATTGTGAATGAGAGGCTAGCCCCTTGCATTTGCTGCTTAGTTCTGCCTTCTTATGTTCAAAATACTTGCAGGCTGGGTAGCATAACATTTAAACTTGTATGTTAAATGCATACCTTCTGCATAGAATTACAGATGGCAATGTCTGAAAAGTTAAAGATTATGGTTAAAATAGGTTAAAATATGGATAATAAGAGGAAGACTCTATCTACCACAAACACACCCCAAAGTCTACCTTCTCATCTGAATGAATATTTCTTTAGCTGACAAGTTGTTCATTCATTTTTCTTTTTAGCAGTCCATAGCATCTGTAGAACTCACCTCTATCTCATTTCAAATGAGTTGATTTTATTCCAATTAGATTTGAAACACTATAATGTTATTCTGACATTGTCCAGGGATTTACTATTTTTGTTGTCAAGCCACAGCATCCCTCACCCACCCCACCTCAAATATTTATAGATCACCGAGAGACTCCAATCAAGATATATGATTTTTCTTTATTTTCAAAACATTTTCTGTGTCTCCAAAATTGTGAAATGTCAAAAAAGCTAGAGGTTCCGGGAAGGACCTAGCAAGCAGTGCCAACCTATAGACTCTATCAAATCTAACTCTTCAATAAATGTATAAGTTGCGATTTTATGTTTAACTTGTGTCTTTTATGTATTGTGTCAATTCTTAAATGTATAAACGGTATCAGAGTGGTTCTCAACCTGTGGGTCCCCAGATGTTGACAGAAACTGGCTAGGATTTCTGAGAGTTGTAGGCCAAAACACCTGGGGACCCACAGGTTGAGAACCATGAAATGAATGTATCAAAATGTATCTACAAGGCAGCTACCTTTCCATGCCCTCAGTTAGCACAATCCCTTGGGAACAAGGATTATAGCCAGGGGTTCCTCCAGCTATTTTCCAAGACAGATGAATATCAAAACCATTGTATGCATAAAGATGGTTCTCTTTGTCACCAAGATGGGGTTGGGATATTTATTAATTTAACTTCCGGCTGAGAGTCTGCTGCTCCTGTGGAAGAGGGGGCTCAGTGGAAAATGAATTAATTATCTATAGGAGCAGCAAAGCCTTTGATTCAGAATCACCACCTTCGTTATTTGGGTCTTGCACCCGTTGTTTCACATGGAACTGGACACTTGGGTTAATCAGCGATTCATCAACATATCCATATCACCATTTCCTTCTGGATTGTAATAATCATAATCATAATCATAATCATCTTTATTTGTATCCTGCCACCATCTCCCTGAAGGGATTTGGGGCGACTTACATGAGGTCAAGCCCAAAGTACATATCAATACACTCCCAAAGGGTGTTTCTGCAGTGGACTGACTCGTTAAACTGCCTAACTTTCACCTGTCTTTCTTCCTGGCATGGAAATCTCCTCCTGCAGGCTGTGACAACAAAGATACCTCCTGGGCCAACCCAGCACAGATCCTAGTCTTCCTCTCTTTTCAGCCAATCAGGGGAGGGAGTGGGAAGTTTGAATAGCTGTTAGAACTGTATAAGTTGTCATGTAGTTTTCTGAGAATTTATGCCTGTATCTTTGAAGCATATTGTTTGTATTTGCATACTATTTGGCCAAAGTGTAATAAACCTCTGTAGCTTTGCCTTCTACCTAAAGTGTCGGGACTCTGTCCTGGCTGATCTAGTTTAGCAAAAGCTCACTGGGCATGGATTTCTCTATTTGTGGTCCTAGCTGGAATCGCTACATTTTGATATGCCTGTAAAGCAAGGGTGGGCATCTGTTGCAGTTATGGAGGCCAGTGTACTACTGATTTTGGGAATCACATGGACTGCCAAGATGAAAACAAATACAAAGCAAACCTGAAAATAGCAAGAAATCAATATCTTAATGTTGAATAGGGCAGAACAGGGAAAACTGCAACGTATTGAAAAAGTGAGTTTCTGTTCTGAATAGGGAATCTAAACCCTCAGAGCCAGAAAAAGGGTAGTACAGGGAGTCTGGAGAAGTCATAGCATTGGGAGCCACACTCTGCACATTCTTGTTCCAAAATGTGCTACTGGGACCCCTTCTACACTTCCATAAAATCCAAATTATCAAAGCAGATAGTCCACATTGTCTTCTTTGAACTGGGTTATATGAGTCTATGCAACTATATAATCTAGTTCAAAGCTGATAATCTGGATTGTGTATGGCAGTGCAGATGGGGCCTGAGATGTAATGGAATAATGTGAACTGCACTCTTCTATGCAAGGCTTTAAGAATTGGGAAAGCTCTTCCCAAAGTCCTACCATCTTCTGATGCGTGTCTGGTGAGCATAAGGGAGTGAACGTTCTTGGTGACTTTTCTCAGGTTTTGGCACTTCTTATTATGGCTAGTTATTATTTATTATTTTATTTATTATTCGGGTTTCTATGCCGCCGACTCCCTGAGGCTCGCGGCGGCTCACAGAAACCGAAGGTACAGCTACACACAAGCAATGCGATAAAACATCTAAGACAATTAAACAGTTAAAACAGCAAAATACAAAACCCCCAGGTACAGTTCAGCAATTAGATAGCGTGACACCCCAGGACAGCGGCTAAAGCGGAACATGGGCAGGACCTACTTACCGAAGGCCTGCTTAAACAAATAAGTTTTGCAGGCGCGTCTAAACGGGAGCAGGTCCTTTATAGCCAGACTGGTTTCCCCTCTCTTGTCTTTCTGCTGACAGGCAAAGGGGGACTTTAGAAATGGGGTGTGTTAGCTATGGCAATAACTTTTATCTGGTGGGCACTATCTATTTTTCTATTTGAAAAAAGCGTGTTTTTAAAACAAGTGTATTCATTTTATTTTTTATTGCATTTTTCTATGTAATTATAAGATGGCATGAGTGTCAGTCCTGTGAGAAAGGTGCAATATAAACAAAATAATTAGGAAAAATGTCCATCTTGTGCTGCTATCCAGTGGAGTCTGGTAGGTTCCATGTCAGTGATTTTTGCTATTTTGTCGTGGATTCACTGCCATTGACGTGGACCATGCATGTATTACCACTGCTACCATCCTCCCAAACCTTCTCCTGGGCAGGAAATCCATATGTATGCAGTGGGACTTACTTTCAAATAACATACATAATATTACATTATAAGGCTTGCATTGCATTGCAAGCAAGAAAGCCATCATCTTCTGTATCAGCATCATAAAAGACAATGAACCTCAAAGGAAAAATATAACAAATTTTCCTCTCTCCAAAGAGCGTGTTGATACCCATATTTCTTCCCTAAGACTACTTTGTCCTTTCGAATGATGTCTTGTTATTGTTCCATCATTTCTGCATTGAGCTTTGGTACACTGTGCTGCCCTCTTACTTTCTTCCTTTGGGACAGCAAAGACCTGTAACTGCCTTGGCACATCCTTCTTACTAAATACAATCCTGTGTGTCGCCTACAGCATTCTATCAATAATTCACTATAAATCATCAAAGCATAGAACTACTCTGAGGCTATGTGACTGCTTTGTTTCAGCCCCTTTCACTATCCTCTTAACTTTGGGAAGATGCTTTGACTCACATTTGAGAAGCCACAGAAAACCAAACTGACAAGCAAAATGCAAAGATAATTTGATTGTTTCAATACTAATTGCAAATGCTTGGATTAAAATCCCAAGGACTTTGTTCACTGAAAGGGCAGGAAAATTGCTTGATATCCATAGAGAAAACTTCATATCTGTTTCTCTAATTGTGATGAGAGGTGGCTGGAGGAATATTGCATGTGTGGTGATCAGAACCAGAGTTGGACAAGCAACCTGAATGTTTGACATCTCTACTTCTTTTCTGTCCTGGATTTGCTGAGCAACAGAACCAAGAACAAAATATTACCCAATATACATAGGTGGTTTGCCCCCAAAGTAATGAGAATTATTATTGTTATTATTATTATGCACAGTGCAGAAGGGACCAGGAAAGGAACATGAGGGTTGAGGCAGGTGGAAGGAAAACCAAGGCATACAGTTTGTTCTTCCTCAGTTCATAGCAGTTTATATGGTAGCAAAGTGTGTAGTAGTTTCTGTGTCTTGTCACAGGAAAAAAACTCAGAGGAGTGGAGCAGTGTCCTACAACTTGAAGACCTGAGAACAATGTGGTTGTTCATGTGAAGGCTGTTCTTAATCCTTCTCACCCATCGTGCAGCTCTGATTTGACTCTGTGCAATTTATGTCCTCAAGCTGAAAACCCACCTCAAAGGTCATAATTTTGGGACAGTTGAAAACGTCCAGGCATCTGCAACAAGGGCTTTGAACATCTCAAGTGAAGACTTCCTCCATTGGCATGAAGAATGGCAGCAACACTGGAATCACTATAATTGATTACAAGGAACCTACTTTGAAGGTCGTACACTGTAACTGCATGTCCATTCAATTTAAAATGTTTTAAAAATTATTTTCATTGTTTTGGCATAGACCACGTATTTGACATATTGGCAGAGCTTATCCTGTGAAGAGACCTAGTGTGGTATAGTGTTTTGATCACCCTGTGATGACCAGGGTTCAATTTCCCACTGGTGAGCTTGAGTTACACATTTTCAGTCTTGGAAAATCTTGTGGTAGGGTTGCCATATGTTGGAAATGACCTGAATGACAACATCAAATCCACTTAATGTACTTAGCAGATGGCTATACTATCACTGGTAATAGCAACACAACTCTAATCTGTGTTTGTGAACCATCTGCCATTTTGACATTCCCAACATATATTGCAACAGTGTCAAATCAATAGCTTCTTGCGACCCAATTCAGCTGCTGAGTATGTTTGAACCCAGAGGCACATGAGAGGGCCAAGTCAAGTGCTGCTGGGTTCGCATAAGGTTCTGAACTCTAAGGAACTGCCCAGTCACCTCAGATGCAGTTGTCAGCCCTGCCAAAAGTCAGCAAGGTGCATTTTGTGGCCTGGAAAGACAAAGGTACTGATCTGTCTGAATAGAACTGTATTCAGAATCCCACATTCTTTTTTTTCCCTTTCTAACTTCGTCAATGTTGCAGAACTTTGCAGAATCAAAACTGCCAGCTCAAATACGTTACCCTTCTTTTTCTGCAGCTGCGCCCTTGCAGTGGACCAAATATCATTACTTATATTATGTAGTGCTTATGTGAATTTGGACTGTGTACCTGTCCTGGGAAACAACACAGATTCTTCCAGTGGCTGAGGGGACTCCCTTCTGGGAGACTAATTGCAAGCACCAGACCCCACCCCATGCCCCACCCCACCCTCCACAGGATTCATCAAGGACTTTGTTTACCCACTTGATTGCCTTCCAAGTTTCCCAAGCCTCACTTTTTGTGAAGGGATTATACCAAGCATCCAAAATCCATGAGTGCCATGTACCAATTCTTTCCAATCTAAACAATAGAGCCTGCACCCCTCAGAAGTGGGCACAGTAACAGACCTTTAATTTTGAACCCCACAAATCCCAGCTGAGCTGTTCTCTCTTCCTCTGTCTGTGATGTCAGGAGAAAGCCTTGGCCAATGAGAAGGCAGATCCTAAGAGGCATGTCTCCTGACCAACCAGGGGAGGGAGTAGGAGGTTTGAATAGCTGTCAAACTATATAAAATGTGCTGTGCATTTCTGTATAGGTTATGTCAGTTCTTTTGAGTGGTTCAGCTGTTCTGACAATATAAGAACTGGTAGCCGCTATGACCAGTCAATACAAGAGAGAAAAGAACACAAAAGATGCAAAATGCACAACAATATAATTTCTGTTTAGTCACATCAAAGTTCAATCTTACTCACGAGAGGATACAAATTAAGTGGAATAGAAGGACCAGGAGGGTCAAAACATAGTCCATAACAGTCACAGGGTCATATCCCAATGTTCATAGTAACGATGAGCCGTGGAGCCGTTTGAGTACGTGGTAGGGGCCGGGTTGACGGAAGTCACCGGGTTCCCGCTCCGTTTCGTGCTTAAGGGCACTTTTTCAAAACCCAAAATTATAATATGGCTTCAGAGGCATCCACATGTCTACAATAACAACAATAAAAGTGTCCAGGTAATAGCAAGCTAGTCCAAACAGAGGAAATAGATAAAGAAGTAAACAATTGGCAGCGCAATGATACATACCATTCAAGGCTCGTTTACACAGGCACGGGCCAAACTCAGGGGAGTAAGGCACAGAGTGATGCAAGAACAATGTATTTAACATAAAATGCTGATTAATCATTAAACACAATAGGTATACAAAGTCATTAAAGGTTAATTGAGCAAAGAAGCGATAGATAAACCTTCATTTAATCCTAATGGGTGTTCGGTGGATAAGATGGAAATGAGGCGTGTTTCTGCTCGTAAGAGTGCTAATTGGTGATCCGAATGGGGATAAGGAGTTATTTTTTCAATACAGGTGAATCTGAGATCCTCAGGACGATGTTTGAATTTAAAGCAATGGGAATACAGTACTGAATCTTGTTTACCCGTTCTCACGTTCGATTTATGTTCCGAAATTCTCAATCTAAAGGCTCTCTTTGTCTGTCCTATGTAAACAAAGGGGCGGGGACAACTGCACCTGAGGGCATAGACCAGCCCAGAACTATTACAGGTTGCGAAACATTTGACCTGAATCTCCGTATTGGCGTGTACATTCCTGATAATGCGATCCCTGCTGATGTTTTTACAAGCGCTGCAGTGGCCACAATTCTGCGAGCCCGGAGTTAGTGAGCTGGTTAAAGGCTGTGTGTTAAACGTGGAGTGGATAAGAATATCTTTAATATTATGGGTTCATGCCCTCAGGTGCAGTTGTCGCCCCTTTATTTACATAGGACAGACTAAGAGAGTTTTCACATTGAGAATTTCGGAACATAAATCCAATGTGAGAACAGGTAAACAAGATTCAGTTCTGTATTCCCATTGCTTTAAATTTAAACATCCTCCTGAGGATCTCAAATTCACCAGTATTGAAAGAATAACCCCTCATTCCCACTCTGATCACCAATTAGCTCTCTTAAGGGCTGAAACACGCCTCATTTCCATCTTATCCACCGAATACCCTTTAGGGTTAAATGAAGGTTTATCCATCGCTGCTTTACTCAATTAACTCTTGATGACTTTGTATACCTATTGTGTTTAATGATTAATCAGTGATTCATGTTAAATACTCTGTTTTTGTATTATTCTGTGCCTTACTCCCCTGAGTTTGGCCCGTGCCGGTTTGAACAAGCCTATTTGGTATGTATCATTGCGTTATTAATTGTTTACTTTGTTGATAATTCCTCTGTTTGGACTAGCTTGCTGTTACCTGGACACTTCTATTGTTATTCTAGACATGTGGATGCCTCTGAAGCCTGATTATAATTTTGGGTTTTGAAAAAGTGCCTTGAAGCACGAAACGGAGCGGGAACCCGGTGACTTCCGTCAACCCGGCCCCCTACCACGTACTCAAACGGCTCCACTGCACGTTGCTACTATGAACATTGGGATATAACCCTGTGACTATTATGGACTTTGATTTGACCCTCCTGGTCCTTCCATTCCACTTTATTTGTATTCATGCGTGAGTAAGTTGATACACTATTGATTGTTTGAACTTAGATGTGACTAAACATTGAATAACCAACGATTTATCTTGTTTTGGAATTGATATTTCGGTGTTCCTTTCTTCTTGTATTGATTGGTCACAGCAGCTACCATTTCTTTTTGCATTGTTGTAGTTTTCTTGACTACTGTCCTCTCCGAGGTGATTAAGATATTCTTTACCATTATGTCTAATACACTCCAAATGGAAGAAGCCTTACAATGGTCACTCCAGGACCTCCCTGAAGGAGCAGGTGCGTCTAACGCCGCTCCTACCAGTAATTCTGTGCAAGAATTGTCTAAAAAAGAGTTGAGACTCACCAAAGTCCAGCTCAATGTTATGGCTTTATCTGATTATGTTAGAAACTCCATCATCCCCAGAGGGATGAGACTGCAGCTCCCACCTGGGGCTTATAATCAGGATCCTACTTTTGTAACTGCCTGGGAGAACATCCTTACGGAGACTTCCAACAAACTTATGTTACTTTGTATAGAACGTTCTACTAAAGAAATTAATGAATTAAGAGCTGAGATTGATGATATTAAGTCCAATTCGGTGAACCCTATACCATCTGGGGATTTGGATAAAATCAAACAGGAATGTAATAAATTGTTTGACGACACCAAAAGAGACAAAGTTAACAAGTTTAGGAGGGATAAAGGGGATTACGACGCCAAGCGTGTTTATCGTTGGCAATATGTCTCTAACTATTTTCCCCAGGGGAGACAAGTCCGATTCAATAACCGGGGTAGTTACAACAACTCCTTTGAGGACCTGGGCAATGTCTCAGATGGTTCAGGGGGCTCAGTGTCCTCTGGAGGATATAATCTCAGAAGCCGGAATGTTCAACAAGGCAGGGGAGGAGGAAATTTTCGTCGGGGCAGAGGTCGCAGGGGAACAACCTGATAAACTTATCTGATTATTGTTTTTCTCAGTATGAGACCAACCTGTTAAATAAAGGTATTTCATTTGTGTACACGCCGCGATGTTCCTCTTTAAATATTAGAAAGGATCTAGCAACTTTATACAGAAACATAAGACTTAAAGAACATTTCTCTAATGCTCCTCCACCTGCAACCCGCCCTCTCAGTCAATTTCACCTCAAGAGTAAATTTGTACCATTCAACATATCTCATAGGATTAGAACTTTTGAAGAAATTGTTACCAGGGAAGCCCTTAGGATAGACCATCGCAATGATCTTAAACGCTCTAATTTTTCTGCTCAAGACTTACATACCCTCAGAATTTTGGGCAATCACCCAGATATAATTTTCAAGCCTTCAGATAAAGGTGGAAGCCTCGTCTGTTTACGTAAATTGGATTACCTAAAGGAAGTGAATAGGCAATTAGCGGATACTAGAATTTATCTCAAACTACCGGGGGACCCTTATCATAAATTTCTGAAAATTATCTCTACTACTGTCTATAATGCATCTTCATTAAATTACATTGATGCGAAATTAACTAAATTTTTGATCAACACTCACTGTCGCACTGCGCAATTCTACATATTGCCTAAAGTGCACAAGAGTCTCACTGCTCCTCCAGGTAGACCCATCATCTCAGGTTCCAACTCCATGATTTTCCCTATTGCTTCATTTTTGGATTCCCATCTCAAAGCATATGCTTCTGCGGGACCCTCCTTTTTGTGGGACACCACCGATTTCATAAACAAGATTGAGCATTTTGAATTAGAGGAGGGAGATATTTTGATTTCAGCGGATGTTACAGCTTTGTATAATTTTATTCCTCTTGAGGAGGTTAGATTTATCATTAAGGATTTATGGGACTCGCGTCCAGATCTGTCACCACCTACTGAATTCCTGCTAGATCTATTAGATTGTGTATTTGAACTGAATTACTTTGCTTTCAATGGGAATTTTTATTTACAAAAATCCGGAGTAAGCATGGGTTCCCCCTTAGGGCCCAGCGTAGCTAATATATTCATGAATCACCTGGAAGCACAACACATTGGCACCCCCCACCCCATGGCAAGGAACATCAAGTTATATTATCGGTACATTGATGATGTCTATGCCGTCATCAGGAGTAACACGAACATACAGGAGTTTACCATCTGGATCAATTCCTGGCACCAGGAATTCTGACATCCATCTGGCCAGTTGAATAAACCTCTGTTTCTGCTGCCTTCACTCGGTATGTCTCCTTGATCCCGAATTCAAAGTAGCTGTGTGCACCAGGCACTTATCCTCACCTGCCATTTGGAGCAGCTATGTCATCTCTGTAACAATAGTACTTATTAAGATGGAACTATTTAGTTCCAGCAGATTAAAGCAGAGACCATCAGGTCTGTGTTATAAATTATTGAAATCTCCTTGTATCTCATTAGCATGGTATTTTAAAATTCAGCATTATGCCCACTCTCAGACTTCAAAAATGAATGATTCATGCAAGCAAGTATAAGAGTATAAACTTGGGTCATCCTACAATCCCATTTTCTATTTGTTAAAAACTATGATAATGAGTAATGTCTTCTCATGATTGGCTTTTGCACAGCTTGACTCCAGGTTGCTTATTCATAGAGCACACTCTACTGGTTGACTTCCAAATCTGCCTTGCTAGCTAACTCCACAAGAAGCTGATGGTACATCTTTATAACTAAACTAAGGCAACAACTCTAAACTCATCAGCCTCAGCCAAAACTACTTTGGAGTAAACATTCTTAGGCTTGTATTCCAGGTTTTTGCATTTCTGAATATGAAATACACATAAGCAGTATCATTTATGAGTAATGTGGCTGTATATAAATTACATCAAGTAAATGACACATCTGAAATTAGTAAATCCATTCTGGTTTACTGGCATAATTAGCAAAAGCAAAATGCTACTAATGGCTGCAAGGTGTTTCCTACTTAGATTTTTTTTTAAGTGCAGTTGTAGCATGTATTATAAAATCATACCTCTCTAAACCACTAATGATTGCATTTCAGTGGAAGATTAATATGGTCCAATATACAATTTACATACTGATTTTCAGTATGACGAAAGGATTGTCACTGATTTTCAAGGAAAGAAATTAAGGAACAACATTCCCATTGGGCATTGTTGGTCTCTTCATTCTGTTTAAAGTCAAACAATTTTACCAAATTTAATCACTAGTCTGTTCTTCCTGTAACAACATATGAATGTTAAGTCTTAGTTTCGTTAGGAAGGTTAGTCTCGCATATTTCTTCTTCATGGATTCATGCTCATTGTTGATAATCACTGTTTGGTTGTCAAAATCCTTACAAACAGACTTATATGGCAATGACTTCCTTGACACTGACATCGGACTGCCTAGTCCTTCATTTTCCTCAAAGAGCTTCCTAGTAAGATGAGAAATGTTTATAGGTGTGCCTAATGGTTTCTTTAAACCTCATGTGGATGAGCAAGAAGAGGTAATGATCCTATTAAGTCTTCATAAGCTATCAATTATATCCATAATCAGTACACCTGACGAACAACACAATTAACAGTCTCATTTGATACCCAGAATTCCTAAGGGTTTCATGTGATGCCTTTAAGAGGGACCTTTGGGAGAATGTGTTGTCAAAGCAGTAGCAGCTTCAAAAAGTAGTCAGTCCCAGTTCCTTCACATGTAGATCCTTTTGGATCCTACACACTGTGCACTAAATCCTGGGTATCATTACCAATGAAGTAGGTTCTGGATGTGAACCCTTCTGCATGCAGATCTTTAATCTTTAGGTTCTCATAACCTTGGACAAGGCAACAACTGCAGAAAAAAACTAGGCAGTCATACACTTCAAGAAAACCAGTTGGAGCATTTGCAAGTATGGAACCCCCCCAACAGTCTGTAAAATTCAAGCCAGTGCTGGGGTAATTTGCCTCTGACTTTACCAGCAGAATTGCTAACCATTGTTCTGAATTTAAGCCAAGAATATGGATCAGTCCCTGCTCTGCTTCTGAGTTACACCAGTCAGTCTCTTTACCTTGTGCAAAGCAAATTCCTTCACACTTGTAATGTCACTCCACTGATACCAGAATCCCTGAGTGAGCAGAATACAGTGTTCCCTCACTACTTCCCAGTTTGCATTACGCAGGCTCGCTGTTTTGCGGGTTTTTGAAAATATTAATATAAAATATAAAATATTTATGTCCAGGGGAGGCCGGGGACCCTGGAAATGTGGTAGCCTGAGACGCGACAAGGAAGGCCTGCCTCCCTGGTCTCCACAGACCCCGGAAGTGCGGTGGCCTGAGGCATGGCGGGGAAGACCTGCCTCCCTGGCCTGCTGCTGCCTGCGTAGCTCCAAAGGCTCTGCTGGGGTCTGTGGAGGCCAGGGAGGCAGACAGGTGCCCTTTGGAAAAAATATATAAAATATATAAAATAATGTATAAATATTAAAATTAATAAAGTGTCCCTACTTCATGGATTTTCACTTATTGTGGGTGGTCCTGGATCGGAACCCTCGCAATAAGTGAGGGAACACTGTAGTTGAGGTGGCACATATCTTCAACCAAGAAACCCACAAGTTCCCATCTAATAATCTCCTCTTCTTCTTCTTTTTTTTAGAGAATGGTAGTTGAGCTACCTCTATCCTTAAAGGGTAGGAAATCTTCCATCCAACCAGTATAACTTGCTGAAGTTGTGTTCCATTTACAATATGTAGGGTATACTACAAAACAGACAAAACTCTGTCCTCCAAGACATGTGTCATTTGCATTTCGAAGAGCCAGATGGTTGAAGCAGTTGTTTCACTTTTCTTAAGGGTAAAATTGTCCTGTGACAAGGCCCTTTTTTGGTCATCAGTCACCCCAGTTCTGAAGGTTGGGTGACTCAGAGAAGGATGCTAATGGAGAAAAATGCTTTAAAAACGTAATTGATTTATCTTATCTTCTTCCAATTTCCATAGCTATTCTGGTTGCTCTTCTCTGCACCTGCTCTATTTTGTCAATGCCCTTCTAGAAATGTGGCCTCTATAGCTAAACACAATTCTCTAAATACATCCTGACATACCTAGAAGAGGTGTGCTTCAGAAAGCAAGTAAAATTGTGTAATGAGACATCAAAAAGCCATTCTAAATCACACTATTACACCCCATTCAAAAGATCATTATATAAGGGCTTGGCTTGTATTACTTCTAATCCAAAAAGCCAATAACAGCCTGACTAATAACAATTTTTGGAGACCTACCATGAGTTCGGTGATCCAAGACTAAACACATATATATTGCCAAGCATCTGGCAAGTCATGATACAAGGCTGTCCTGCTGTATTCGGCTTAGTGAATCTCAAGTTGATGAAATCTTGGTATGGAAGAGGTATGCAACTTGGCATCTTCAAAATGTTTTGGACCACAACTCCTAGAAACTGTATGCAAGATGGCCAATATTCTGGGACTGTAGAACTCGTTGCTTGAAATTTTTTGGACAGCGGCTGTACATATATGAGCCAACCACCAATTACTATTTCCAAGTAGTTGCAGATTTTAAGTTTAAAATTGTTCACATGGAAAGTAAACAAGTGAACATGGTACTGGCTTGTAGAATAAAAGTCCACATACCAAACATAAGAATGTTTACTTTATTGTCAGAGAACAACATATTTGCCTGTAGATAATATTAAGAAATGTGTACTTGCTAGAGAGGCATTATTATAGAAGAATGACAGAAGCTGAGATATAACAATATTAAAACTCTCATTATTGTTCTATTCTGTCCAATGCAGCATTTTATAAGCTTGGCAGTGTTTTCTCTCCTTTGAACATCTGCTTTACTGAAACACTGGCAACAGCGCTATTTATGAGAAATGTAGCTTGAACTAACCTAATATGAAGCAGAAGTGGCTAAATTCAGCACCTAAAAGGACCTTCAACAAGTCCAGTTTGCACTGGGGAACACTTGTACTATATACAGGGAAACCCCTGTATTGTTGAAGGCTTTCATGGCCAAAATCACTGGGTTGCTATAAGTTTTCCGGGCTGTATGGCAATGTTACAGAAGCATTCTCTCCTGATGTTTCACCCACCACTATGGCAGGCATCCTTGGAGGTAGGGAAGTCTGTTGGAAACTAGGAAACATCTCCCAACAAAAGATTCCCCCAAGCGGGAAGCAGCCAGACTTTGAAGCTGCAAGGCTATTCAATGCTAATCAAGCTGGACAATTGCAACATTCAGACTTGCCTCAAACAGAGAAGAGTTCTTTCTCCCAACCTGGACATTCCACAGATCTATAAATCTCACTTGCCCAGTTTCCAACAGACCTCACAACCTCTGAGGATGCCTGCCATAGATGTGGGCAAAATATCAGGAGATAATGTTTCTGGAACATGGTCATACAGCCTGAAAAACTCACAGCAACCCGGAAATCCCTGTATGTTGACTTATCTCCCTCTGCCCACAACAAAAACCAGATTTTAGCCACAAAATAAGCCTGGCATATTTCATTTAACCCCTCATATAGATGTGTCCACAGTTACGAGCTTCTCAGTTTACTGAAATTTTTCCTGTGATGTGTACTAGTAAATAGCTCTGCACTTGTAGATGGAACAATGTCCATGACACAGCGACATTATTTTCTGGGAGTATATTACAAACTAGATGCTGTTATATACAAGGTTTGAGAGGCTGACACTTAACTGCTTAGATGAGTTGGGAGCTTCTATGCCAAGCCAGCTCAAAGGATAAATCAGACAGTATGGTGTAAATAACATCATCATGATTGCCCCACATCACATCAAATGAGTGTTATATTGCTGGCATCCATTCTAGACTAATGTGCTTGAATCTCCATGATATATACAAGGTGTTATCAGGGAAGTAGATAACTCACTTTGCTGAATAAATGTTGGGACCAGTTCTGAAGCCAAGATAACAATGTGCCAGGAATGTTGACACTTATCATTCCAGGTTTTGGGAAGACATCAGTAACAAAGGAACAAATAACAATGGCAATTGCAATGGTTTGTGATTATAGACATATCATCAAACCTGGAAGTCAGTTTTATAAATATAATGGGATTTACTTCTGAATAGGAAGGAATACAACTGTGATACTTATAAAAGTTGAGCTTCCCTTATCCAGAATTCTGAAATCCAAAATATTTGAAATTCCAAAATTGTCCACATGGGTGGCTAAGATAGTGACACCTTTGTGTTGTCAAAGGCTCACATGGCCTGAATCACTCTGTCAAAGGCTTTCATGGCCTGAATCACTATGGCAGGCATCCTTGGAGGTTGTGAGGATGCCTGCCATACATGACCTCACAACCTCTGAGGATGCCTGCCTGCTGCAGATGTGGGCATATCGTCAGGAGATAATGCTTCTGGAACATAGCCATACAGCCTGGAAAACTGACAGCAACTCAGTGACACCTTTGCTTTCTGATGGTTCATTATATTCAAACTTTGTTTCATGCACAAAAATATTTAATATGTTGTGTAAAATAACCTTTAGTATATGCATATAAGGGGTATAGGAAACATAAATTAATTTTGGTTTAGAACTCAGTCACATCTTCCAGTTATCTCATAATGTACATGCATATTATGTAAATTCAGGGGTTCCAATTTTTTTTTAAAAAAAATCCAAAATCCAAAACATTTCTGATTCCAATCATTCTAGATAGGAGATATTCAACATGTACTAAAACAAAAACTAAATTTGAAACTAACAGAATTTCTATTAAAGTTGACACCTTCATGAAACTAGTATCATTTACTTCTGAATAAATGTTCATAAAATAAGAATGCTAATGAGAAGTACAGAAAATGTTTCAATTTAGATAAACTTAATGCATGAAATAGAATTTGCTGCCTTTGAATCTAATTTGCCTTTTCTTCCCTCCCCACTCTCTTTCCACTTGTACTCCAACTGCAAATGTATTCAATTTTATCTAAGTTCCTGAAAAACATCAGTTGCTAAGAAGATAGCAACAGTAGTGATATATGTGTTCAAAAGCTTGCCCTCAAGAGCCAGGGGCTCCTTGGGAATTCTGGCAAACAAATAAAGACCATTTTAAAAAGAAGGGGATTATAAAGTACTGAGGGAGAAAAATTATATAACAAGCAAATGTTATTTTATTCTTTTAAAAATTAGATGTTTTAATGAAGCATATATTTCCTGATGGAGAATTAATGTATGTGTTGGAGAAGGGAAATATGGGAGCGTGAGCTGTTTTCGATTCATTGATTTGTGCTCTGGAGGCAGAAGAACTAAGCTTGTTTTCTCCACCTACTGGGCTACTATGATTATTGCAAACGTCATTTTAAAAACTGAGATGTATTACTATTTACCTAAGAATTTTATCTCTACCATTTAGCATCTCTTCAGTAGCAAAGCAAAGAACAACCCATAGCAAGACAGGACATCATACAACCTAGTTATTAAAACAAACTGTACATGTTGGCACTCTTGCGGCATTTTATTTGATATGAGTCTTTACCCTAATTGTAGTTACTAGAGGTGGATATTTCCGGTCGTTATCCTTAGAAAACTGTTATTATTTCATATTAACATCAATTTAGATCCTAATTCGACCTATGGCCAGCAACCACGTTTCTAAATAGAAACCGGGTACGCCATTTCCGTAAAGGGCGCGTTATTATGTCGTTGTTATTTCCGTCCCTTCTTATCTTTAACCCATGTTGGTTCTCAGCTGGCGGGGGAGAGTGGAGGCGATGCCCTCCGCTCTCCCTTGCTAGCTGACAAGATAGCCCCTGTTAGTTCTTAGGTGGCGAGGGGGCTGGAGGCGATGCCCTCCACTCTCCCCTGCCAGCTGATAACCAACGCAGGTTATCTTTAACCCACGTTGGTTCTCAGGTGGCGGGGGAGAGTGGAGGCGATGCCCTCCACTCTCCCCTGCCAGCTGACAACCAACACGGGTTAAAGATAACCCGCATTAGTTCACAGGTGGTGAGTGGGGTAGAGGCGATGCCCTCCACTCCCCCCTGTCAGCTGACAACTAATGCGGGCTATCTTTAACCCGCATTGGTTCTCAGCTGGCGGGGGAGAGTGGCGGCGATGCCCTCCACTCTCCCCTCCCAGCTGACAACCAACACGGGTTATAGATAACCCGTGATAGTTCTCAGGTGGCGAGGGGGAGTGGAGGTGATGCCTTCCGCTCTCCCCTGCCAGCTAAGAACCAACGTGGGTTATCTTTAACCCAGATTGGTTCTCAGCTGGCGAGGGGGCATGGAGGGCATGCACTCCATCCCTCCTTGACAGCTGAGAATCAACCCACGTTAGAGATATTGTGGGTTGATTCTGAGCTGGCAAGGGGGCATGGAGGTGGGCATCCCCTGCGCACTGCCATGCGTGGCACCAATAACGAAATAGTAATGAATTTTGTTATTAAATATGGCTCGATTTCGAAACAGAGCCGGTAAATTGCGCAAGACTATCACTTTTGAAATGGAAGCGGTTCATGCTGCCCCCCCCCCCCCCAAACGAGTTTAGAAACAATTTTTTCTTGGATCAACCACCCCTAGTAGTTACTAGTCATGGTCCCAAAAATTGTCTCCTTTGTTTGATTCATGTTTCAGGGTTTTTTTCTGTCCATTCGGAGGCACAAAACGGGAAGGCCCCTCCTGGAACGAAAATGGGCTTGGAACGAAAAACAGATGGGAGCGGGTACTGTCTCCAAGCCTGCTTTTCGAATTCATTGCTGCATGCTTAGGCCCAAAACACCATTGCCCAGCTGGGCCTTCAGCTAAGTGCCAATTAAGGAGCTCTCCTTACTCAGCACTTGGCTGCAGGCACCCCAGTGCTTTATGTCTACGGGTGCAGGCTTTGGGCCTACATGCACAGGCCTCACAGGGTCTGCAGTCAAACATTGAATAAGGAGTTCTCCTTACTGGGTGCTCGGCTGCAGGCACCCCAAAGCTTTGGGCCTATGTACTCGAGCCTTGCAGAGCCTGCTGCCGAGCGCCAAGTAAGGAGCGCTCCTTACCCGGCACTCAGCTGAAGGCCCTGCAAAGCGCAGGTGTGTAAGCCTAAAGTCTGCACCTGTAACCCCGGGTGCTTTGGGCCTACAGGTGAAGTCCCCTATCCCCAATAATGGACCGAAAGAAAATGGATCTTTCAGCCCCAAAAACAAAAATCTGACCTCCTGATTTCAGGAGGCTCAGACGAAATGCATCAGAGGGCCCACCGAAAGCCGGGACACGAAATGGATTGTGGTAATCCCTGGATGCACACGACAAGTAAATTACATGTGCTTATCATACACATGGGTTTCTTCCTCCTAGATTTATAACCAGTGGCTGTTTTTAAATAAAAGTGCAGGTAGAAACGCACCACATAGTAAACATAGGTTTAAAAAAGAGACAGGAGAAAGCAGTGTGAGCACATTCTACTTGGCACTGTGTTGGGGAAATGTATTATTTCGTGGTTATCCATTACTAAGGTTGGCTTCAATGGAACTTGAAATAATTCAAAGTCAAGCTGCTTCTGATCAGAGCAAAGCCTCCATTTTTTCTAGCCACCCTGTTGGAAAGAGAGATGACCATAAGCTGTATTTGATTTTTGATGTTTCTCTGAGATAGAGCACCAGCTGAGCAACAAAAGATGCGAACATTCCCTTGTGACTTCAATTCAACATCTCTTTGCAAAAATTGTGATAAAAGCAATTCAATTTATATAGGCATCTAAAGGGATGAAATATGTATTTGCTTTCACTGACCTAGAAATCTAGAGTACTATAACAGTAGTGCTGAGGTGCTAGTGAAAAATGGATGGAAAAAAATTATTTGGCATTTCAAATTTTGATTACATGCAAAGTCCTGTACAGAAAGTCATTTTAGCCAGAAAATTGGGAAGATGGTATTTATATTGTCAATAGTATATATGAGACATAGCTGCAACAATAAAGTTGTAATTGCAGGTTCTCCACACAGCTGTCTTATCCAATAGACTTGAGCCCGGATCTGTTTTTAGCTGTTTCCTTCAGCCAATCAGGCTTTTCCAGTTTGTTCGGTGCCCAAAATGGCAAGGATTCCCATCCAAAAAGGGACCATGTGGCAGCCAATCACGTCTCCTCCTCCCGTTTTTGGCATCACAGTTGAATCTTTTGTTTTCTTTTTCCCCCCTGATTCTTTTTATTTAGTAGGACTGACTGGGAGTTGGGAACCCGAGGGATGGTGGGTGGGGGTGTGAAGAGTTACCCTTTCAATTTCTTTTTCTCGATGTCTTCTTCTTCTTCAGAAAATACTTCCAAAAGATAATAATTATTAATATTAGTCATCCCAGCAAACAAAAAGAGAAGCCTACCTCTCTACTTGTAATTTATTGAAGAGCTATATTTTACATCTTATTCAATTTTAACTGTTTGACTATATGTTCCTTGATGCTTGACTCATTTTATTAGCCAAAGTCTTTTATTTTGTTTTAATTATAAATATATTAATGTCTTTGATGGCGTTGAATGTTTGCCAATTTCAGGTTTTACAGTGTGTCTGGAAGCCACCCTGAGTTCCTTTGAGGTGAGTGGGAAGGTTAAAAATAAACAACAACAACAACAATAACAATAACAACAACAATCCTGATTGCTGCAACCCAGTCTCCCTTGAAGGGAAAAAAAAAGGAAAGGCAAGAAAGGAAAGGGGACCCTCGTAAATTCTCCATTGCTGCCAATGGGCCAAATATAGCCGGTTTTTCGGGTGCAGACCAAAAAAGGCTATCTGGTTACCCGCCTGTTTTTGGGAGGCATGCGAAAATGGATATGGGGGCCTACCGGTATCTGGCCAGCAGAAACAGATCAAGGTTCAGCTGAAAGCACAAACCTATTATCTAAGACTGAAGCTATAGGGTTTTACATTTATTATTTTGGATTAAGTTTAAAATGGAAAAGCATTTACATGCATAGCCCTTCTTTATCCCAGGACCAACAAGTTGTCAAGCCCAAGCAGGAGGCAACAGATAGTTGAAGTCCAGCAAATGGGCATCCCATGTAAAAGACAACACTTCCATAAGCCCTGCAACATAATATCCAGTAATCAGTGAGGAATTGCAGGACAAAATTTCAAGTCAACGATTACCTACCGTTGGCCTAGACCTATATTAAATTCACTCCCCCACACCTTCCACTTAGTCATATTTTTCATTTCTACCTCCACAAATTGGAAGATTGATAGAGATTTCCAGGATCATATTCTTTTACCAACACATTCTGTATATATACATCTAAAGAGATCCACTAGTACCAGATGAATCCTCTGAGAAGGTGGTATAAATGTTTTGACAGCTGTACCTCTAACCTACAGACTAGCAAAGCATGTTCCAACCCACTCCCTTATGAGGTAAATGGTATCTAAGCTTATTCATGCTCAGAAGGAGTTAATTTAGCATTTGTATCCACATTCTGTGCAAATGAAGTATATTGCATTTCATCTAGACAGTATTTAGACAAGATTAATATACGCTTTATGTGCAATTCAGTCATGTTAAATTAACATATCAGTTTCTTAGGAACTACACTTAGTGAATTTAATTTGAGGAGTATTGGTTCTTATGCTACAAGCTTGAAAAGATAATATATTTAAAAGCCTTTTTAGCTCAGCATTCTGGGTTTTTTTTTTGAGTGGTCAACCACATATCTATATGATGTTTTGTAGAAGCCTACAGGTCCTTTTGTACAACTATGTGTTAGTTAGAGATACACACACACACACACACCAAAAAATAAATTTTGAAAGCAAAGCAAGTAGGAGAAAGCCAACAATGGAGGAGATATAGAAACTGGGCAACTGATCATATACAGATATATCTCAGGGAATGAAATAAACATCTTCCTTGATTCATAAGAGATAATGGGATACCAGAGGCAGAAATAACAAAGAAAGAATAGGGATAGCTTCCTATGTTGCAAAAGAGAGAGAGATTCAATGTATTTCAGGAAACATTTCAAAACTAACAATGCACACCGGTGAACGAAAATGACCAGGTGAAATAAGCTGTGCAAATGTCAAGAGAAACATTTTTGACCTTCTAGAGACAACTAGGGAGCTTCTTCTAAAATGCATCCAGGGATAACTTTTTCATTCACCAGTCTGGTGAGGCAGGCTTATCTGCTGCTCCTTTTTTTCTGTTTTGCTGTTCACACATGCTCAGGAAGGCCTTCTTGGGGCAGTTGTTATTTAACTTGCTTGTTGTAGGCAGACACATACAGTTGGGGCAAGTTTAACTAAAGTAGAATCTTGCACTTTCCCAGGGCAAATATAGTTTATTGCACTGTTTTCAACAAAGTTTAATGACAGACTAGCTGTTCCATTTTTTTAGGATTTTTTAAAATCCTCTGGTATCTTGAAAAAAGATAATGTGAGGAACTTTAAATGTCTTGGACTAAACTGAATGAGGAGTCATGATTGGATAGTATAAATGCACTCAGACCTTGTTAGATCAAATTAGCCTATGTAACAACTTTAGCCATACAATCTATGCTCACATCTGTGAATCTTTGTGTTGTTTTGATATATGAATTTGGATGTTTTATATTCAAGTTCTATGTTAGTTATATTTTTTAATTGATTACGTTTTATTTAAATTATAGTTGTTATGCTTAAGTTGCTCTTTCTGTGGGGTTATTTTGGGTTATTATATTTGTATTTACTGTTATTGAAGCATCGAATGTTTGCTTTTTTATTTGCTGGAACCTGCCCTGAGTTTTTATTTTAGGGAACCGAGAGAACAGTTTCTAGAGCAGGTTAAGCTGGAGAGTTAGGTAGAAGCCAGGAGTTTGGTAAATCACCTATGGTAAAGCAGTTGACAGAGTAGAACTGCTGAGTAAGTGATTAAGGAAGAATAGTAAGCGAAGAAACACTGTACCTCAGTAGCGAAAATGTGTATCCTCAAGAATTGTAACTTTGTAAGGAAAACTAAGCAACTAGTAACAAAGAACCAATAGCCTCTGAAACCACCTAAGATTTTGCAACTTTGAAACACTCAAGCTTCTATACAAACTTTTAAATAAACTGGTGTTCCTTTACGAAATCTCTCTCAGTCACATCATTTCAATATATAAGCCTCAACCAAACACCTTTCCATTGGGTAGTCAAGATTTTATATTGGTGGACGTTTAAATAGTAATGTGCCCGGTCAAGTTGGAAATCTTACAACACCTCCCAAATAACAGCTGCGAGATCGCGCCCAGCCCAGATCTTCAGGATTGTCCGAAGCCTGGTCAGTACAAACCCACAACCAAGAACCATGGACACTCCAGCTGTCTCAGCAGAGAAATTTCAGCAATTCTTCATAGAGAAGATCACTGCCCTTCGGCAAGAACTACCACCTATGTCCGAGGCTGTGAGTGAGAGAGAAGAAGAAATACATACTCCAACTAACCAGATATTCGATCGTTTCGAACTGTTGGATCTGGAGGCAGTTAACAAAATCCTCTCTGCAGCATGACCAACTACCTGTTCCACGGATCCTTGCCCCTCCTGGCTGGTTAAGGACTGCTCAGAGGAGTTTCTGATTCCTCTGATGCACATAATAAACAACTCCCTGGAGCAGGGAGTCTTCCCGGACGCTTTAAAAGAAGCCATGGTTCGCCCCCTCCTTAAAAAAAACCAGCCTGGACCCTGCGACGCCAGCTAACTACCGCCCGGTCTCAAACCTCCCGTTCCTCAGCAAGCTGATTGAACGTGCGGTAGCGGCCCAGCTTCAAAAATTCCTTGAGGACTCAGATGGCTTGGACCCTTTTCAATCAGGCTTCCACCCCGGGCACGGGATTGAGACCATCCTGGTGGCCATCTCGGACGACATCCGCTGTCAACTAGACAAGGGAGCCTCAGTAGTTCTGGTGCTGCTGGATCTCACCACCACATTTGATTCGGTAGACCACGATCTGCTGATACAACAACTAGCCGGCGTAGGGATCCAAGGATTGGCCTTAACCTGGTTCAACTCATTCCTGCAAGGACGTAGCCAGCGAGTAGAATGGCTAGGCCAAACATCTGGGAAATCTTTCCTTGAGTGTGGAGTACCCCAAGGTGCCATTCTGTCCCTAATGCTGTTCAATATCTATGTCCGGCCTCTCGCTGGTCTAGCTCGGAGCTTTGGGCTGGGATGTTACCAGTATGCCGACGACACTCAGCTCCTCCTAAAGTTGGAACCTGGAGTAACCTCGGTGCCGGAAAACTTCACCCAGTGCCTAGGAGCAGTGACGAGATGGCTTCGGGCCCATAAACTGAAAATAAACCCAGCAAAGACTGAGATCTTATGGCCAGGCCGTCCGTCAGAACTAGTCAACCCACTACCCCCTTCGAAGGGAAACCACTGACCCCATCCCCCTCTGTGAAGAGCCTCGGTGTCATCCTGGACTCTAAGATGACGATGAAGGCCCAGATTGCCTCTATGAGCAAAAGGGCCTTCTTCCACCTACGCCAAGCGAGGCAACTGGCGCCCTACCTACCAGCGGAGGCGTTAGCTACAGTAATCCACGCCACGGTTACATCAAGGCAAGTGCTACATTATAGTGCTGACATTGCTTTTTCCAACTTGTATCTGGATTGGGAGGGTGGGCTTTCCACCTTTCTTGCAACACCTTTATATTACAACTGCAGAACCTAAGAATGAATACAATGAAGAGATGTTTCCTTATATATTTCATTAGATGGTTTGTGTAAATTATATTCCTTCATCGAAACTGGTACCAACACAGATACATCAACAAATCATGGTGCTTTTGTCATTTACTAGTAAAAGGGTACTCTATAGCTATCCAATAGCAACAAGATGGCTTTTGGCATTATCTTTATTTGCCACCAAGTCAACTTCAACTTTTGGATACCCTGTGAAAGAGACCTCCAAAAGCCCTGGTCATCAATTGTCCTAGGGAAAATTCAAGTTTTAGTTGCTATAAAACCTATTCATTTGTCTTTTTAGCAGTCAATGGTGTCTGTAGAATTCTCTTCCAGGACAATTCAAATGAGTTGATTTTCTTTCTTTCTGATAGTTTTCTATTGCCCACACATAGATATTGGAAATACTATGGCTGCATAACATGAATTATTCTGGTGTCTTTTTTTAAAACAAGGAGAGATTTTTGTCACTTCCTAGTTAGAAAAAAAGAGGTTTCCTGGATTTCAACCAGGCTAGAGAGACAAACAAATATGTCAATTTTTTTCCTCTATAGAGGATGGACATTCATTTTTTAAAAAAAATTCTGAATTACTCAGAGAATAAACAACAAGAAGGAAAAAACGAACTGGTCGGACTTCAAAACATATATTCAAAACAGATATCATAAATTTACTATAGAACTAAATGATCTATAAGAATAACTTAGATAACAATGTATAACTTTAAATCTATTTCTTTATGACTTATTATATGTATTATTTTATATCTTTATAACAACAAAAAACAGAACTCTCATACCACCCCCCTCCCCAACTTCCCCTTCACTCTATCCTGGGCCTCACAGCCCTACCTCCAACCAGCACCACCACCCCCTCCTCCCCTCCCCCTCGGACCTGCCATCCCTCATGTCTGTGTTGTATATATGAAAAAGTGCAATAAAAATCTATTTTAAAAAATCTGAATTATGGGAAAAGTTGTGGCCCTTCGAGGTCCAGCAGGCTATATGAGTAATATATATGACTCCCATACCTCAGGCTTGCATGGCTTTGAATTCCTTCCTGTATCTCACATGATTTAACCATTACCTCCCCCTCCCCGACCCCCAAAGTTTTAGAACAAATTGGCCCATCTACTACCAAGGCTCATACTGAGTGCAGAATGAAATAACAACCCAGGCTATAAACTGCGGGAAGATGTTAGCTAGCAATTAAATGACGCCAAGAAAGTTCTTTTGCACTCTGCCTCCTGTATAAAAAAGAAGATTCTGTTCTCTCAGAGCTGTGTCTTAATGCGCATTCCGTATGTGTTTAGTGGTGAAGATCTGTTTAGTCATGTCTCCTTTTGGACTTATTCATACAGAAGCACTTGGTAGCTGCCAAGTAATGATCTGGAAGAAAGAGAATCACATGTTGGAACGTGTGCCAAATCAAGCACTCATCTAACACACTAAACAAGATAGAGGTGCATTCTTGTGAGCAAAGAACCAGCAATGCAAAAGGGATTTCCTGTACTTTTGTTCTTGTTGCATTCTCTTAAAGTAGCCATCATTCTGCTCCTGATGGTCAGAGACCTTTCAGAATATTGTGTAATGGAAGAAGAATAAGTACAAAGACCCAAGCCAAATAATTGAAACTATCCATCTTTTTGCCACACAGCAAGAAGCCATTGGGAAATGGGACTGAATAACTCTGCATATCTACATTATAACACAGACTGACAGAATGCAAAACAAGAGCCTTGCTAATCTACATGCTCTTAAAATGGATTTATTATTTGATTAATGTCTATGTCTTTCCCTCAGGGTTTGCCTGACTGTAGTCTTGAATTTCACAGAGATGTTGATGATGGGCCAGATGCACTGGTGAAGCCTGGCTGTACCTTCAATTTGTCAGAGAGATTACTGGCTAACTAACTAGTTACTATAGAGATAGTTATAGTTTAGCAAGCACCAGAGGATTTTTCTGATGGTTCAGAGTATGAGGGGGGTGATGGGTTTCAAAGTGAGGAGTCTGTGAGTGATCAAAGAGAATTGCAGGCAGACGAGGCCGATGCTTTGGAATCCTGTGCTTGGTCAGGGAAAAGTGAAAATTCCAGTTCCCTGGGGAAAAGGCCTTGGGCAGATGGGGAGTTTTCCAGGCAGGCTAGATTAGACATGAGAACACAAGGAGTGGAAAACAGGCAAATTAGATATTCCCAGCAGATCCGAGATAAGACCCTGAAGTCCAGATGTGTCAGGCATGATGTCATGGGTGTCTTTGAATGCTTAAATTAAGTGATTTGGTTTCAAGTACCTCAGAGGAGACAACATTGTTATAGAAAATTGTTCCTCTATTTCTGCTGTCAAGTTCCTGTCCAAGTTTTCTCAAGTTTCTTGTTTGCTCATGCCTGTGTTTCCTTGGAGCGTTTACCTTGGAAAAGTTCATGTGTTCATGTTCATGGATTTATGTTTGGAATACTGCTGTGGATTTTGGTTTCCTTGACTTTATATACCTTGCCATTTTTGGATTACTGCTATTTTTTTATTTTCTATGCTACTGATACTTTTGGAATTGCCCTATTTCCCTTTTTATCTGCTTTCTTTAATAAACATTTTAGATAGAATTATTGGACTCTGCTGTGGAGCTGGGTGAGAAGTGTTTGAGTACTAGAGTGTAACAGGGATGAGGGCCAGGAGGCTCCATAGGACCTATCAGACCACACCAGGGCTGACATCCCCACATTGTTGCCATATTAATCACCACCACCATAACAGCAATATCACATTATTAATTTTCATATAAGCAAGATAGGCAAGGAACTAAGCTGAATAATGTTCCTAGAATTTTCCACAAAGCACAGCTCTCCTTTTTTAAAAAAAAAAACCCAGGCATTAAAAAGTGGTTTTGGCAGTGGTAAAGCAGCATCGCAGTCAGACAAAGGCCATAAGAATGGGTTGCGTCTTGCCCACATGTTAATTAGTAAGCAGTATCTCAATTGTTTTGTTTTTAGTTCTGAGGGCCAGATAATGTGAGTATGTACCAGGGATGGAATCATGAATACCTCCAGTTGTTCCTTGAACTACAACTCTAGAATTCTGTACCATTATTTATGTTGCTAGGGCTGTTTGGAGTTGTACATCTGGAAGGCCTTATTTTTGCCATTCATAGTATACAGTAATAAAAACTCAAGCATCTGGAAATGCAGTGGAACTTATTTCATAGCATCTGGGCCGGAGGTTCAGCACAGAGGTAACAACAGCTTCTAGAAGATCTTATCAACCAAACGTTACAGGTTCGAGACCCCGGGCTGGCTTGGACAGCCAGCTGTGAGCCTCTGTTTACCTAAGCAGTCAAAAACAAGCCTAGCTGTGAGTAGAGAAATTGGGAACCATGTGCGGGGGAGGACTTTTATAATGCCAATAAATAAGGAAGACCGATTGTCGGAAGGTGGAAGGTCCTAACGGGTTGGCAAGCTCTTCGTCATAGGCGGATGAAGCAACAGCACCCCCCTGTGGCGCAATGGAGCAACAGCAATGGAGCAACAGCACCCGGTGATACAACTGGAAGAACCAGGAAAGAACCTGTGGCTGGAAGATCCTACTACTGTATATATTGTATGTCTTGTATGTCAAATACAAAATGGCAGGGATTGTCTGCTTGTATGTGTACTGTAATTCACCTTGAATGGCGAATTACAGAATATAAATAAAGGGCAGAATATAAATAAAGTGTATTATTATTATATTATGTATTATGTATCTGGTGTTAGGCAGTGGAATTTAGAACTTTTGCATCACTCTAGATCAGTGCTTGCAATCTAGATTTTGAAACAAAATGAAATGAAACTGTAATTATTGCATCTGTTGATCATTTCTGCATTTTCAATTAATATCTCATGGGCTAGAGAATGCAGACTAAGCATCCACTAAAGTACCAGAAAAGCCCAGTATGCAAAAGCAATTTCCAAGTTATAGTCATGAGTTAGAGTTCCAGGATCTTAACAAAGTAATGACCAACTCTACATATGAATTCCAAAAATCACCAAAGGCATAATCAAGAAACTGTAATCCAAGGATTGTTGCACTTAAACTAGAATTATATCCAAAACCTTGAAAACATGAGCCTGACCACAATCCAAAGGCTTGATACTTAAACCTGATTATAATAACAAAGGCTTGAAACTTGAAACAAGATTTGTAATCCAAACAGGAGGCATGGAATTTCAACAGGAACATAAAATCCAAAAACAGAACTTGAGACATGAAAATGCAACATTGATCTCCCCACTGAACATTGACTCCAACTTCTTAAGAATACTCCACCTTGCCCTTGACATCACTCTTTTTCACACCTGGGTTCCCTTTGTTTATCTTTCAGCCTCTGAGAACAACATATTTGTCTCTGTTTCGCACTATCCTGTCTGAGCTCTAAATGCTGGGTTATCTATAACCCTCCTTTCCCCTCCACATTCCTTTCAGAGTCACTCCCTGGCCATTTCTCATGAGAATCACTGCCTGTTTATCCGACAACAGATCTTACTATAAAGAGACAAAACTTCAATTCCTGAGTATACTAAAGCTATCAAATATTAGAAGAATTAGGGAAGGCAAAGTCATGTAGTACAGGATTTATGGGTATTTTCTATCCACATAGATCTACCGAAAACATTCCCATAATCTCAAAAAACACTTTTGCTTTCCCCCACAGAAACAACAGGCTCCAATAGAAAATCCCTGTCCTCATCCTCAGAGGCCTCACAGGCATCAATGGGGGTGGGGGGTTAGGTCCCAAAATTCACCTTTAACTTATACATGAGGTTAATATATACATGAGTATATATAGTATGTTATACCTCCTTAATTGGGAAAGGTGTGACCATTGCCTTGATTTCCAAGCACTATACAATATTCAGCCTTGTGTTTGGAGGCAGCAGAGAAGTCACTGGTGCAGAGTACTTCTCAGTTAGGTATAAAATCCTTTATATAGAAGATGAAGTTATCAGATAGCTCAAGGAGAGCTGGGTATATTCTTACCCAGAAAGAAACAGACTCAATGCGACATAATGAAAGCTGTGAAAGCTGTGAACAGGCTGAATACATTAGAAGAAGGCATTCATAAACTACCAATCAGAGACTAAAAGTGTAACAGACAGCAGCAAACAGAAAATGTGTGTCAAAGGATTCCATTAAGATACTAATAAAATGATATGGAATAAATTACAGCATAAATGAAGCAGAGAATATAAATGGATACAAGAGCTTTGGAAAATTGAGCACGTGAAAGGAATGAAGGGTGCAATGAACAGCCAAGAATATTGAACCATTTCTTCCTCTATACTAAACCCAAAACCTGGCTGTTAAAAACAAAATATAATTTGCAAACTGCATGAAAAAAACCAGTCAAAAGCTTCAACACAACGAATCATTCTTGATTTCAATATAATATTTCATAAATATCCACACCTTGGTTTTATTATATTATTCCCTGCTGATTATCTAGTACATCCTTTACATGCCAGTTTTATCCCACTCTTCAGTGTGATCTTCATGTTCTTATATATTTTCCTCTGTCTAGTTAATTCTGACTAAATATTGGCAATACTCACAGGAATATCCGTAGGTTTCAGTCCCAATGCCTTTTAAATTTTCATAGGCCATGAATATTATTTTGCAACCCAGATTAGTTATTTTGCAATGCTTCATTTTCTGTTTCTTCTTCTTCTCTCAATGGAACTGTAATATAATGGATTCTAGTGTTCATTATCAGAAATACAATAACATATAATGGTATGTAGAAAACATGTATCTTTGAAGGACATAATATCTCTAATGCAACAAGCACATTTCAGGGAACAGTACAGAGATTTCCATAAGCTGAGCTAGACAAGTTATCATTTTGGATAACAGTTCCTACCCCATTGGGTATGCTGGCTAGTGGAATTCTGAGAGCTGACGTCCAAAAAATAATTTTACAAACTCTAAACCTGATCCTGAAGGATTCCCTGAGTAAAAAGCCATTGGAAAATCTATGCAAAATATAAATTTTATGCAAATTCCACACCACATTTACTTTTGTGCCCTGTCCCACAGATATTCATTCCCATGATGTAATTATTGTATTAATAGTTTGTCATTTCACTTTGAAGCAAGCCATAGAAAATGAAACCTCAACTTGGAGAAGAAAAGCTGGTCATGATTTGAATGTAAACAAGAAACAGGGTTCTTGTTCCCTGCCCAAAACAAGCCTCAATATATCCTGGTGTGTGCTATCTGCATATGTTGCTCAGAGGCCACTACCTCAGAAGAAAGGGGGTCCAATTCTGGCAACTTTGCCACCTTGGTTCTGCTCTTCACTTATGCTTTTACACTCTCTCCCATTTAATTTTCTGTTTCCCCTTGCTCATCTTCAGTATTGATCATACTATCCAACTGTCCTCCTGATTGATCCTCTGTTCCCTTTTTGTCAGCTACTTTTTAAATGTCCCAGTTGAGCTCTCCTCCTCCTAATTTCCCCCTTCATCCTTCATCCTTCAGTTGCTGTAAATCAGTGGTGCCCAGCTTTTTTTTAACCAGGGACCACTTGACCAAGGAGCACTTGACTGGGACCACTTTGACCAGAAAACACTTTGACCAGGGACCACTCTCCAACATTAGTACCAAAAGGATTACAAATCAGTTTTTAGTCAACTTAAGATTCGGTTTGGTTATTTGGGGTTCTGATTCAGAAAATTGCAGAAAATTGCATCAGCTCTAGTTTCTGATACAGAACATATGCCATCCAGTAGTTTATTTATTTTTATTTATTTATTTATTTATTTATTTATTTAGTTAGTTAGTTAGTTAATATAACAAAGCAATTAGTTCTAGAACATTTTAAAACAATAGTATTAACCACCATATCACTATTCTCAACATATCCAACTGCTAAGGGGGTCTCAGGACAGCTTACATTTGGCACAATTTGATGCCATTAAATATAACAAAGCAATATAACAACAATTAAAACAATAAATAGAACATTAATTAAAACAATAAAAACAGTATTAACCACCATATCACTATTCCAGTCAAATTCCATATCCAACTGGTATTTATTCCCGCTGTCCAAAAGCCTGGTCCCAGAACCACAACTTCAATTTCTTCCTGAAAGGCAGTAGGGATGAAGCTGATTTTACCTTACCAGTTGCCATCTGCTCACCCAGATAAAACTATCTAGAACTGATGTGGTCTATCCAATGCAATTTTCCGAATCAGCACCCCAAATAACCCCAGGAACAGACCTAAAAACAAATACACCAAGGTGCCACATAACAGCTCTGCTCAGGAGGAGGGAGAAGGAGGAGAAGTCACAGTCAGGAGGCTTGTTTTGCACCTTTCTTCGGTCGTCAACCTCTCTCCTCCCGACATCTTTGTTGCCTCAGCACTATAAGAGAATTTCACGAGACCTGTCACTATTGTTGCAATGGGATAGTAACAGTGAGGCTGTGGACCATATTTTAGTTTTTGGGGACCAAAGGTTGGGAACCATGGCAGTAAATAGAGTTCAAAGTACAACAGTGATTTTGCACTTTTAATTCAGCAGGGGAAAGAGGAGAGGAAAAGGCTGAATTACACCTTTTTTGGTAGGCTCATGCAAACACAAAAGTGATTAATGAGGGAGAAGCTTCTCCTTATTTGTTCTTCTTCTTCCTTAGTAATACCTTATGCTCTCTTGACCACATTTCAGTGTTTGGTTAAATGTGCCACAATTTTCCCCTGTGAAGGCTTAGAGGTTTTGATTGTCACATCTCTCCCCTTCCAACACATTACAATTTTGGGTATTTATCCTGATTTCTTTGTGGAGTTCTCAATTCCATCTCTCGATACCTTTGAAAACAGCATCAATGTGAATATAGAAATGATATAGCCAGACAATGAGACCGTGCTCTCTGTGCTATATGTCTATTCCTTTGTCCTCTTTGGATTCATTTTTCTCCTTTTTTCTCCATCACCGGAGAGATGATGAAAGCAAGGTAAGAATAAGAACTAGGGAAAAGGAAGAAACAGGCATACAGATAAAAATAGATCTAAGATGTGACACCCTTCCACAATCCTTCTTCCATGTCCTCCGTCTTTTCCCCCTCTGCTTCACTGGAGGTATTTTGAAATTACCTGGTCTACCACAGCCTTGCCCTTCATTTTCCACCTATGAAGCATATCCTTCTTCCTACTTATTCTGTTCCAACTTATCTTCAAGTTCCATGGTTATGCTATTTTTTGTTACGTTCTTTCAATTAGTTGATGGCAACCCTATCGCAGGGGTTTTTTTGGCATGGAACATAATAGTTCAACTCTCACTCATCCAACAGTATTATCCAACACAGTTTGGCAGAGATGGATAAATTTTTTCTAAATAATTAATGTATTGCACTGATTTTTTACCATCCCACATAATTTGATGTTTTTTCCAGTTGCTTTAAAAATGCCCCCATTTCTATCTCCTCTAATTTCCCTTCTTCATCATCAGCTTATTTCTGTTGCTGCAAACTGTGTTCTAAGTGCAAAAGTAGTTTCAGTCAATTAACTCATTTTCTGCCAATTAGTCGTATATGGGTATAAATCCTACAAAATCTTCTCAGATGACTGGTAAGTTTTCCTTTAAATCTACATAGCAAAGACATGATGAAAGCTGCTCTGTCAATACATCCATAGTTTCATCAGCCAGAATTGAGAAGAAATCAGACTTGTTGACTCTAGCAACCATCTCTTCTGTCACTAAACTGGAACTGATTGAAATAGGGCATTGAATCAAGGCAATGCTGGATCTGGACCAAAGTTGGCACAGAGAGCCAATGTGCCCAAGAGTGCATACAGACAGGGATTGGGGAATGATTTCCCTTTTCAAATGGCAGTTGTTGTTTACCTGGATCCAGAAAGCTCTGAAGGCAGCCAACATAATATCTGGACCAAACATGGCCAACTGTGCATACAGGACAGGCAAGGATTGGGAGTGATTGACCTTGGATCTGGAAGTTGCAGTGTGCTCTTATCCAGAGGGCATTTAACCAATCCAATGCTGGATCTGGACTAAACTTGGCACATAGAGCCAGTGTGCCCAACTATGCATACAAGCATGAATTGGGGAATTATTGCACTTTTTTAATGGGAGTTGTTGTTTACCTGGATCCAGAGAGCCCCATAAGGCAGCACTCCACTCCCAGCACGAGTGTTGCGAGACTTCAATGCACAGGTGCAAAGGCCTGCCGAGTGCACGAGCGCAAAGGTCTATTGTGGCCTCCAAATAGTCTGTGGTGCGGCAGCATCCTCTTTGGTGCCTGGGCTATTGGCGCACTCGTCTTCCTCTCCCAGCACTGAAGGCTGAAACCAGGGGCACTGAAAAGGAAAGAGTGTGTGCCGAGGACCCAGGCGTGGACAAGGATGCCACTGTGCCACATACCAGTAAGGCCTTCTCATGGAGCACCCTGAGAATTTGGGGGGGGGGGTGTTGAAACCCCTCTGGCTACGTGCCTGCACCCCAAATCAGATTTTTAAAAGTTGCTTTGGTGTCGATTTTGGTGCTATCTGGAAGCACCTTGAGTGACACAATTCTGAAATAAATCCCAGAGTAAATTCATTGCCCTTTTGTCATGGGAGCCACCAGAGTTACTGACATTTTTGTACTTCTTGAAACCTCAGGATCATCCCAGACATGTTTATACTGTTTCCAGTTTCTCAATAGTGCCGTTTTAGCTACAATTGTTTCAGTACTTACCAAAAGGGCCAACTATTACCAGGAATGACATTTCATTTGAAATGACATTATTTGCAGATTTCTGTTCAGAGAAAAGTATGCTAGTTGACAGATATTTAAAATTTTCAGTGACATTAAGAGGCAATAACTGACAATTGTTCTAGTCCTTTGTAAATGGCATCTTTGGCATCCACTGAGTTTTCTTTATTCATTTTTAAAGCTAGAAGGAAAAGAACTTGCAGGATGCTCTGATTCTGTCTCATGGAGACTTTTAAAAAATCAAAGTCTTTATCTTAGCTGGTCTTCCACCTACCCTGCCTCCTTAATATGAGCAGAAATACCATGAGATGATATTTCCAGAACTGTGCCATTCCAAAATTCCAAAATACAGCTAATTCAGCTAACACAGTGGGTTAAACCCTTGTGCGGGCAGGACTGAAGACTGACAGGTTGCAGGTTCGAATCCAAGGAAAGCGCGGATGAGCTCCCTCTCTCAGCTCCGGCTCCCCATGAGGGGACATGAGAGAATCCTCCCACAAGGATGGTAAAACATGAAAACATCTGGGCGTTCCCTGGGTACCGTCCTTGAAGATGGCCAATTCTATCACACCAGAAGCGACTTGCAGTTTCTCAAGTTGCTCTTGACATGGAAAAAAAGCCTTGGAGTTTATTTCCATTAGTACAGATTACTATAAAGAGTCCACCTGTCCAGCTGCTTCAGTAGAAGACAATTATCCATTGCTTGAGGTAAATTCTGTTACATTCATAGAAGTTATCTGTTAGCTTTTGAGAACAGCAATAAATAAGTTATGGACTTGGAAAATAATGAACTGTTTTATTTTTGTCACAACTCTTTCACAACCATACTGTTTTCTGGGAGGAAGCATTTCTTCTTACAAACACTTTAAGGGCAATAATGGTTCTCAGAACAATGCTTTTGCACATCATATATTTGTGGGAAGGAATGAAATATGTAAATTCCAATAGATTTGGGAGGCACTGAGACTATAGAGCAAAACTGGCTTTCCAGTCATTTCTCATTCTAGAATCAGAAATCTTTAAACTTTGAACTTTCAGCACCACACCAAATGATAGTGTGCAGGTATTGTCAAAGGCTTTCATGGCTGGAATCAGTGGGTTGTTGTAGGTTTTTCAGGCTGTATGGCCATGTTATAGAACCATTATCTCCTGACGTTTCGGCTGCATCCATGGCAAGCAACCTCAGAGATAGTTTGCAGAATTTGAGGATGTACCCATGACATTTAAGAAACATAAGACCAATGTAAGTTTAGCAGATATTCATATTTATTAGATGTTACCTTGTTCATTCTCCAATAAGCTGGAGGGTAATATGGGGTGTATCAACGCTGTAGAACTAATATAATATGACATTAATTTAACTGCCGTAGATCCATACTCCCCCTCGATGGATTGTCTTCTTGTCGTGATGAGGGGGCTTGCATGTTCCAATGAACCTGTGGGCATAACCTTCGGAGTCATGTACTCCCAGGAGGAGCCACAGGGGAGGTTTGAGGCCAAGCACAATCCGATGACCTGATGACCTCAACAGTGGATCAGCCCGAAGATAACTTGGGACACATTACAATGGCTGTGAAGGCAGAAGAAGGCTGCAACAGATTGAGAAGCGACCATCATCATATTAACCATGACACTGGTTGGGACCCTTATTCTGTGAAGACTGTGTGTGGATCGGCTGTGCACTGACCTCTACATATTTTTTTTTAAATCATGCACAGGTGTCTTCCAAGAAAAAGAAAAAAATTGGAAGGCCATCATACTCGGACAATGAGGGATTGCCTAAGGAAGGAAGATTCATACTATCTCACCCTGGGATTTGTAATTTGGTGAGAAATTACCAAATTACCTACAACTCCCAGGGTCCATAACACAAAGTCATGACAGTTATAGTGGTCAAACTGCAGTAATTCTACAATATATCTATGGTACTTTTAGTACCACTTTCATCTTCAAAAGAACCTTATGGAGTAGCATAAAGTAGTATGCATAAGTTGATAGCAAAACCAAGCCCTTTGATTCAGGATGGGACCCAGGCAGATGAACCTGATAGGCCTAGGGATACTTAGTGTAGAGACACTAAGTTTAATACCGCTTTAACTGCCAAGGCCTAAAGCTATGGAATCCTGGGAATTATAGTTTGGAGAAGTACAGGACACATCCTAGAAAGTGACACCCTTTTACACTGCCCATCTTGAAAGCTCTAGGCCACAGAAATATAATTTGACACAGAATGGATATTTGTTTATTAGTGTTTACTAAAATAAAAATATTATGAAACCTAAGTCCAGATTAAGATGTCTAAAGGAGATCACCACAAACAACTATTCTGTATTGTATTCCATTGCATTGCATTGCATTGTGTTGTATCTTCTCAAAAAGGTGTCGTGGTACCAAAAACTTGAGTTTTGCAAGAAGACAACATTGATCACTCCTTCATTTATTTGTTTGTTGGGATATTGTAGCACATGTGAGATTGAGAGAAATAAATTGTAGCACGACCTTGTAGACTCAGGATGCACCTACATACTGTAGTAGAATTCATGTCGCCGTCGTCCCCACCTTTTTAACTGCCATGACTCAATGCTATGGAATCATTATAGTTTTACAAGATTTTAGCCCTCTGGCTTCTGTATTGAGCAATCCAAAAAAGTGAAAATCAGGCCCTTTCCGCACAGCTGAATAAATATCTACTTTGAACTGGAATATGTGGCAGTGTGGACTCAGATAACCAAGTTCAAAGCAGATATTGTGGGATTTCTGCCTTGATATTCTGGATTATATGACTGTGTGGAAGAGCCCTCAGATGGCTCTAAATCCATACTGTAAATTGGGTGTTCCACAACTTACCACTTCAGTTGTCTGAGGGTTTCCAATGGTTGGGCTGCAATATGGGGTTGGGCATAGTTGTGCAGCAACACAATGTTACACTTGTGACATTTGTTCCATGTTTCTGACAGTTTGGAATAGACCCTTCAGAGTCCCAGAAGACAGTCAATGTTGGTGCCCACAAAAAGCGTATGACAGAATGCTGTTCCTCTTTGGTGCAATTTATAAGTTTCACAGCCATCTTGACCTTCCCCACTCCCCTCCTGCCCAGTGTTCATTGGATGAGAGCCTGACTATCCTAAAAAAGGTTTTGAGGCATTTCATAACAGCTCTCAATCTGGTTCATGGATGTGAAGCATTGCAGTATATTTCTGTGTTTAATTACTCACTGAACAGATGAATAGTAATTACTCTTCTCTTGCCTCAGCTCAGCCTGACATCAACATCTGACTACCTGCTCCAGGCTTGGCAGTAACTGAGTCAGATAAAGACTGGATGAAAATGAAATACTAGAGAAAAGAGGGCCACCCATGCTATCATTCTCTGTATCAATGGGGAACAGCCTGGGGGATTTTTACTGAGTTCTAGTCTGTTTTCAAGCTCATTTGAAAGTGGTGTTTTTGATCTTTGAGCCTCCTTCAAAGCTTAGGACCAGAACACTGAAAGAAGCACTTTTTCCCATCTGTACCTCTTCATATAAGATCAGAAAGCTTTTGCCCTCCAGTTGTCTTGGGTTACATTATTATTCCAACCCCTTGCCAATTGCAATTCTGGCTAAGGCTGGTGGGAAACATCTGGAAGGCCAAAAATCTTCCACCTTTAGATTATAGTTTTTAGCAGAGACCTTTCTCTGGATGTCCTTACCATCTGAGGTAGCAGAGAACTATTCCTAAAATGAACAATGTCTATAAATATTTTTTATATCATAAAAAGAATTTAAATTGTAAAGATGATTTCCAACCATGCTGTGCACAACTCCTGTAGATGCCTGATGCATATGTTTACTTACTTTATTTGTACCCCACCTTTCTCCTGATATACGGACTCAGGGGAACAAATAGCAAACATGACATAATACACTTAAAATCAGAGCAAAGTTATTTAAATATGAATCTAAACATTAAAAACAATTAAATCCTTTGCGTTGCTGATTTTGCTTTAGCGCCAAGCCAAGACCAAATATATCTTTCGTACCCAGCTGTCCGTTTAGATGCTGAATAAACTCTCTCTCTCTCTCTCTCTCTCTCTCTCTCTCTCTCTCTATATATATATATATATATATATATATTCAGCATCTATGAAGCAAAACATGTTTTACACTATCAGATCTTAAGTCCTTTAGCCCTTCTTTTAAAATAGAAAGCTTCAAAGAGAGCAGGCCTCTTCCATGAGTTGCTTTGGAAGATTCCTGTTTGCAAAGGGATGGTGGAATTTCTTGGTTGTTGAGGTTTCTGTGGCTACAGATTTGGGTTCGAAGAGGCTCTTAGGTTCAAGATCTCCTGATGCCTTGGGATTTGCCATAATACTCAGGCCAAGACATCATGCTGGGACTGGGATTGTTTTCCAATACTGCTGGAGAAGTGGATTGTATTTGTCTTGTCAACCCATAACAATTCAGCTGGAAATACGTTGAATTCTGTTAGAATGTCCCTCCATAGACCTTAACACCTCCCCCCTCAATTCTTTCATTACATCTGGTATTGCCATGCTTTTTCTATCTTCTCAATTCTACCCTATACTCTGTATCTCTTCTCTATCAACAAAAAGTTATTTTTCAGCAATGATTGCAGATTGTCAGCGCATCCCACTCAAGTATCCTATGCATCATTTTGCTTAAAGAATTGTATCATATCAGATGATTCATGCTTTGTAATTATTTTGCTAAGTTTCTTTTTATAATCATGATATATTCATATTTCCAAATTCTTCTGTTAGGAAGCTTTCATCTAGTTCTGAACTCCAATAAATGTGATATATCAGCCCTATGGTCCTTGGGGTTGTGTTCCAATACTTGTCAACTATACTGATTTAACAAGGACACTTGGTTAATTCTCTGTCTTCCCACTTTTTCAGCTCTTTTTAAAGTGTCTTAGCTTCTCTCCTCTCCTCCCACCTTTCCCCTTTGTCTTCAGCTTACCCCATATACTCGAGTATAAACTGATCCGAATATAAGCCGAGGCACCTAATTTTACCATGGAAAACTGGGAAAACTTATTGACTTATGTATAAGCTGAGGGTGGGAAATGCAGCAGCTGATGGTAAACTTGAAAATAAAAATAGATACCAATTAAATGGTGTTAATTGAGGCATCAGTAGGTGAAATGTTTTTGAATATTTACATAAAACTGTAATTTAAGATAAGACTGTCCTGTTAGGGATTCCTCATCTTCAGATGAGGAAGGGGAGCAGGGAAGTGCTTAAGAATTAGAGGGAAAGGAAGAGTCAGATAATGAGGCTTTGCAGGTGCCTACATTTTTAGAGAGATGAAGGGAGACAGAGCACAGACGCTGTTCAGCTCGAATAGCTGCTAAAAGACACTGAGCTAATTAGGAGACGCCCTAGCCCCTCCTGCGTGGGGTATAAATCAGATGAAGGAGCAGTCAACTTTCGATGCTAACAATGACTCTGTTACTGACTGGACCTGCTTTGTGTCTGCTGCTAAAGACTTCGTGATCTTCGCCTATTGTCTGCTATTTCTTTTGTGGACTTCTGTAAGAGACTTTAATTTGTGTCTGTATTAAGACTTCCTTGTTTTTTCAATTGCATTTGCTTATCCATTGAGTTTGCTGAAGTAAAGCATTTTTCCTTTACTTTCAACCTTGTTTTAAGGCTGTTTTGTACAGGACATGTCCAACTCTGATTAAACCATTATTCTAACCTTCTTCAATGTAAATGTACTTACGTTTCCTTCCAATAATAATCCTAGCTTATTTTAACTATACATTTTGAAATGCTGTGTTTACATGAATAAGGAAAAGTGGGAAAGACTGGCGCCGAGAGGAGAGGAAGGTGTGCGCTGCACCAAGAGAGGAGAAGGTGGTGTGCGCTGCACCAAGGGAGGAGAGGAAGGTGCACGCTGCACGAGAGAGGAGAGAAAGGAGAGCTGGGTTGCTATGCGGAGAGGTGAGGGTCCTGGCAGGAAGGTGTGGGGCTGAAAGAAGCCCTTCTTTCAGCCCCATGCCTTCCCGCCAGAACCCTCACGCAAGTATAAGCAGAGGGGGGCTTTTTCAGCATAAAGAAGGGCTGGAAAACTAGGTTTTTACTCGAGTATATATAGGTCATTCAGTTTCTACAAACTGAGATGAACATCCAAAAGTAATTGGCACTCCCCTAACTCAGCAGAAGGAAGAGAAGAAGGAGGTAAAAGCAAACTTCTACAGCCTACCCAAGCTTGAGTGTTCTTCCTTATGAATAATGTTTCCGGTCTTAACCACAATTTCATATTGCTTGGACATACGGGTCCCAGTTTTCAATGCTGGAGATAATCTGTGCCAGATTAAAAATTAAAAAGTAGATGTTACCCATTTAGTTCAAAAATAGAGGGTTGTGTGTGATGAGGTCTTCTTTACTGCAGCTATTTCAGCAGAGGCCACGTGACAATCTTCAAGGAATTAGGCTAAGAACTGAATGATCTGCAAGGTCCCTTCTTATAAGATGGTAGTTTCAGGCAACTGGCTCTCAATTGATCTTTGAATATATTTCAGTTGGTGAAAATAGTGCCCCCCCCCCTTTTTTTGCAGTTTCATCAGGTTCCAGTTTGGTTCTCAAAGAGACTGATGGAATCAAAGACTAGAGATTATTCTGTGTGCTTTTCTCACATATATATATATATATAAAACAATAAGATGCATTTTTAAAGGACTTCAGATCTTAGGGGACCTGTCTGTTGCTAGGAAACATTTACACATGACTTCAACAGAAACCTGAAAATGACACCTTCAATCATGATCTAACACAGGTGGCAAACACTGCCCATGGGCTACGTGCATGTTTTTGCAGCTTCCAGTGGCTACTTTTCTTGCCAAATTTTGGTGCTATGGGAGGAACAAAAAAGGGGCACATTGTGCTTTTAAAGCAGGACACAATGAGGGCATTTCTCTTTTCTCCCCCCAACAGATGTTTAACCTCCCAGAAGTTTTTTGGCATCTTGAAAAGATGTACAGTTTCTGCACATCTTTCTTTAAAGGTAAAATGCAGTTTCCTCTCTCCATTGTTGTTGCAGTGCTGGATTCATGGTGCAGAAGAAATAAAGTTGTGGTTTGTATTTGCAATTAAGTATATAAGGGACTTGAAATTATCATGAAAACAAGATGCACTCACTTTGTGCAACCTCTTTAAAAGGCCAATTGCAGTACTCTTTCCTGGTAGCAGGCTATCAAAATCAAATGGTAGCAGCAGCACATGTCCTTCAAGGGCCCTCAATGTGTGTTACCATAATAGAAGGTGGCAACCTGTGATCAAGTGCACTGCTCATTAATGTCACTTGGACATGGAATCTACTTTCCTGCTTATCTGGACACATTTGCACTCAATGTAATACAGACAGCCCCCAAGTTACGAACAAGATGGGGTCTATACGTTTGTTCTTAAGTTGAATTTATAAGTAGGTTAAAACAGGCAATTTTTAAAAGTATAGGTCTAGCCATGTATGTGTGTGTGCGAGTGTGTGCCTATATCGATATAAGCTTTGGATAGCAAACAGAAGTGTTAACACCCCTGTGCTGTTTGTTTTGCTGTCTGTGCCCCTGTTCAGAAGATCTCACCTTACTAGTTTCTATTCCTGTGAGAATTGATTTTGAAAGAATTGGCTAGTGGTGGAAACAAGGATTGGTGATAAAGCTTCAGTTGAGATGCCTTTTCACCGAGATAACTCATTCAGGAGTGAATTTCCCTTCCTAGGGGTAGATTTATCACATCCTATTGTCTCACCCCTATTTTTAGCTATGAGTAGTTTGTAAGTTGGATGTTTGTAACTCGGGGACTGCCTGTATATCCTTAGTAACAAAAATTGAATTGATTACAGAAAAACAAAGGTGAGTTGTGGCGTCCGTCCAGGACCCAAAAAGGGGCTTTAAAATAATGGACGAATTCTATAGGGCCCTGGGGATCGCGTAACAGCCTTCCCTTAAAAGAAAACCTAGAGATCCTTTTAAGCATTGAGTTCCAGACTGAAAATGATGATCTCAAAACAGGTTTATTTGTTACAACCAGTAGAAAAACAACTGCTGGCCTAAAAAGCTTGAAGTGGGTTGCAAAAGTGTCCTTAAACAAAGGGGTTGCATTCACTTGCCTTAAGCAGCGTGAAGGTGTCTCTCTTAAGTCCAGATTTTCCTGTAGCTCCTCAAAAGGTCCTATGTCACACGAAGTCCTTTGGTCCCCAAAGAAACAGCCTCTGATGAAGGGTTGGTCCTTCCTATTGCTGAATTCCTTGGTTTTGAGAGCATAGGTGGAAAGCTATACGTAAACCGAAATGCCTTGTCTGAGCCTGGCTCCAGACTTCGGCCTGCTTCGTCCATGTACTTCCACATGCTGGAAGTGAGGTCAGAAGGGACGTCCCACCCTCAGGTAAACTCCGGTAAAAGGAGAAGTTGAAGGCGGGTCACCCTCCTCCCCCAGGTGGGCACATGGCCAGGACAAAGGAGCACATGGTCAAGACAAAAGAAATATAGAACAAAGAGCCATGCAGGTGGATGGCGAACCAAATATAGGTAAAACAGCCCTCTAGAGGGCATCACATGAGTGGCAGGGTATGACTGGACAATAGGAAGATTAAGATGAGTGTTTTGATTCCAGTCTTTATAAAGAGAATTATCTCAGTGTAGGCAAATTGATTATTTGGTTTTCCAGTTCTTACTTGAATTGTAGATATTCTCCATCTCCACTTTATCCATGTGACAATATGAAATTCATGGGCATTAAACAGAAACATTACCTGGTTTTCAAATGAGCAAGGACCATTTTTGAAGCTCTTCACGAAGAGTAACTCTTTCATTAAGCTTATTAACTTGACATACGGTAAATACAAGCTCAGAGTTATGTGCTATTCAGACCATAGAATGTTGTTAGATGTTTGATATGTATTGTATTTTGTGTGGTTTTTTATATTGTTGAAATGTTTTTATGAATTTTGCTGTTATATTTTAACTATGTTGAATCTTGGGCTTGTCCCCATGTAAGCCACCCCGAGTCCCTTTGGGTAGATGGTGGCGGGGTACAAAAATAAAGTTGTAGTTGTAGTTGTTATTGTTATTAGAATTGCCATGATTCTCAGGCTATTTTACAAATAATTTTAACAAAAAATATGTGTTTTCCTATATGTTTTATATATTTCAACAAATTGCATAGTAAGACTTTTTATTATACAGTATATTTTTTTCAAAATCTCAATAAATATGTATTTTTAAAAAAGTCTTCTTGGAAACCTCTACGGTACTCTTAATAAGCTGAATTTCACTTAGTATAACTATGTGACCCAATCCCATTTAGGAAAGAACAAAAGATTAATGGTTCAGACATTTCCAATCATTCATCATTGTTTTGTGAGATTAATGATTATATACAAAACATGCTGCTATGGGAGTTTTTTTTCTTTGCACTAACTAGACACGCACAAGCTATAACACAGGAATGGAAAAACTTTGATGCTACCAGTGTTCTAGAAACTACAGCTCCTAACATGCTCAAACTTTGGCAATGTTGGCTATGATGCACGTTGGACCATTGTGGGAGCTGAAGAATATCCGGAAGTGACGTAAAAGGTAACACTACCACACATAAATGGCCATAACTTCATGAACTTAGTACTTCTAAAATGAAGGAATTCTTTCAGGAATAATATTCCCATGACTCATAAGCACCCACTAAGTTACTTTTATTTATTTACTCTTGCTGGGATCCTAAATGACCTTTCATCTATATATATAAAAATCGAGTGGTCGTGGGTTGACGATTATGCACGGCCACACCATAACCCCCACAACCACAAAACCCACAACACACGTTTCACCAGGCCATGAGGTACCAACTAGGCACAAACCCCCACCCTTAAAACTTCCGCAGACCCCTAAACGCGACCCCCAAAATTGCCCATTCAAACCTATGGGAGGAGGATCCGGCGGCGCCCGCGCCGCGCCCGATCCCCAGCACAGCGCATTCACCTGCTCTCCACTGGGAGAGCGGAACCTCCCCGCCTGAATGCCCTCCGGAGGTTAGGGACAGGCCTGGAAGCGGAGGAGGAGAGGGCCAGAAGCCCAAGGAGCCCAAGGCAGCGCCCGCGCCACCCGGCTCCATGCGGCGGAGGACGCCTGCTCTGCGATGCCTCTCCCTGCGATCTCCTCTTCCGGGAGTGGCAGGGACCTGGGGTGCCGCCTCACTGCTCTTCCTCGCCACTGTCGCCTCCTTGCCTTCCTCCTTGACTTCCTCCTTGACTTCCTCATGTTTGTGGACCCGGGACGCATGCGTTCGGTCCGGGAACGTTTACAAGCCTGTGAGACGGAGGAGGAGGCGGGAAAGGCCATGGCACTACACCTCCCAGAAGGCTCCGCGATGCTCCCTGGAAAGCAGGGGCGGAGCTTTCTGGATAGTCCCATGCCTTGACCCGCCTCCTCCTCCATCTCCCAGCCTCCCAAACGTTCCCGGACCCAACACACGCAACCCGAGCCCACGAACATGAGGAAGGCAGCGGAGGAAGCCAAGGAGGTGACAGTGGCGAGGAAGAGCGCTGAGGCGGTGGCACACCAGCTCCCTGCCACTCCCGAAGGAGGACACCGCAGGAAGAGACACAGGACACCAGCCATCCTCCTAACGAAGGTCCCCCAACGCCGCCCCCCCGGCACACAATACATACACAAACATACACACATATACACACGCAAACACACACATACATACAAAACAACATATAAACACCAACATAACAACACATACAAAAACACAACCACATACAAAAACATATATCTACACACCTAAACACACATCCACACTAATACATACACATATATACACACATATCACCACCTCACCATATATACACATACATACAAATACATATACAAACACACACATATATATACACGTACTCAAACACAAAACACCCACAGAAAACTACACAAAAATATATACACACATACCAAGAACTATAAACACACACATACACACACACACATATACACACACACAAATAACCACAAACCAAAACCAGCACACACACACATACACACAAACCCCCAAAAAACCAAACACACATACAACCACATATATCTACACACCTAAACATACACATCCACACTAATGCATACACATATATACACACACATATCACCACCTCACCATATATACACATACATACATATACATACACAAACACACATATATATATATACACGTAGTCAAACACAAAACACCCACAGAAAACTACACAAAAAAATATACACACATACCAAGAACTATAAACACACACATACACACACACACACACACACATATAAACACACACAAATAACCACAAACCAATACCAGCACACACACATACACACAAACCCCAAAAAAACCAAACACACATACAACTATAAACACACATAAACACAAATACATATACACACAACAAACATACTCACATCACTACCACAACATACATACCCTGACATTCTCACATCACCAACATAGGGCACAGCAACGCGTGCCGGGTACAGCTAGTTTAATGTAAATTTGCAAACACTCGACCTGGTTCCTGAATGCGACAAGAGTGCCCAATGTGCTTTGTGGGTGCCCAACAAGCATAATGGGCACAATAGTTATCAGGAATTGTAGCAGATTGGTCCCAATGTTTCTTTGCTGGCTGTGCTACATAGTTATGTAACAGCAGTGCTCTATTGAACCCAGATATTGTGCATCTTCACAATTCTATCTTCTGTAGACACAAGTCCACTTTTGAACACACAATGCCTCAACAAGGTTTTGGCCAGTTATTTTGAGCTCTCTTTTAATGGTAGTAGTCTCTCAGCGCAAGATACATAGCAATAATACTAAACAATAGTATTTCAGAAAAAAATATAGTTTAAGATTCAATCAATAACTCAAAACACAGCATACATAACTTAGTATTCAACACTTTTCTGGAAGTGTGTGCAGAAAGTGCCTGTGAATCCCTGATGGGACACTTCACTACAGAAGTGTTTGGTCTCTACTAACCAACTTGGTTTTAGTAGGTGAGAAGGAGCTCTTTTGGGGGTTTCTGATTGTGAGGATAGTGATACAGAGGAAGCCACTGCTTCATATAACTTGGACCCAAACCATTTTGTATTAACCTTTGCGCCTGGTTTTATGGCTAAAGTATAGGCACTTGCCATTTCTATAGGAATTTGTTCAGTTTGGGTCCAGAGAGCATGAAAAAAATCTCTTTGGTGGCTGTGTGCATCACACAGACCACACTTTGCTGAGCCTGCTTTAAAAATTAAACCTAACACTTTATGTTGGTCTTTAAAACATGCCAGCTGCCTGTACAGCTGGCATAGTCACTTGAGATGTTTTCCCAGGCTGTACCAATAGCTGGCTGGCTGGATTCCGAATCATCTTTAAAGGTGTGTCGTCCTTTAGATGTAGTCATTTCTAACAGCTCTAACCCTGTGAGACACACCAGCAGCCAGAATATAACAGATTCTGCTGTCAGCCAAATGCTTTTATAGGAATCAGGCAATGTTCCACACTCTTTTCTGGCTGGTGCTGTTTAACAGGATCCTTTGATTTTCAAGCTGCCGTCGGATGCATCGTAATTCTCCACTTTTGGAAGAACTTGATTATGGTCAGAATCAAGCTATTCTTAACACATACCTTCAAAGTGATGATTCTCAATTATGAAGAACTTCTTTTGTAGAAATTGGGGAATAAGGTGCAGGAAAAAAATGTTTCATATTTCTCATGAATGTTGTGCAGATGAATTAGAAGAATAAATGTTATCACACAGATCCATGGGAGCGTAGTACCAAGCAGAGCCATGCAAAAGAAGCTCGGATATGATGATTCAGATATGGGCCTGATTTAGTCCAGGCTCATGGGGCCCCAAATGAATCCAATCCAGGCCTTGAATTTGAAGAGAAATAAACAGTTACTTGCACTAGGAAGTTAAATTGGCTATCACTTCAGTTATATGTATAAAATGTGGAAATTTAGTAGACATTAAAGAAAGAGGGTAAATTTCAAATACCGTATTCCCTTGCTACTTTGTGGTTTGCTTTTTGCGGACTCGCTGTTTCGTGGGTTTTTACCTCCAAGTTTATGAATGGTTGCCGTTGCCCCGAGCGGCACTTTAATCCCACCTCCTGCCAATGATGGAGTTTGGAAGGGGGTTTCACCCACCCCTTCGGGAGAGAGGCAACCAATCAAGAGAGATAGCAAAGCAAAGCAGAGATAGCTAGCAAAAAAAAGTGTGCGGTGCCTTTAAACCTCTCCTTGCTTCTGCCTCACCCCCGGAACTCGATATACCTATATAGTGCCCCTACTTTGTGGATTTTCACTTTTTGCAGGTGGTCTTGGAACATAACACCTGCAATAATTGAGGGAACACTGTACATTGTTTGGGTGGGGTGGGGTGCTGGGCACCTATCAAATTTCGATTTTTCCCAAAACAACAGCATCAACAGAAAATGCATCATTGTTAAAAGCTATTAAATATTCAGTTTTGGTGATTTATGCTGCTTTTGTCCTGCTACTGTTTTCCTAGTAATGAGGACAATGACTAGAACAATCTTTAAAGCTAAAGAAATGCACAAAAAAAGAGCAATGACAATGGAATACAAGGCAGATGGGCAACTTATCAGGAGTGGGCAGGCAAAGACAGAGCAGCAGAGGATTCATCTTCCTTAAGGTAATCACAGAGCATTCGTTGAACTAATAATCCAAAATTCCTATTGTTAGGACAGCGTCCTTAAAAGAGGATTTTTTGCTTTAGCCTGCCAGCTGGTGAGATTCAATGGCATGGCAGAAAGAGGAAGAGAATAATAAGAGGTTACTTTACTAGCAGTCCAGTTACTATGGTTTCTGCAATGAATGTCCCCCCAGCCTGGTGACAGAAACTTCCATCCCATGTCCCCATGTATTGCACTAGAGCCCTGAAGCCTCTTGCCACCACAAACCACACACTGTCCAGATAATCCAATGTAAGAGTTTACTAAAAGCAGAATATAATAAAAGGTAGATGTATCAAAAGCAAGCAAATATAAAAAGGAATCAAAGTTCAAAAGGGTATGTCCATAAAAGCCAAAAGTCCAAAAATCCCTTCAGAGAAAGTCTCTAACACAATTCCAGTGATATATCCAAAACAAGGTACATAAATCCAAGAAAGGCAAAATGGTGCTATTCAAAGACACGGTACCTAAATCCAAAGCATACAAAACTATGCCTCACAAGATCAGAACACAGAAACAGCTTGACACTTGGTTACATGAATCTCACAGCCGTTGACACCGAAAGTTCTGTACCTAAATGCAGCGTTGCTCTTACAATGAACTGAATCAACATGAACCACTTTTTTAAAAACCAAAAATCTCTCCCATGAGATTTTTTTTTTACACCTGCTCTCCTTATCTCTGAGTCATTTGGAGAAGCGAGTACTTAATTGCTGGCCCTATTGTCTTAACTGTTATCTCTCTGACCTCAACATACATTCATTTTCCCCAATTCCCTAGGTGTGCACCTCTGGCAGGTTCCCATGGGAGCGGCCTTCACCATTCTTATGAGAACTGCCAGGAGATTCCAAAACATTGCTGACTGGATTCCAAATTGTTTCTCTCTGGGCTCTCTGAATCTCTGAAAAAAACACACTGAGAGAAAAGAATCACTCTGAATAACCAGTAACTACACACAGGGGTAGCAAAATATCAATATACTGTAATATATAGCAAAGAGTAAAAAGAACATCCCAATGCCTAATATAGGACAATGCGTCTGGCATCAGTGATAATGCATATCAGTAAGAAATTACAGTTTACATACATATAATCATGAAACAGATACAATGCCTTCCAGGTGGGAAGTGAAAATTCAAAATGAATGGCAGTACATCAATCATATAACGAAGTAGGTGACAATCATGTAACAATCACATCTCAATTGCAATAGCAAACATATCAAACCACCAGGCCTCAGCCTAAGTAGAGAAATAAACAATATCATATATCACATGTATTAAATGAGACAAAATATACCATAGGAGATGGAAAAATCGATGCTCAGAGTTCCAGGTGGACAATGCCCAATATGGGAGGCTACACAATATCTCTATGTGTCATTCTAGGCTCTATTAGCTCTGGAGAACCCCAAGTAATTGGATCCGTGATGTCGTTTGGCGCACCCTGTAGGTCCGTCGCCCAAATGGTGCAAATAGCAATAAGAATAGTCAATGTAGCACTGCTAGTGGAAATTGGCCAAATAAAGTTAAATGAAAGGGAGAAGCCCCAAAGCAATATAAAGTGGCACACTAGCTGAATGGGCTCTAGGTGATTCGTAGATCTATGAAGTGGTGACGTCACCGAAGCGCGTCCTGTGGGGTAGTCGCCCAGGTAACGCGTCACTCAATAAGGGGCGTTACTCATGGATAGCAATTCACAATAAGACAATATAGAGTAACACACAGGCTGAGTGGCCTCTAGTCAATTCGTAGATCTATGAGGTGGTGACGTCACCGAAGCGTGTCCTGTAGGGTAGTCGCCCAGGTATCGCGTCACTCAGTGAGGGGCGTTGCTCATGGATGACGATTCAAAATAAAGTCCAATATCGTTCAATAGCGGGGAGAAGCCCCAAAATAATCATAATAATGTGTAGATAGGGCCAAGTGAATCATGTAGATGCACTAGCCAGATACCGTGAACCTCCGTGGTCGCTGTAAGGCCGGTGGTGTAAATGAATCCCACTCAGAAGGAGGGGGCTGGAGGAAAGAAAGAAAGCCGCAAACGGGGCCAAAGTGCCGTAGCACTATGCAGGCAAATAGACAGCTGGCTGTATAGCCTAATGTAACTAGCAAAAGTAAATGAAGCTGATGTACAGCGGCTGGCTTGCTTCCAAAGCTCCCAATCCTGATGGAGACGAAAAGGGCTGTCTAGATGAGACGAAGCAACCGAAGCAAACGCCTACGGGGATTTACCGCTGCGCTGCACCCGTTTCAGACCTCAATGGGTCCATCTTCAGGGCGAACATGAACACAGGTATATCTGTGGCTTCAGAGGGGAATTTCAGTAGGTCTAGAATAAATTATAGCAAATCTAGCTCAGAATATATCCAGTCACAGGAAAAAGGGTGGAAACAAAGGCAAGGTAGGCAACATACCTGTATGTAATATTCAAGTAGCATCAATGGTGGGTATGACCGACATACGGTGGGGAGGAATAAAAGGGTGGGTATAAATACCCTTAGAGCAGCTGTGAAATATCAAGGGAATTAATTGGCTTAACTCAAAAGGTTGAAAATGCTTAAAGGCTCATTTAGGCCAGCAGGGGTCTCACTTCTGACCATCGAAATCCAAGCACTTTCCTTGCGTAGAAGCTGTTGTCTAATGTCACCATGGGGATGGGTTTTAACCCATTCAAGCCCCAGGAAATGGAACTCCTCTTTGCCCTTATGTATAGACTTGAAATGGCAGTAAAGTGCCGATTCCTCAGATCCTAGTCTGATCCTGATTCCCTTGATATTTCACAGCTGCTCTAAGGGTATTTATACCCCACCCTTTTATTCCTCCCCACCGTATGTCGGTCATACCCACCATTGATGCTACTTGAATATTACATACAGGTATGTTGCCTACCTTGCCTTTGTTTCCACCCTTTTTCCTGTGACTGGATATATTCTGAGCTAGATTTGCTATAATTTATTCTAGACCTACTGAAATTCCCCTCTGAAGCCACAGATATACCTGTGTTCATGTTTGCCCTGAAGATGGACCCATTGAAGTCCGAAACGGGTGCAGCGCAGTGGTAAATCCCCGTAGGCGTTTGCTTCGGTTGCTTCGTCTCATCTAGACATCCCTTTTCATCTCCATCAGGATTGGGAGCTTTGGAAGCAAGCCAGCCACTGTACATCAGCTTCATTTACTTTTGCTAGTTACATTAGGCTATACAGCCAGCTGTCTATTTGCCTGCATAGTGCTACGGCACTTTGGCCCCCGTTTGCGGCTTGCTTTCTTTCCCCCTCCAGCCCCCCTCCTTCTGAGTGGGATTCATTGACACCACCGGTCTTACAGCGACCACGGAGGTTCACGGTATCTGGCTAGTGCATCTACATGATTCACTTGGCCCTATCTACACATTATTATGATTATTTTGGGGCTTCTCCCCGGTATTGAACGATATTGGACTTTATTTTGAATCGTCATCCACGCCCCTCACTGAGTGACGAGATACCCGGGCGACTACCCTCCAGGACGCGCTTCGGTGACGTCACCACCTCATAGATCTACAAATTATCTAGAGACCACTCTATATTGGCTTATTGTGAATTGCTATCCATGAGTAACACCCCTTATTGAGTGACGCGTTGCCTGGGCGACTACCCCACAGGACGCGCCCGGTGACGTCACCTCTGCATAGATCTAAGAATCATCTAGAGCCCATCCAGCTAGTGTGCCACTTTATATTGCTTTGGGGCTTCTCCCTTTCATTTAGCTTTATTTGGCTATTGTTCACTAGCAGTGCTACATTTACTATTCCTATTGCTATTTATACCATTTGGGCTACGGACCTACAGGGTGCGCCAAATGATATCACAGATCCAATCACTTGGGGTTCTCTAGAGCTAATAGAGCCTAGAATGACACATAGAGATATTGTGTAGCCTCCCATATTGGGCATTGTCCACCTGGAACTCTGAGCATCGATTTTTTCATCTCCTATGGTATATTTTGTCTCATTTAATACATGTGATATATGATATTGTTTATTTTTCTACTTAGGCTGAGGCCTGGTGGTTTGATATGTTTGCTATTGCAATTGAGATGTGATTGTTACATGACTGTCACCTACTTCCTTATATGATTGATGTACTGCCATTCATTTTGAATTTTCACTTCCCACCTGGAAGGCATTGTATCTGTTTCATGATTATATGTATGTAAACTGTAATTTCTTACTGATATGCATTATCACTGATGCCAGACGCATTGTCCTATATTAGGCATTGGGATGTTCTTTTTACTCTTTGCTATATATTACAGTATATTGATATTTTGCTACCCCTGTGTGTAGTTACTGGTTATTCAGAGTGATTCTTTTCTCTCAGTGTTTTTTCTGTTCTGTATACCAGTCCAGTTTAGTTCTTTTGTTTGTATATACTCTCTGAATCTCTCCCAGCATCCGCTACCTCATCTTCTGAACACTCAAAACCTGACCAGACCACAACACCACCACGCATATGCTACTCCATCTTTTCCATAGTTCCCTTCCTTAAGTGGGGAGGAGGGCTGGGAAGCCATTTCCACCAAGTAGTTCAGCACTCTGTGCCTCTATGGATTTTGTGCCTGATGCCCTAGCTGTTAATTCCTGGCTGCATTACAGACACTGTTCATTTAGAGCAAAAAGTCAGAGAGTTTCATTCTTATCAGTAGGGATTGAAGAGTACCTCAGTATCTCACCAAGTCATAAAAGAATACATTCAATACATGAAGCAGTCAGATAGCATGTCAACAGGAGAGCAGAATATCCCTTTTATAATGGCATTTCCCACAAGTGTTTTTACTGTTAGACAATAGGATGAAATAGAGCTTTATCCAGTCATTTTCCTATTTAAACTTGATCTTCACAAGTAGCTTTGTATAAGAGCTACATTTCAATAAGCATACCAATGCATCTGTATATTTGTCTAACAGGGAAAAGACTGCAATGCATTGCATACATACTGTCCAAGGTTTAAATAAGGCAAAATTATTGGCTAAACCAGAGAAGGAGAACGGAATTAGATGCCTAATCTGATCTGCAGGTGTTAATGCCTTTGCTACCATAAAGTCCTTCAGGAATGGGAACTGAGTTTAGGACAAGGGAGGGAAGATGAGGACTTCTCTCTTCCCTTTCTTGATACAGGGCTGGAAGTCTAGGCAGAGGCTCAAGGTCAAGACTAAGTTCCCAGAATGATAGCTGAATACAACCAGCTTCACTCCTCTCTTTCTTTCTTCATGCTGGCCAAGCAAATAGGAGAGAAATATACTCCGCTGGCAGTTCAGTAGCTGGATGGCTAAATCCAGCTGTGTTCTCATTTTGCCTTCCTTGCAGATTTTGGCTAGTTTTCATTATTGTTCCATGCCAGTGCTCCAAAATGAAGAAATCATGCTTGTTCTTTCTTGGAATGGTTTAGATACTCTCTTCTAAGCTACCTAGACACATCATTTTTGTAATAATTCACCATTTCCTAAATCAAGGATGGCCAAGGATATTGACACGGTTGAACAAATCCAGAGAAAGGCAACCATAATGATCAAAGGTCTGGAAACCAAACCTTATGAAGAATGGCTTGGGGAGTTGGCTATGTTTAGCTTCAAAAACATTGATATATTATTTCCCTATCTGAAGGATACCATGTAGAAGATGGAACTAGCTTGTTTTCTGCTGCTTCAGAGACAAGATTAACCAATGAATTTATATTATAAGAAAAGCAATTCCACCTAAACATTAAGAAGAGCATATGAACGGTAAGAACTGTTCAACAGTGGAACACACCGTCTCAGGGGGATGGGGACTCTTTGGAGATCTTTAAATAAGAAACTGAATGGTCATCTTTCAGGTGTGCTCTAATTATATGCTTCTCCGTGGCAGGGAATTGGACTGGGTGGTCCTTGTGACCACTTCCCACTCTATAATTCTATGATTCTATGGAAGTGTAGCTTTTCAGATATTGTTGGACTACAACTCCCAGCAGTGGCAATTGATGGCCTCCATGTCACTGTGTGGCAAATTTGCTTTAGGTTTCAGCCTAAATTTTAAAGGAGCTGTCCAAACTTTGAACTGTAACTCCCAACTTGGTCTGGGCCCTTGGACAACTCACTGAAAGCTAAGACTAAAACCTGTAGTGGATTTATCACAGATACAGAAGCCAACAACTGCCACAGAGTCCCAGCACTACATCATTGGGTGTGCTGGCTGGAACTGATGAATTGCAATCCGGCTGCATTGGAGAACTACATTTTACTCACCCCATCTGTTGGTTAAAAATCACCCACTCTACAATGTCATTTCTTTCTATTTTTTCCCCTAAGGAAATCCATAGTATGCTCTCCCCTGCCCCCTTATACAAAACTTCACAAAATTTGGATGTATTTTCGTATGTTGACAACTGTGTCCCAGGGGTTATAATAATAATTAGATCCCATTTGCAAGTTTTCCACTTCAACATCACTAAGCCAATTTTACTTAATATTTAATGGATTTTGTAGATTTTTACCGGATATTATTTTATCCAGCCAAAAATAGTAGAAGATGAAATGTAGATGATTCCAACATGCTGGGTCAGAATGTTGCTGTACTTTGACTTAGCCAAATTATATTGCTGTTAAATAAAATGTTAATATGTATTCTCAGAACAGTATGAATTGTTTCCAATTTGAATTGTGAGGGAAAAAATTTTAGTTTCATATAATATATTGATCTTTTGTTTTTGCAGCTACTACAACTCTCTTAAAGAGATTAATGGGAAAACATAGAAAGTGCTACTCTACAGTTTATTCTCTCTTGTGGTGCATTCTCTTCCCCACCTACAGCATTGACCTGATCAATCTCAAAGAGAAATAAAACATGTGGAACCTACTGTGTTTCCCCATAAAATAAGCCATAGCAGGATTTCTATGCATTTGCACAATATATTTTATTTATTTATTTATTATTAACTTCACTTATACCCCTGCTACCATCTCCCCAAGGGGACACTGCCCCACCATGACAGCTGCTATCTCGGAAGTGACCGGAAAGGTGCAAGCAGCCTCATCAACAAGGTCGGCTCCACCAGTCAGGTCCTGGTCCTTCTGTGCGTGCAGCACACGGGGGCGTAGAGGGAGACATAGAAAGTTAAAATAAAAGTTTCCTCAGTGAAGTGAGGAGCAGGACGCTCTGGTTTATGTATTGTGTGTCCTCAGGCGGAAGAAGTAAAACTGCGGCTGCCGTTTTACTCAGCAGTGTGGGTCTCTCTCCCCCAGCACCAACCAGCAACAGACTGTGGGTATTATTTAAATAAGATATCCCCTGAAAATAAGCCATAGTGTGTTTTCTTGAGGAAAAATAAATATAAGACAGTGTGTTATTTTCAGGAAAACACGGTAGTACACTTCAAAAGTCTGCCATGTTCGACTTTAATGTAGACGTTCACAATCATGTTGATTTTTTTTTTTGGACAACACATTTGTCTTTCAGACAGCTTTCTCCATTTGTAAAATGGAAATAACATATCACTTTGTGGGCTTTATAATTTAAATGCATTTGAAAATAATGTTCTACATTATAAAAATGGTAAAATATACTATAAACCTCTTTGTGTATTTCTACATACAATCTCAAAATGCATGTATTAAACCCTATTTATTTATTTATTTTTATTTATTTTATTTCTACCCCACCCTTCTCCCACAAGGGGACTTAGGGCAGCTTCATAAATTTGAAAATTCCTATAGAGAGTCAATGTTTCCAGTAAGTTTGGCGTCGTAAAGGAATCAATTCTGTTAATTTGAATGAAGTCTTATGCAGTAATGTGATGCATCCATTAACCCAAGAACCTGTTTAATCACACCATTATTCGACACAGAATATATGTTTTGGTCAAAAAGTGGTATAAAGGATCTTCAGAAGTGCAAAATAAATGGAGATGTTCCATAGAAACACGGCGGTCCAGCAAGACTACTGCAGTTTGATGGTGCAAGTTATGGCAGCTACTAGCTGTAGAGAGTTTCCATCCTTTCGATCTCACCCATTTAATTTTTCCAAAATCAGAAGTCACTAGGCTCCTTTCCACATAACTGTACACAATCCAAATTGGATTGGATTATATGGCAGTGTGGACTCAGATAATCCAGTTCAAAGTAGATGTTGTGAATTATCTGCCTTGGTATTCTGGGTTATATTGCTGTGTGGAGGGCCCTAGGAGTCTTACTGGAGGGTTTAATGACCTTCAGGCTGCCTAGTTCTCACCACTAATTAGCTGGGGCACCAAGGATAGGATTTGGAGGATAGAGAGGGACGCAGGCCCGGACCAGGCCCTTTTGGTGCCCTAGGCCAAAAGGGCCTGATCCGCCCCCGGCTCCTCCCCGCCCCCGGCTCTGCCCTGCCCCTGGCTCCTCCCTGCTCCACCCCCGCCCCGGCTCCTCCGGCTCCGCCCCCGCCCCACCCTGGCTCCTTCCCCCTCCGCCCCCGCTCTGCCCCCGGCTCCGCCCCCACCTTCTCGCCGGCTCCTCCCTCCTAAAACCACTATGCCGGCCTGGGAATCGTGGCTTTAGGAGGGAGGGAGGAGCCGTGGGGAGGCCACGCATCGGCTCCGTGGGTGGGGCTTTCCTTCCTCCCTCCTCGCGCCGGCAAGGAGGCAGGGGTGGAGCCAGGGGCGGAGCCAGGGGCGGGGTGGAGCTGAGGGCGGGGGCAGAGCTGAGGGGAGCAGAGCAAAGGAGGGGGCGGCCGTGGATGGCGCTTACGCCACCGCATGCATGCACCCTTTTTTGATTTTTTTTTGAATTTTTTAAAAAAAATTTACTTGGGGGGGCGTCCGGACCTGCTGCCCCCCCAAAGGTGCCACCCTAGTCCATGGCCTAGGCTGGTCTCATGGGTAATCCGGGCCTGGAGGGACTATCGAGGAACCTTTGCAAACCAGATTGTGGACTCTGTTGAACTGCATTAGACCTGTAGGGCAACTATTCCTCTCTCTCTAACTACAGTATGATAGATAATACTATGCTATAAAATGTCATACTTCATACATGGGATTTGTCTGGAAGTGAGCTGCTTTATTCTAAATAGCTTTATTTTAAATAGGAATGTGATCTAAGTAATGGTGCATAGCTCATCTTGGCATGCAATTCAGATTCAATAAGCTCTATGAGCTTAGTATATGCGCCTGTTGACAAGACATTCATAATGTTGAGCATTTGTTTTATGCAGCATCATCACACCATTCACAGGAATTTATAAGCAGCCTATTTCAGCAGATATAAAAATGAAATGTAAAAGACTGTGCTCATCTCCGATCAAAAGAAATCTGATAATCAAACTCATGCCAAGGAAATATCCAAACATTCTAAAGACATCTCAGCCCCGACCCTTCTACTAGCAATCTAGGGACTTAGATGCAAGTACCCTGTATATTTTCTTTTCAGGATGATCCCCATCTCAGCAATCAGGGCTGTTAAATGGGAATGTTACTATATGCTACAGCATTTCATACATTACTTAATTATTTTTGGCTCACAGTTCTCTGTTGAATTGCAATGTGATAAGTAATATTGTTCAGCAAAATGTCACATTTCCATATGTGTTGGTTTATTGTGTTTATATCACATATTTCCGCTCAGAAGCTCAAAGTGGTTTACGAGTTCCTCTTCCCCATTTTATCATGACAATAAACCTGTGATGCAGGTTAGAAATAGTAAGTGATTGAGAGTTACCCAATTAATTTCATTGCCCCATAGGGATTTGAACCTGGTTCTCTTCAGTCCTAGTGCAACATTCTAACTACTGTAGTACACTGGATTTTCTCTCAAGGCTATATCTCAGTACAGACAAACTACTAACTAGCATGGGTTATGACCAAGCCAAATCCCTTTTTTTAAAAAAAAAAACCAAATAACAGACATTGAGCACCAAACAGATCTATCTAGCACCCCATCCTTTATCACAAATGCAGACAGTAGGGGCTGTACCTCCCCTAAGGAATATCTTGAAATGTTGGAGGTAGCCAGCCATCGGAGCGCCTTCACCTTGGCACAAAATGCCATGCACTTCTTTTTGCCATACTGGAAGGTCGTTACCAGAAGACCCCCTATTCTGATAGAGTATGTCTTTGTGACTCAGGTCACATAGAAACAACAGAGTATGTGCTTCTGCAGTGCCTGTTTTATAGAGACATTCAATCTCGTCTCATCTCACCATGGACAATTTAATACCCAGGACGCTCTGGACAATTCTACATAGCCCTGCTGCTCTCAGACACAAACTCGGCTGTGACGTGCAACGCCGCTAAGTTCTTCATGGCTGCGATTAAAATCCGGCGGACGATAATTGAGAGTCAAAAGATCTAAGCTTCACCTCTAGAATATAGATGGGAAATCAGAGATAGACTGATTTTTATAGTGTTGGATATTTCCCCCTCCTCGGTCCCATCCCCACTACCTCTCTTTATACTGCCTTTGGATGATCTCGTGGGTTGAGTTGGGTTTTAATTACTACTTGTATGTGGTTTTTAGCTTAGATTTTAAAAATTGTTGACGTTTGAAGTATATTACCCCTTGGGTTTGACGTGGATGTGTGGGACTGTTGTGATCTGGTCATCGACGATAATAAAGTTTACTTACTTACTCCATAAGACTGACATAACAAACATAGGTCATGGATTCACAAGTTATGGTGACATTCAATATCTATATTTATTTTTTTCTTAGGTCCGTGCAATGTCGTATATAGACAACGAAACTAAACATCCCAAAACCACCAAACTCGGCAGCCTTGCTAACCAAACAACGAGGTACAGACAGCGCCAAAAAACCCGGCCATACGTACCTCGCAACACCCCACAACACTGACCCCTTAAACTGACAACGAAACTCCCTCCCGGCCGCTCCGCTGCCAGCGCAAGCGTTTGACGTTCACAAATGGCAGACAAAGCACAGCGGCCCGATCCCACAGGCTTCACCACAGAACCGCATGCCCCACTCAAACCCTGCCAGCAACACACCTCCCTACCCATGATCACTAACCAGCACAAACACACGACCCCAACAAACAAACAAACAACGCACTATACCCCCCTTCCCACGCACATGGCCAGCATAACGCGGCAACCCCATCCCACAAACTTCGCCACATTAGCCCATGCCGCAATCAAAATCTGCCTGCAACACAGCGCCCCTCCCTTCCAACGATCCCTAACCAACAGCGCCCTGCCCCGAACCCACAAACTTCCCTGCCCACAACACCCCTTCCCATCACCCCAAAACAACCAAGAAACAACATGCCCCCTTCCCACGCATGTGGCTGCCGCAGCGCCTCTGCCCACGACACAGCGCCCCTCCCATCCCACCATCCCTAACCAACAGCGCCCTGCCCCGAACCCACAAACTTCCCTGCCCACAACACAATCTTCCTCCCTTCCCACCATCCCTTCCCAAAATAACCACAATACACCCTCACCCCTTCCAAACACTCCCAAACAACAAACAAACAACATACCTTGCCCCCCTTCCCACGCACGTGGCTGCCGCAGTGCCTTTGCCCAAACACACAAACTTCCCTGCCCTCAACAACAATCTTCTTTCCTCCCTTCCCACCATCCCTACCCAAAAGCAACACAATACGCCCTCGCCCCTTCCCAACACCCCAAAACAACAACAAAAACCCACAAACTTCCCTTACCTTTTACACGAAACATCCCTCACATGCTCACCCGACGCCTTCTTCCCTCCAGCCATTCCAAACTACATTTCCCAAAACCCTTTGCAGCGAAACACAGCAAAGAGCATGCGCACTACCAAAAATTCAAAAAAAGGCCCGCAAAACAGCCTAACCCCTCCCCACGTCCCCCCCAAACAAAAAAAACCACCCTCGCCCTCTTCCACGGAGGAGGCGGAGAAGGCAGAGGAGGAAACAGGAACCACCAGCCCCGCATGTCGCTGCCACCTCCTCCTCCCGGCCAGCCTCCGCCTCCTCCCTCCTCCACTTCGTACTCCTCGCCGGAAGGGGGGGGGGAGGAAGGAAGGAAATGAGGGGAAGAAAACAGAGACAGAGAGAGAAAAAGAGAGAGACAGAAAGAAAGAGAAAACATACACAAACATATACACATATACACACAAACATCAGCACACACCACACACATACACACACAAATACATGAAAACATCCACACATACACACATATGTACATGCACATATACATAAGAACACACACATACACATTATACACATATACACACACATATCACCACACACATATACATAAAGACATGCACACATACACACATATATACATGCACATACACATAAGAACACACACACACACAACATACACATACACACATATACACACAAACATCACCACACACACACACATATACATAAAAACATGCACACATACAGACATGCACATATACATAAGAACACACACATACACATATATACACACACACATCAACACACACACACACATATATACATGAAGACACGCACACAAACACACATATATACCTGCACATAAAAACATACATACACAAAATACACATACACATATACACACAAACATCACCACACATATACACACACACACCATGTAGGTAGAAAGGGTAAGCCACAGACGATGGCACAGCAACGCGTGCAGGGGACAGCTAGTATTAAGATAAGAAGAATGGGAAGTATTCCATTTGAAGCACCACTGTTAGAAGCACAGCTTTGCTGGGTTATTAATGTTTTTCATTTCTTGTTTTAGCAGTCCAGTTTAAGGTAAAAATAGGTGAAGGTGTATTTATTTGCCTATATGGAATGGCCATTGCACTGTAACCCTATTCTGGAACATACTTTTCTAATTTAAGTTGCTCTGAGTCCCCCTTGGGGTGAGAAGAGCAGGGTAGAAATATAGTAAATAAATAATAGTTTCAAGGTTGTTTAAAATGATAATTAGATTAGCTATTTCATGGATAACATTTCGGTTAATTCAACATGCTTTTTCGAATACTGTTCCACACACTGAAGTGCTATTATGTAAGGCAGAAATGAGAGTCAAACCATCTCCAACCAGCTGTGTCTACATAGCCATTGAGACTTTTTTTTTTATTTGGGAGAAGCTGATCTGTGTTTAAGAGGGTCCTGACAGGCTTGTGGACTGCTGAGAAGCTGTTGGCCCATCATACACCTGAGTTATACTTTTCACAGGTTTGTTACAGTTAAACTCTGTGATGGTATGAATAATGACAGTTTCTCCTATATGAACAATATCATCTGGAATTCAATTTTCACTCAAAGGAAAATAGGCTGCCTTCATCTTTGCTGTCGAACATTCCTCAGATGCCCAACAGTTTGCTATTCAATATGGCCTTCCATTTAAAAAAGTGGCATTTAAAATTGTGTTAACTTAAATAATGTTTTCATTTGCTTTATTGAATATTACCCTGGAAGACCTGGTGAGCAGAGAAGCTGTTAAGGACTATGATTGTGCTGCTATATAAATGCAGGGAAGTTATACATAAACATTATACATAAAGTGCATATTATAATTGAAAACAATATACATAAACTCATTTTATTAAGGAATTGGCTTTCCAAAAAGGGTTTATTAGGCATATAATTTGCTACACTAGGTAAAAATGCATATACTGTAAATGCTTGTGGGAAATTTTTTCCACAAAACAATTACAAATAAGAAACAGAACAAGTAAGCTTAAGATTGGAGAAAAGAAATCAAAGTAAGTAAAAAATGACATATTTTTCCATCCATTGCTGGCTTACAGGGATATCACTTCAGTAATTTTTGGAAAAATGAAATCTCCATAACCTTTTGGAGACTTTATTATCTTTGGGAAGGCATTGCCTTGTTAGTAGTCACAACCTTTTGAAAAATGATGCCATTAGCTCTTGGTATACGCATGACCTGTTAGAGTCATAACCTTATGGGAAAATGGCATTCATGCAAAGGAATTAAGTTTCTCAGCTGTTAAACTGATGTCCTAAATATCTCTTTGAACTGTTAGGGATAAAGATATGCCAATGCATAAACACACACACACACACACACACACACACACACACACACATGTTCAGCAGAGTTTCAGAAGTGTTCTTTTTGGTTGCCCAAAAACATCTACTCTCCCTTAAAACCTCTTTGTTTAAATCATGTTAACAAGAGACAATAATAAGCAGACTTCTTTAAAAGTAACATAGTTGGTTTACTCATAAACTTCATGTATTTAGCATATGGGTACTTTGCATATCAATTACAAGTAGATTTGAAGTAGTTTCTCTGTGTAAATAACACAGGACATCTTTCTTATAATCAACAGTCCAAAACATCTCTCTGTTGTGAGAGTCTAACAGTGTCTCTATAGTCTGTTTCACTAATTTCTAAAAGCATGCATCTGTTTCTACTGAGGTCGCTAAGCATACAGTTTCTGTATTGAAGTCTCTCAGCAAACTGTTCTAAAATGGAATCTGAGTCCTGAATAAACCTAGACCTGATCACATGGTCTGTAGCCCCTCCCACAACAAAGAGTTAAAGTAAAATTGCATAGCAATGCGCACATATATAATACAGTAAGCAATTATATACATAACAAATAACTAGTGGATGCTTGAGAAGGTTGCTATTTCCTACAGTAATGTCTTCAAAACGATGTGAAAGAGAATATTTATTTCTGGTCTGTTTTGATGCCTACAGTAAATAGATCCTTTGCTTATTGGACTTCTATAGAAAGGGAAGAAAGAACATATATTCTTTTGAAGACTTGTCGTGATGGTCTTGCTGTGGCTTATTTCAATCACTCCAGTTGATGATTGACATTGCATGTAGACTAAATTTGGCCACTCTAAAGGAAAAATACTTGTTTGGGAGTCAAATTTGGGGATAAAAATAGTTGAAAATAAATGGAATTCAATTTGGTAAACCCTGCTTTATAAATCAATATCAGTTCAAATTAGAGAGAACACATTGTAAATGGTATTATTATCCTCTAAAGTGGCACCGGATCGATAATGGAGTGTCAAAATGATGCTGGAAAGAATCTGGAGAGTTAAGAGACTGGATCCATATGTGGCTGTTATGTCCAAAAATATGAAAGCTTTGGGAGTCATTAAAAGCACCCTTCTTATAGCATCTATAAATCATTTGGATGATGAACCTTTGACTTTCTGCACATTTTGATTCAAAATACCTGCAATCCTTTAACCTTTACCATGTTGCCTAGAACTTTGGAGAGTGAAAAGCAAATTGGAGGATCAATTTTTTCAAACTGGATTATCTCTCTCTCTCTCTCTCTCACACACACACACACACACATACGTGTGTGATATATATGGTTTATATTTCTTAAAAACAAGAAGATATATATATATATATATATATATATATATATATAAAATCTCCTTGTTTTTAAGAAATATAAACCATTTCTCAAATAAGGAAAAAGTACATTTCTACATTTATAAAGCAAGAAGCAGAAAAAGCAAAGTGAAGGGCAATCTATTTTCCCTCCAATGAAATGAATGATTTCTTTGAAGAAATGTTGTGACAGTTGATACATCTTTTGGAACAAGATACGCCAAGTGTATACACACAATACCTTCTAGCCGCAGCCTCACCATTAGCTCTTGCACAGTCCACTTCTCCATCTAATTTCTGAGTCACAGATGACTTTCCAGCCAATCTATTTTTACTATTCCCTGACAAAGAGCTAGATGGACTGATGTATCACACCATTTATATAAACAGGCGATTTCCACAGCAGGTATCCAAGCTGATTCAAATGTATCATTTTTCAAAAAGTGGTTTTTATATCTATACAGGCCCACTCTCCATGATCTTTAGAGCAGCATTAAAATGTTTCCTTTGTCAAACATGTGCCATTAAATCAGAGAACCTAAGAATCGTACATTTTCAAGGAAAGGCATCTAATGTTTATTCAATTGCAAATTGATGTGGGGAAAAACAGTATTTATGCAATGCAGGCGTTGTGACTACTGGAGTTAAAATTATAGTAATTGAATACTCGTATGGACAAAATTGGCTAAAAGTTATCTAATGCTGCTTGTCCAAGCAATAGAAAATGCTTTCATTTTTCCCAATTCCATTGACATTTCCGGGCATTAATGTATTATCTTTGTTATTGATTAATGCCATTTCATTCTGTGTCCACAATATGATAGCCTTAGTTTTGTTATTTTGGCTTTTTCTTAGGCTGTGGAGCCCATTTATTTGTCTTTTTGACAGTCACTAGTATCTGCAGAACATTTTTTTGGTGTCCCGGTTCTAATATGTTGATACGCTAAATGAATGTACTCTGTTGTCACATAGATACCAATATATCCCTGTTGTACACAATGTAATCAACAACAGACTAGGACAATGATGGGTAACCTTTTTAGCTTGGTGTGTCACAATTTTCCAAAGAAACGAGCATAACTCAGGTGGTGTGTCACTTTGAGAGAGAGAAAAACACCATAATTTCCACGATATTTAAAGTTTAAATAACAAATATGTATAATTGCATATTCCTCCTGCCAAACACTTACTTTTTTTCTACACTGCCAATTCTGCCTCCATTTTGATCCGAGGGGGCAGCATGAGCGTGTTCAGGAGGGGAGGGGGGAGGGAGGAAGACGTGACCCGCGCAGGCGCTACTGCGCAGACTCGCCCCAGAGCAAAGCGAGGCAAAGCGAGCAGAGCGAGGCTGGGAAGAAGGGAGCCCGAGTGGAGAAGAAAAAGTGTTCGGCAGGAGGGGGGAAGAAAGGGTATTGGAGGTTCCAATTTCCCACGGCACACCTGATGATCGCTCACGGCACACTGGTTGAGAAACACTGCCCTAGATTAGTGTTGTTTAGTTGTTCTAGGAGTTTCAGTGATATTCCCATTGTTGTTTTGTGAATCCTATTGGTTCAGCAAGATAATGTTTGTCTAGCTATCTGATATGGAAAACCAGCAGTCATTTTCCCCAGTGTTGCCAGGGCTACAACTGTTCTTTTTCTTTCCAGACAATTCACCAGGGATTGGCAGCCAATTGTTGTTGCATCTGCACTCGTTCAAGGACCACTGCTAGGATGTGGGTTTGATTCTACCCTTTTTATAGATTTAGGACCTCTTCACATGGTGCCGCACCTTACACCCCCTCCCTCCTTCCACCATTATACAGTGGGGACAGGATAGGGTGCATTGGCACCCCATCTCCCATCTAATGGGAGAAAAGAGTGGCAGTGCGTGTTGCCCCAATGCCTTTTTCCCAATCATATGGGGGGGGGGGGAGTGCAGGTAGCTCCATCTGAGCTACCCATAACACACTTTCCTCTCCATGGTGGTGGAGGAAGTGCCTTCTGGTGCTTTCCCTCCACTTTGGGAGGAATGTGGGCAGGGCTTGCCATGAGTTGTGAATAAAAACAGCCAAACAGGGCTATTTTGCCCTGTGTGAAGGGGTTCTTAGGCAAGCTGATGCCAGGGGGACACAGTCGCATCCCCATAGGTGTGCTGGACGAAGATTTTAAATTAAATGTTTCAGAAGGTAGCCAGCTTTGTTCTTCCTTTCCCCTTTCTCACCTGAAGAATGGGTTGGAGGAGGAGAAATAAAGTGCTTTCAGCTTTCGGCTGGTCCTAGCAAATGCCTAATGAGAGCTTGACCATCTGTTGTTTTGAACAGGGAAGTTGGAAGAAGGATGAGGTCAAGAAATAAGACACCTGCTGTTGCTGAACACTGACTGGGAATTACAGAAAGCTCTCAAGTGTGGGGCTTGTGGGAGGGTCCTGTTGGAAGCAGGGAGCTTATGAAGTGTGTATCTTCTTCTCCATGCTTCACAGCCTAATTCAACAGAGCTAAGGTCTCAGTGAAATCAACAAGACACACAAATCATGAGCTTGGGGCTAAAGTCAGATGGGATCCAAACTGCAGTCCCTCTAGAAACAGGTTTGGTACTGTAAATCCTCTTTCATAGAGGTCTCTGCTATACTGTATATAGTATATGAACTCATGGAGCCTCCTCCTGGCCACTGCTCACCTAGCTGATGACTGTGATTGGACTGCAGCTCTACTTCATTATGTGGCTCTGGTATTTCTATAAGTAAGAGGTGGCTGTTTACATATTGGGCAGATTGGGTTGCTAGGATATTCACGCATCTAATCAACTAGAACTTAGTGTTAGACTGCAGACCCTCCTGAGCAACAGGTTATGGCACTAACTGCACTATTGGAGATGCCAAATACTCTTCCTTCCAATATGTTTCTGGCATGTATAGCAAAAGATATGATGGGTTAAAGCAGGGACAGTCAGACTGATGTCCTCCAGATGGCTTGGACTACAGCTGCTATTGTCCAGCCCCCTACTACCAATTATACTGGATGGGCTGAGAGGTGTTGTCGTCCAAAGCATATTAAGAGCACCAATTTGTCTACCCCAGGCATTAAAGAATGCCATCATGGCACTCTTAGCATCAAGGAAATATGACCTGTGATGTCTCCATGTGTGAATCCGATGTAATAATTGTTGAGTCAACTCTGACACATGACTGTCTCCATACTCCTGACTACACCTGTTTTGTGGTTGAAGCACAACATCAGTGCATGTGATGGTACAGTTACCAGAAGAAAAATAAAAAAGGGCAGGTTAATTATTATACAAAGAAATTAATTTTTCCCTTTTTCACAAAGTCAGCTACACTACAAAGTGAACCACAAGTCTGTGTTGCCTGTTCTTTTTCCAATTACTATATTATGCAAAGGGCCTGTTATTACTTCTACATATTCTGACTCATTCAAGCAGTAGTCAGCCAGAGAAATCATCTTTTCGGAATGACAAATGCCTACCTTTTCCAAAGCCTACAGATACGTGCCTCAATATAGGTAGCTATTATTTCCACTGTGTATATAGCGTAACACAGCTGAAGATGAATAACTTGCTTAAAGCTACATATTTGTACCTAATCTGTTCCCTTTGTCCCAGATCTCTCATTTTCCACCTTTAGTCTAGAGATTAAATAACCTTCAAGCCAAGTTCTCTTTGCTTTCAAATTCCTTTGTACAGTGTATTTACTGTACAATCATCACAGTGTCAATTCGTCTGTGCTATAGCTAGGAAGTCATACTGGTAACTATGCTGGAATGCAGTGAAGTTTTTCCACTAATGAAACTTCTCCAGTGGAAGTGATATTGATCGTCTCACCTCCATGAAGTCCCCATCCATCCTCAGAATCTAGTCCCAAAGGTTGAGAGGTCACGGGGAATTTGGAGTTGTAGCAGAGAAAACTACAGGAGAACATAAGGAAAAAGTCCTGTGATAGGAGCAGAATTTTGCTCATTTGAAACTATATCTTTACTTTACTGCTACATATGATTTATGTAGAATCATATCTGAGGATGTCTATGTCCCTGTGATGTCACGCCCTGAGTTTTTATGCTGGCATCATAAGTAGTCCATACGGAAGTCGTAAAAGATATTTTTGGACTACAGTTCCCACAAACACTAGCTACATTGCCCAATGGTGCTGCTGGCTGGAGGTGAATGGGACCTGTCATCCAAAAAAGGAGTATATCCAAACTTTGAGTCTAAAGCCCCTTCTACACTGCTATACAATCCATATTATCAAATCAGATAATCCACATTATCTGCTTTAAACTGGAGTATATGAGTCTACACTGCCATATAATCCAGTTCAAAACTGATAATCTAGATTTTTTTCTAGCAGTGTATAAGGGGCCCAAGACATGATTGATGCACCTTGTATCAGAGGTAGCCATATCTAAATCATCATCATCATCATCATCATCATCTTTATTTATACCCCACCACCATCTCCCCAAAGGGGGCTCAGGGTGGCTAACATGAGGCCAAGCCCAAAGATACAATACAGCAAAATAAAAAAAATGCAGACAACAAAAATTACATCAGAATAAAATACATACAGTAGCAAAATAAAATAAACAAAGCAAATCGACATAATATAAAATCGAACACAACGGGCAGGCCAAATGGACGAGGTAAAATGATAAAACCCTGAGTGAGGTAGGAATAGAAAAAGTGTAATTGAGAGGAGCCCAGAAAGGATGAACAGTGGGGTTAAATAAGGTTACCATTGTGTTATTCACAATTAAGTGGCAATAAAATGAATAAACATTGAGCACATATGTGGAACCATAGCATCCTAAATGCTTTTTGGCTACCTTGAAGAGAGTGACACGTGTGATTTTTCACCCCTGACATTTTGCATTGAGATTTCAACAATAAAATCACAACTGGCAGTGAGAAGGATAGAATGCATATGTCTTCGAGCAAACTATTCGTCATACTATTTGTGCTCAGCATCACAGGGCACTGAATGATCCCCATATCCATGGGGACCAGTGAATGATCCCCATATTCATGAGACCAGTACCTACGGTTTTACTAACCAACATCTGCCAGAATTCCCCTCTAGGAATTTTGCAGGTCTTCCAGGTGATCCATGTCATTTTATATGGCCCTCCAGATGCTGGACAACAACGACTGCATTCTCATCATTAGACATCATAGCTAGAGCTGATTGGAGTTGTGATACAGTAACATCTGGAAAGCTGCCGTTTAGTCTGTTCTGTTTAGGCAGCGGTTTGAATTTAGATACAAAGCTTGTGAGTCAATGTCCGACTGTAAAATATCCTTTAACCTTTCCACAGCCTCAGAGCCACAAGTGCAGTTGAGTTAGAATTCCCATTATCCCCAGTCCACATAGTAGGAGCTCCCGGTGGTGCAATGGATTAAACCAGGGGTGGACAATTCCCGGCCCTCCAGGTGTTTTGGACTTCAACTTCCAGAAATCCTAACAGCTGGTAAACTGGCTAGGATTTCGTGGAGTTGAAGTCCAAAACATCTGGAGGGCAGGTAATTGCCCACCCCTGGATTAAACCCTTGTGCCAGCAGGACTGAAGACTGACAGGTTGGAGGTTTGAATCTGGGAAGAGTATGAATGACCTCCCTCTGTCAGCTCCAGCTCCCCATGCGAGGGCATGAGAGAATCCTCCCACAAGTATGGTAAAACATCCGGGCATCCCCTGGGCAACGTCCTTGTAGATGGCCAATTCTTTCACACCAGAAGCAACTTGCAGTTTCCCAAGTCGCTCCTGACACGAAAAAAGAAATAGTGGATAATCAAAACTGATGGGAAGTGTCATTCAGTAACATCTGGGTAACATCAATGAAAATGAGTTTGACACCCCTGCTCTATCTTAATACCTGGTGAAAGTCTTTCATTTCAAAAATGTTTGCTATGATCCATGGTTTCCTTTTTCCACTGTAAATTTAAGAATGAATCCCCTGTGGATATGGGGGATATTGTATTTTATATTCCTAACCTCTGTTTAATATACTAATTTGGAAAAAATTGTTTGGAAAGACATTTGAGATTATGAATAATTAATTCCCCAAGGAGTCAGCACATTGTAGTGTTTGAATACTGGATTATGACTTTGGAGACTCAGCCATTGAAACCCACTGGGAGGCCTGAACAAGTCACACGGGAAGCCTCCTCAAAATTAATCTTTCAAGAGATCTTATGACACCATGTCAGGAACAACTTAAATGTATATTACAGCAATAGAGTAGTTTACCCTACTGTATCACAGCAAATGAGATTGAGTTTAAAAATCTGTTATTAATTTTCAGTAAAGTGTGCACAGCCCTGTTGGGGGTTTAATTAATTTTTTTCCCAGTGTCAATGACTGTTCGAAATTCAAGAATGTTTTATAGAATTATTGTGCTTTTAAATAAAAAAAACCAACCATCTGTTTTATTATGGGTCAAGAATTGTTAAGCCACCTGGGTCCTGTGTCTATTAAGTGGAAACTTGCAAGATAAATTCATGACAACTCCTAGGTTTGCAGTGAAAAAGCTTTGAAGTGAACTGCCAGTGACAGTTTTGTGGTTACTTTGGGGAAAGAACAATTAAGCCACTTTGCTATTTGGTCTATAGAGTCTTCACATACAAGATACATTGACTTTCAGTGGTAATTCATGTTTCACAATGAAAATGTCAGAGAAAATAAAGCTTAAAGGCTCCAGGCTCCACAGGTACTGAGCCAGCAACAATGCCATTAACTGTTCCCTGCCTGACAAGGGAGCTGAAGGCCTGTCTAGGTGGTGGGCTTGCTTCTGGTGGGGTCACTCTTTTTGGGGATGGAGTGAGAGACAGCCAGTGGCTCTTTTCGGAAGCAGAGAGGAGTGATCAGAATTGGTCCTAAACATATAAAGTTAATATAAGATATATAAATCCAAATTCCCTAGATTCCAACACACCTCACAACCTCTGAGGATGCCTGCCATAGATACAGGTGAAACGTCAGGAGAGAATGCTTCTAGAACATGGCCATATACCCTGAAAAACCTACAACAACCCAGTGATTCCAGCCATGAAAGTCTTCGACAATACAAATTTAATATATTAAATGAATAATAAAGTGAATTGGTTTACTTATAAAATGTCTACAGATGCATGGGCTCATTAAAGATAAATCAAAATATCAAATGAGCAAAAGCTTTATTAGGCCATCTAAAGTGTGCCAAATGGCCAGCAAGCATTGGAAGACACTTCATTGGGCTCAGAGGTATTGCTGTGAGGGTGGATTGGGCGATAAGAGGGCATTGCTTTTCCAAATTAATTTTTCCCTCTGCATTGAAATTTTCCTGCAGCTTCCAAATTCTTAGCATTGCAGTAACCTATAATTTTGGCTGAACATTGAAAAATATGGTTTTTCCAATTACTTTTTTCACAAATACTGAATAGTGACCAGTCGGTGAAGCAAGTTTCCTCAGCACCAATGTAGGAGAATATTCAATCACCAAGCACCCAAAGCAATACCTAGACACCCAAAGAGGTATACAATACATTCATTCTCCAGAGCTATTCCAATTGAGGAAAAATGATTAATATTATTTCAAACAACATTAGATGCTATACCTAGTATATACACATTTATTTATTTATTATACCCAATTTTTTATTATTATTCATTTTTATTAATTATTATTATGTTATTAATTTTATTATTATGTTATTAATTTTATTATTTAATATATATATATTATTTTTATTATTATTTTATTATACCCAATAAATAAAAGTGAAAGTGTGTATGTGATAGAGATATCACTCAGACAGCCTCTAGTCCCCACAAACAAGCTATAGTTCTAAGTGCTGAGAAGCCTCGAAAGGCACTCCCTCAACTGACACCGCAGGTCATAGTGAGCACCATTAACATGTAGCCGAAACGCTGCTAATGTCCTCCCCAAACACTAACCACCCAAGGCATGCTTTCATTCAGGGACCATTTCATCCTAGATTTGACATGTTTCCTCCACCACAGGCAAGGATCCCAAGGTTACGTATGTGCAATTTGCATGACCCCGCCCACTGCCTCCTTCTTCACCCTTTTCTATGGCACACAGCAAACTCAGAGGAATTGATCGGCAACAGAACAGACTGGAGGGGTTTGGGGAACTGATTCAACAGGATGAAAGTTGTCGTTCACCCTGCATCAAGTTAGAGAACTGTGACCCCCTTCGATAGTGGACCTGGACCATATTTGGTGCACAGAACTCCCATACCAGGTTTGGGGGAATTTACCTTGATTTATAGGAGTTGTAGTTCACCTACTGTGAACTCAACCAACGATGGATCTGGACCAAACTTGCCATGGATTATGGGATTTGCAGTACCTTCACTCACTTCCAGAGACCACTAAGCCCACAAATGAAGGATCAGGACCACACTTGAGACACAGACCCCCCATGACCCACTATACGTCTTGGTGAATTTGGAAGAGGACAGACCACGGAAGATAGGATTGGCAGTACATTCATTCACTTCCAGGAACCACTATGACCCTCACCTCCAGTTTTAGTTCACCCTGATCCACCCTTATCCAGAGAGCACTGAATCCAGCCGACAATAAATCTGGACCAAACTTGGCACACACACTCAACATGGTCAACTGTGCATACAGGCCTGGTTTGAGGAGGATTGACCCACAATTCTAGGAATTGTAGTTCACCCACATCCTTTTGCATTTTCTAACGGGGAATATTCTTAAAAATGAAATCAAAGACTGGTTTTTCCTAATACATAGTGTTACTAACACTATTTATTAACAAACAATGTCTTTTTCAAATAGCCCAGGCACCGCCATGTATCCAAGCTAGTACTAAATAAAAATGTCAAAAACAGGTCATTTGGTGGACATGATAGAAATCCCACAGTGAACTATGGTTTCATTTCTGAAATCTAGTGACATTAACTTCAGAATTAAAAAAGGAAACTTTAGTTTAGTCTCATGAAATTCATTATATACAATACGAGGTCATAATTGTAGGAATATCCTGGGCTTCAAAAGATGACAGCTGAATACCAATCACAAGTCATAATGCTCGGAACCAGAATATGTTGTCTTCTGATACTGAGTTGTCATGAATCATCATCATAACAAATATATGCCCTCATCTACAGCCATATGAAGCCAAATAGGTCCAACAGACTGTGGATATATTTGATTGGCTTCTATAGATTTCTTTTTTATTAGTGGGGAGGAGCTTAAACTCTAAAATGATAAACAAGAAAATGTTTTGAACCTACAATTTGAAAGTGCTAAGGGAAGGGATCTGTGTAATTTAAACTTAACTCTGGGTAGTCTTGCTTTTCATCCATTGCCAGGGATGTTTACATGAAATGGCTATGAACCCAAGGGTGTCCGCTGAAGATTGGGCCAACATGAGAATGGCAGTATCTTTACGGTAAGATTTGGTATTATTTCTCTGTAGTATAAATAGTTGGGTTATAAAACATAAAGTGTCTGGGATACTAAACCTGTTTATCAAGTCAGCAGGTCAGATAAATAAGGAGAAGCCCTATTTATGTTGCAATGGGTGGAATAAAGATTAAGCTGTCTGATAATCTTTTGGGTGTAACCTGATTTCCATATTTGGAGAAAAAGTATATGGTAGCACCATCCCATCTCGTGGCGACGGGTACGGCTTACTGGGTACGGCTTATATTAGCGGATTGACACACCCCGATACGTCTTACAATCGGGGTGTTCAATTCAACGGTTGTTGGAGTTTGGTATGCTTTTTAATGGCAGAGAAACTATACTCCAGATTTTCATTTTTATTTTCTGTTAGCATAGATGGGACAAAGGTGTTTCAAAGTTCTCTGTGATTCCAATGCTTTTTTGAGTCCCAATTCCAAATGGTTCCATTGGAGTTGCCAAGTTTGGAATGGTTTATGCTTTATAATGGCAGAGAAATATACATCCCAGTAACTCCCAAATGAAGGTCTATACATCCCAGTAACTCCCAAATGCCAAGGTTCAGAATGTTTTTGATTTACATCCCAGAAATCTCTCCAGTATTTTCTGTTCATCATGGAAGTTCTCTATGCCAAGTTTGAGTCAATTCCATGGTTGCATGAGTTCAGAATGTTTTTTGATGGCAGGGAACTATATATCCCAGAAACTCTCAAATGCCTAGGTCTATTTTCCCCAAATCTCTCCAGTATTTTCTGTTGGTCATGGGAGTTCTCTATGCCAAGTGGTTCAATGTTCACACTGAAATTGTTGTTTTGCAAATTAAATTGTATTAACAGTTTTCCCCCCCTGGTGTAAAACTGCTGATCACACCAAGTAATGCAATTCCTTAATTAATGTTTAGCAACTGTTATGTCACGTATACATGCTAGTGCAGTGTTTCCCAACCTTTTTGAGCCACAGCACATTTTGAACCACAACTTCAATTTCTTCCTAAAAGGCAGGAGGGATGAAGCTGATCTTACCTCGTTGGGAAGCGAGTTCTACAGTTGCCATCTGCTCGCCTAGATAAAACTATCTAGAACTGATGTGGTCTATCCCAGTGTTTTTCAACCTTTTTTGAGCCGCGGCACATTTTTTACATTTACAAAATTCTGGAGCACACTACCAACCAAAATGACACAAAATGACACTCTAACACAGTAATATGTATAGTTAATATGTTTTAAAATGTATTTATACACTCAGTGTGAAATCTGGGCCTGTTTCGATGAACACAACATAGATATCCTGGCAAGAATGGCAGAAAGACACAAACTTCCCACACAGAACTCCCATAACCAAGAGAAAATGCTATAAGAGTTTGACCTTGAGTTTTGGAGTTGTCGTTCACCCATATCCAGAGAGCACTGTGGACTCAAACAGTGTTGGATCAGGACCAAACTTGGCATGAAAACTCAATATGCCCAAATGTGAACACAGATGGAGTTTGGGAAAATAGACCTTGACATTTGGGAATTACAGTTTCTGGGATTTATAGTTAACACACAATCAAAGAGCATCCTGAACTCCACCAATTATGGAATGGAATCAAACTTCCCACACAGAACTCCCATAACCAAGAGAAAATACTATAAGAGTTTGGTGGGCATTGACCTTGAGTTTTGGAGTTGTAGTTCACCTATAGCCAGAGAGCACTGTGGACTCAAACAATGTTGGATCAGGACCAAACTTGGCAGGAATACTCAATATGCCCAAATGTGAACACAGATGGAGTTTGGGGAAAATAGACCTTGACATTTGGGAGTTACAGTTTCTGGGAGTTATAGTTAACACACAAACAAAGAGCATCCTGAATTCTTGCAACAATTGAATTGAACCAAACTTGACATATTAAACTCTAATTACCAATAGAAAGTACTGGAAGGGTTTGCTTGGGAATTGACCTTGAGTTTGGAAGTTGTAGTTCACCTACACCCAGAGAGCACTGTGGACTGAAATAATGATGGATCTGGACCACACTTGAAATGAATACTTAATATGCCCAAATATGAATGCAGATAGAGTTCAGGGGAAATAGACCTTGCCATTTGGGAGTTGTAGTTGCTGGGATTTATAGTTCCCCTACAATCAAAGAGCATTCTGAACCCCGCCAATGATAGAATAATAATAATAATGATATACGTACGTTATTTATATTCTGCTCTTCTCACCCCAAAGGGGACTCAGAGTGGATTACAGGTACACATACTTAGCAGACAATCCCTGCTGTTTCCACATACATACATATAGACCAGTGCTGTCCAACTTCTTCCGGCCCAAGGGCCGGAAGAAGTGTCACTGATCACCTGGGGAGCTGCAGGTGATCAGTGAGCGGGGGGCGTGGCCGCTCCTGGGGGCGTGGCCACTCCCAGGGGCGTGGCCGCTCCCGGGGGCGTGACCGGCCTCCTGCGCGGCCCACCCATTTTCAGGAGGGTTTCCTTGGGTGACGTTAGGCTGGGTGACGCCTGACGTCACCCAGCCTAACATCACCCAGGGAAACCCTCCGCAAGCCTGGATGGCTGGCGGGGAAGTGAGAAGCGGCGCTTGCTTCCCCCCATCAGCCTTCCAGGTTTGGGGAAAGGGTTTTCGCCCAGCTCCCGTGTCCCTCTGAGCAGAGGGACACGGGAGCTGGGCTCTCCTCGCCAGCCTGGATGGCTGGGGGGGGCGAGAAGCGGCTCGCTTCCCCCGCCAGCCTTCCAGGTTTGGGGAAGGGTTTTCACCCGGCACGCGTCTCGCGAGCAGAGGTACAACCCAAACCTGGAAGGATGGCTGGGGAAGCGAGCGCCTCGCTTCCCCGCCAGCCATCCAGGCTGGGGGGGGCATAGCGGGGGCCGTGTACGGCCCCCGAGCCGCCAGTTGGACAGTCCTGATATAGACAGAGGCAAATTCTGGCCACTAGGGGGAGCTGACGCACTCCTCATCTCTCAGTGTTCCCTTGTTGTTCCTTCCGCATTCCTCAGCGTTCCTGGAGTTCTTTAATGGCCTCATAATTCAGTCAAAATTTGTCTCCCCACTTAATGTGGTACCTTTATTTCCTACTTGACAGATGCAACTGTCTTTTGGACGCAAAGGTCGACAGCCACCTCGACCCGGGCAGGCCTCGAACTCATGACCTCGAACTCATGACTGGTCAGAGAGATCTTATGCAAAAGTAAGGCAAAAATGTGGTAATTTATTAGTCCTTTGGAAGGTTGCTGACAGTGTCAAGTTTGTAATCAAAAAGTTTATGATTCCAGATAATGGAAAGAATGAATTTGTACTATTGACTGAGTATTGTGATGTGAATGTGGCTATTTGAAAAAAAAATATTCCGACTGTTAAGATGAGAAACTCTCATGAGGAAACCAATCTGCCAAGACCAAAAATATATGATTGGAATTCGAAGCCTTGTGCAAAGATGAGTCATGCTTCACTGTGTAGTGTTAATGAATCACAATGAGTCTTCAAAATACTGATGGTATAATGCATTTCCATGTACCACCTGCGAAATAGCTATTAGAACATATCTCTGTCCTGCTTGTATGACAAAATATATACTGTATTACATTATTTCCTGAGCCAATGCCATGCTTTTAGCCTTTTTTCCTTAATCAATGGATTCGCTCTTAACATTTAACTCCCGTGATGTGGTTTTCTGAGAAATGGGGCTCTAAATAATTTTATTTAACACACTTGATTTACATGTTCTAGTCAAATACATTTAAATCTTTACGTGGAATTTGAATATTTGTAACAATGTCAAGGGAAAAATGGGTGCAGCAGGTTAAACCACTGAGCTGATGAACTTGCTGACCAAAAGGGTGGCGCAGCTGGCTGGGTGTCAGCTGCATAAGATCTCTATGGGAGGTCATGAGGGTGAGCTCCCACTGTTTCGACCTTTGCCCCGAAAGACAGTTGCATCTGTCAAGTAGGAAATGAAACACTTAGTGGGGAGGCTTAATTTAATTGATTTACAAGGCCATAAAAAGATCTCCAGAAAACACGGTGAGGAATGAAGGAGTGCGACAGCTCCCCCTGGTGGCCAGATGTTAAATTGCCTCTGTCTGTCTGGTGTGTTTGTGTGTCTAAATGTAATGTGTACATTGTAATTCGCCCTGAGTCCCCTGCGGGGTGAGAAGGGCGGAATAGAAATGAAGTACGTAAATAAATAAATAAATAGTTCGAATTCGGGAGTAGGGTGAACTCCCACTGTTAGCCCCAGCTTCTGCCAACCTAGCAGTTTGAAAACATGCAAATGTGAGTAGATCAATAGTTTTAAGAGGCTGTGGGTAAAAAGGAAAGGACCTAAGGCTGTTAGGAATTGTGGGAGTTGAAGTCCAAAACACCTGGAGGGCCAGAGTTTGCCCAGGTCTGATCTACACTGTAGAATTAATGCGGTCTGACACTACTTTACTGCCATGTTTCAATGCAATGAGATCCTGGGAGTTGTGGCTTGACAAGGTGTGGAGCCTTCTCTGCTGGTGCCTCATCAGACCACAAACAACGTCAGGGATTCCACAGCATTGCGCCATGGCACTTCGAGTGACGTCACAGTTCATTCATCCAGATGAGACACGGCCCATTCATTTCCCTTTAATTGCTTTTCCCCGCCTATTTATGGTTTAGCCCCGCCCCGAAGTCTCTGTGCGCTCTCCTGATTGGGTGCCACGCAAGGCAGTCAACCCGCCCCTGTCTGTCAATACTAGGCACGCGCCTAATGTGTCTACGCTCATGTGACTGGATCCCATGCAAAGGACTCAGCGTTGCCTTCTCAGCCACTACTACGCATGCGCAATGTTGCCCTGGCTTAATGTGTCTGCGCCCTTGTGATTGGATCCCAGCGCTGCTTCTTCAGCCAATACTACGCATGCGCAACGTTTCCCTTGGGCTTGTGTCCCGTGCTGCCGTCTCAGCCAATACTACGCATGCGTAATGTTGCCCTGGCTTAACGTCCTTGTGCCCTTGTGATTGGATCCCATGCAAAGGACTCAGCGCTGCTCCCTCAGCCAATACTACGCATGCGCAATGGGCTTTGTCCCTGGCTTAACGTCCCTGGCTTAACGTCCTTGTGCCCTTGTGATTGGATCCCATGCAAAGGACTCAGCGCTGCTTCTTCAGCCAATACTACGCATGCGTAACGTTTCCCTTGGGATTGTGCCCCGTGCTGCCGTCTCAGCCAATACTACGCATGCGCAACGTTTCCCTTGGAATTGTGTCCTGTGCTGCCGTCTCAGCCAATACTACGCATGCGCAATATTCTCCTGGCTTAATGCGTCTGCGCCCTTGTGATTGGATCCCATGCGAGGGTTTCGTCGCTGCCGTGTCAGCGCATGCGCATTGTTGCCTTAATGTCCTCGCGCTTGCGAGGGACTCCCACGGAAGCGGCTCAACGCTCCCGCCCGCAGCCACTAGCGCGCATGCGCGTTGCTAAGGCTACGCCCACCACCCCAGGGCCTCCCGAGCCGGAAGCGACGGAAGCCTACTTCCTGCCCGGCGTGACTATGCGGCGCCGCGTCGCTTCCGGGTCGGCTGTTTTGCCCGGCGCTTGGGCCTTCGTCAGGGCGAGCCGGGGCCCATGTTGAGGCGCCGGGCGGGCGGCCAAGGAGGGTTAGGCGGCGAGGCCTGGCCATGGAGAAGATCCTGGAGGGCCTGGTGAGCTCCACGCACCCGCTGCCGCTGAAGCGCGCGATCGTGCGGCGGGTGGTGGAGTCCGCGGAGGCGCCGCTGAGCGAGCCGCAGTGCCGGGCCATGTTCGAGCTCAGCACCCGGCTCATCCTCCAAGGGCCCGACCCCTTCCAGCGGCAGGTGGGGCGGCAAGTGCTCGAGGCCTACGCCCGCCACCACCGCGCCGCCTTCGAGGCCTTCTTCACGCCAGGCCTGCTGCTGGCCTTGCTCCGCGGCGCCGGAGGAGGAGGAGAAGGCCCGGCCTCGGCCTCGCCCTGCCTCCCCTCAGGCCTGGACGCCGCCGTGCTGGACTACATCCAGGGCGGGCTGCGGCTGCTCATCAGCTGCCCGGCGGTGCTGGAGCTCTTCGCGCTGCTGCAGGAGGAGGCCTCGCGGCTGGTGGGCGAGCGGCCCCCGGCCCCGCTCTGCGCCCGCCTCTGCCAGCTCCTGGCCGACTTCCCGCAGTGCCTGCCCCGCGGGAGGAAGGCCGCGCTCGGCTTCTGCCAGCAGCTGGTGTGCAGCATCGTCCACTTCCAAACTCAGGGCACCCGCGAGGCCGAGCTGCGCCTCTACGTCAGCCAGGTCAGCCAGGTCAGCGGCCTGCTCCGCAGCGTCTGGAAGACGGAGCCCGACACGTTGCTGCCCTCCTTGCAGGAGCTCTTCGCCGTCATCTCTTCCACCGGTCAGTCAGCGCCTCCCTTCAGCTGCCCTCTCTCCCTCCCTCCCTCTTGCGGGTCTGCTTTCACAGAAGCTTTTCACGCTGCTCCAGGCATGGGCATACTTAGGCCTCTCAGGTGTTTTGGACTTCAACTCCCACAATTCCTCACTTTGGAAGGGGCCTGAGGCTGTGAGGAATTGTGAGAGTTGAAGTCCAAAACACCTGAGACGCCTAAGTATGCCCAGACCTGTCTTAAACCATCTCATGGCAGTGAAAGTAGTCTCAAACTACATTCATCCTATGGTGTAGATGCCCCCCCCCCCCCGCTGTGCTAATTTTCTACTTGCAAGGAACACTTGAGATACCAGTTTGAAAACATGCAAATGTGAGTAGATTAATAGGTACTGCTTTGGTGGGAAGGTAATGGCATTCCATGCAGTCAAGCCAGCTCAGTGGTGCCTCTGCCGACTCCACCACCCACCGCATGATGGAATACTTCAGCAGCAGCGGGTGCCTGGAGCTTAAGTTGCTGAGGGGGAAAAGGAAGGGACCTAAGCAGACCTGGGCAAACTTCGGCCCTCCAGGTGTTTTGGACTCCAAAAGCCAGTAGGCTGTTAGGAATTGTGGAGTTGAAGTCCAAAACACCCGGAGGGCCGAAGTTTGCCTGAGGCTGTTAGGAATTGTGGGAGTTGAAGTCCAAAACACCCGGAGGGCCGAAGTTTGCCTGGGCCTGAGGCTGTTAGGAATGGTGGGAGTTGGAGTCCAAAACACTTGGAGGGTCGAAGTTTGCCTGGGCCTGAGGCTGTTAGGAATGGTGAGTCAAAACACCTGGAAGTTTGCCTGGGCCTGAGGCTGTTAGGAATGGTGGGAGTTGGAGTCCAAAACACCTGGAAGGCCGAAGTTTGCCTGGGCCAGAGGCTGTTAGGAATGGTGGGAGTTGAAGGCCAAACACCTGGAGGGCCGAAGTTTGCCTGGGCCTGAGGCTGTTAGGAATGGTGGGAGTTGGAGTCCAAAACACTTGGAGGGTCGAAGTTTGTCTGGGCCTGAGGCTGTTAGGAATGGTGGGAGTTGGAGTCCAAAACACCTGGAGGGCTGAAGTTTGCCTGGGCCAGAGGCTGTTAGGAATGGTGGGAGTTGAAGGTCAAAACACCTGAAGGGCCAATTTTGCCCATGCCTATGCTACATTATTCTAGCACTGTGTTGTCTTTTTGTCCTGACTTCACCCAGGAAACCCTGGGTCAAGAATCCCAAATGCCCTTCCCTGGACTGCAAATTAGGAGTGTGAATTGCACTACAGCAGAGTCTCACTTATCCAACATATATGGGCCGGCAGAACATTGGATAAGCGAAAATGTTGGATAATAAGGGATTAAGGAAAAGCCTATTAAACGTCAAATTATGTTATGATTTTATAAATTAAGCACCAAAGCTATGATTTCTCTTAAATGGTCAAGACTTCATCCAGTGGGATGCTGGGATTTGTATGAGATCTTTGGTCAAGAATTCCAAATGCCCTTCTCTGAACTGCAAATTCCAGTGTTCCTTATTAACTGAACTGCAAGACAGAGGCAGTTAAAGAGTGTGTTCTGATGCCTGTCTTGCATTAGGTTTTTGCTATCATCTCCACTTGCATGTGAATGGTTTCTGCTTTAGCTGATTAACTGCCCTGACTTACTCCAGTGGGATTCTGGCATTTGTCGTTTGGGAGGCTCTGGAACTCTTTGGTTCAGAATTCCAAAAGTTTATCCCTGAACTGCTAATCCCAGTGTTCCTTATGAAGGCCCCATGGCAGTTAAAGGGATGTTAAGGCACTAAAGTTATGTACAAGCTGAGCATCTCATATCCTGAATTATGAAATCCAAAATATTTTGAAATTTGGATGCCACATTTGCTTACTGATGGTTCAGTGTATATAAACTGCTTCGTCCACAACATTATTAAAATACTGTGTACAAAATTACATTCATGTGTTATATATATATATATATATATATATATATATATATATATATATAACATGAACGTAATTTTGTTCATGTTACATACATTTAATGTTTGGACTTGGATCCTAACTCTAAGATTATGTACATATGAGAAAATATAGGTATTCCAAAATCCAAAACTCTTTTGATCCCAAGGATTTTAAATAAGGGAAAACTAGTCTATAGTGTAAAAAACCGCATTATAAAAACAGGAAGTGGGTTTAGTTTACGATAGAATAGTGTTCTCTGTTTCCTTGCATTCTGTGATATGCAAATAACCAATAAATGATTGAGCCTCCAGTGTTGCTAGCTAAATAATGCTTTAATGATCATGAAGTTCATTTTCAATTACGTTTACTAACTCATTGCATGACCAGGCCACATTTCCTGTGCTGGAGAGTGCCTGTAGGGATATTTGAATTGGACTAATGCTTATGGTGACCAGGAGTCTGGGCAAAGGCAGTAATTAGCTGTGCCAGATCCTTTTGTGTAGGCTGGCCCTAAAACATCAACCCTTAGGAATCCTGTCACTCATCCTGCCCATATTCCTCCAAGCACTCTCCTGTTAGATTGGGTTACTAGTCTTTAGGGTGACCCTTTAAATGTGAACCTGTGGTTGTGTTGTTGTGTGGGTTCTTCAGTTTTGGAATATGTAGCATTGACTCCCAATTTACGCTTGATAGAAAGCCAGAGGCAGGTGTAACACTACAATAATAGGTTTATTGAACACAATCCCTAATAATCTATTATCTAAATTTTTCAAAACCATAGAAAGTTGGGCTTCTTTCCTCTTATCCAAAACCCTGCATCTGTCCATTTAAAGTCTACTGTGTCAATTTGACACTCAGTCAGTGCCAGTTCAGAACCCTCTCAGCCTCTCTCCGGAACAACCCTTGTCTTTTGATATACTCTGTTTTCCCCAAAGCCCCTCTTACAGCCTCCTTTATATTAGACCATTTAGCATTTATATAATTTATTATGATGACAGTAACTTAGGACCCATCCAGACATATCCGAAACGCGGGACCTGTCCCAGGTTTGCCTGAGGCATCCAAATGACGCCTTAAGTAAACCTGAATTAATCTGGAATAAACTGGGGGCCCTTCTACACAGCCCTATATCTCAGAATATCAAGGCAGCAAATCCCACAATAACTGCTTTGAACTGGGTTATCTGTGTCCACACTTAGATAATGTGGGATTTCCTGCTTTAATATTCTGGGATACAGGGCTGTGTGGAAGAGCCCTTGGCTTTCCCAATTTACTCTGGATTAATAAAACACCTGGAAATATCTGGACCTTAATGAAAGGTCTGGATCTTTCCAGGCGAAGGCCCTGTGGGGATTGTTTCATGGGACTGCATCAATGATCCTGGGGGTCAATCCCCACAGCAGTCTCTGTTCTTCAGGCTCCTGGAACCAGTAGGAGCAAGATGGCGCCACCAGCCTCCCCTCCCACCACCCCATTTCCCCCCAACACTTACATGAGGAGTCTGGCTGCATGCTCAGTGGCAAGCAGAAAAAACTGATTCTATAATATTTTAGCCTTCACCAATCTAATGGCCTCCAGATTCCTTTACTTGCAACTGCTGAATGGCTGAGTGTGCATTCTAATGGTATGGCTGGCTTTAAATGCACTAAGCAGCTATTGTACTAAGCAATTGCTTCATAACTCTTATCAGAAATAGACAACAGGCTTGTTGAATGCCAGTACAAGTATAGTGTGACATCAGCTGCCTGAGATGATTCCTCTGACTTGGGCCACAGTTCTGCAGAAGGTGTGTTCAGTGGCTTGTTTTTGAGTAATAGAAGGTTGTGCCCCGAAGAGTTTTCTTTGGACACGAAACCTTTTAAAGTATACTCAGTCAAATAAACAAGGCACAGGTCTATATTTTAAAATATTGTTTTAGTGTCCATCTGTTTCTGTTCTGTGTCCGTGGACAACACATCTGGAATTGTAGCACTTGTGCAAAGAATTCTACATACTGATGGGTTACAGCCAAAGAGAGGAAAATGAATATGAGAGCAAATTATAGTGAAGTTTCATTTTTCCCAGTTGAGTCACTTTATGCCCTAGAAAATATCAAAATAAACCATATGACTTGAATGGGAGAACATTTATAAGGGGCTTAATATGGAGAATATGTTGGGTTGCATCCAGGTTGCTAGAATTCAATTCTTGGGATACCCTGCTAGAAAAAAATGTGAGACAATTTTTTGCCAGTTTTCCTGTGCATCCCTCTCCCACACCTGCTTCATTGCTTTCCAGAAAAAAACAGTACTGCAAGAAAAAAAATACACATCTATTCTTCTAATAGGAAATTTCAAGTGTATCATGAGGTGTTTTTGAAAATGGAGAAGTGCAAATCTGGTTCAATCCTACTAAGTGGATTAATTTAGATAGTTCTTAGAATGTGGTTGCTACTCTTCTTGGCTTTTCACGAACGAAGATTAAGGAAGGACTCATCCCACACTTTCTACAAACGCATTGATGATTCGGAGGTTGGATGTGTTCTTCGAGCCTGTGCAATGGACTCTTCTGGTGGAGCGCAGCACAGCTACTAATCTGACAGTATAATGTATCCTTTTACAAAAAATCTCATATCTTCACTAACAAAGTAGATGCAGATCCTAACTATATTTTTTTCTACATTGTATTGTTACAGAGACTTCTTTTGAACCTTCAGTTGCCTTGGCAAGTCTTGTGCAACATATCCCATTGCAAATGATCACAGTGCTTATTGGAAGCCTTACTACAGATCCAAATGTGAAAGACGCAAGTATGACACAAGCTTTGTGCAGGTATGATATTTGTGCTGGAAAGTAGCATGGCACAATTGTCAGCTAAGTTTAAACATCTTATGGATTTTTAAGAATTTTAAATAATTGATTACATATTAATATTCCTGTCAGTTAAGGAGTACGGACACATTGTTTTAGATGTTGTATACAGTTGCTGAAAGCACTAGATTAGAAAAAGGATTCTCAACTTCGTAAAGTTTATGCATTAAGTATTTAAACTACAATAAACAAATGTGTGTTGTGTTTTTAAAGTGACTTCCTGGATAAACAGGGACTATAATTGACTAAAGGTTTTAATTGATTAAGACAGCCTACACAGTACAATTCTTAGTTTTCAAACAGTAATAGCAGAGTAAAATAATAAATGTAATAACAATAATAAATGAGTAAAAGAATAAATGTAGTAGTAATAGAGTAAAATAATAAATAGAATAATAAATAGAATAAAATAATAAATGTAATAATAATAATAATAGAGTAAAATAATAAATAACCTTGAAAAAAGCCAAGGGGGCCTTTTTCAGTCCTTTCCTTATTTAGCCTTCAAGCTTCTTTACTTTGTGTAAGAGAACTGTACTTTCTTCTGTCTTCATTTCCTTTTCTTCCTCCTTCTTGATGCCTCCATGCATCTTCTCTCTAAGGTTCTCCTTGGTCCTAGGAAAGTGTGATTTTTCCAGGTAATTAGGAGACAGAAAGGAAATAGTTTCTAGCCTGGTTTAAGATTCAAGATGAAGAGGAACCTTGAGAGTTGTACTGCTTTAACCTTGGTTTTAAGCATGGCATTATCACTCATGTTTATGTCTCTACTCAAGGCATTCTAGAACTTGGCACCAATTCTATTTTACATTTCTAAGAGAAGGCTTCATGAATTGACAGGAATATGATTTCACATTGTTTATTGGGTATCATAACTCTGGTGAATAATATTCATTGCTGCATCCCCAACATTTTTTTGAGTTGGGAGGACACTTAATAATTTGATTGCAGTAAATGTCAAAAAAGGTGAATGTTCATGTTTAGTAGCAATTTTTACTGTTGTTTGCATTTCTATCATGGTAATTACCCTATATTTGAACATGAAATACATGAGTGTGTTTATTACATGCCATCAGCTGCCTTTGATGTTTAGCGATAAATGCAGATGGTAGGAAATGGGGAGATAAAAATGTTCATGGCATGTCCATGGCAAGCCTTCCTGAGTCCCTTTTTGGGAGATGGTGGCGGGATATAAATAAAGTATTATTATTATCATCATCATCATTATTATGTGTCCATAATATTTGTACAACTGTATTTCACAGGGTGCTCCAGACAACAAAGATGTGTGATTAAATACTTCAGTTTAAATAAAACTTTTCTGCAACAGAAGGGATATCTTGAGAAATGATGTTTTCCAAGAATAGAATCCCATTTAGTTTCATGGCTGTCAGTGTGATTTAATGGTGATCTTCATGTGGTGTTCCAGTCATTTAAACTAACTCTTAACTTTCAGTTAGCTAATTGAAACAGAAGGTCTGTTACTACAATACTAATGGAAATCTATCTCTTTTCAGAATGATTGAGTGGCTATCCTGGCCGTTGGCTCAGCATGTGGAGACCTGGGTGATAGCACTGCTGAAAGGACTGGCTGCAGTCCAGAAGTTTACTATCCTTATTGATGTTACTTTGCTTAAAATTGAACTGGTAGGTAATACCACTCAGTGGTGGAATTGTTGCAGTTATGCTGTGACTGGCTTTTCTTTCTATTCTGAACCAGTGGGTTGTAAATGTTATGCAATACAGAACTAAAATTACTTCTCTGCTAAATTTTTCAAATATATATTTATGATATATGTTTGTTTTTCAAAGGTTTTTAATCGACTTTGGTTTCCTCTTGTGAGACCTGGTGCTTTGGCTGTCCTTTCTCACATGTTGCTTAGTTTTCAGCACTCTCCAGAGGCTTTTCACTTGGTAAGTTGCCATTACCTGAGATTTAAATCTACTTGTTAGAAACAACATGCAGATGATTGTCATACATGTTGGTCACTTCATAGTTTCCTCTAAAAAACATGGACTGTAGTCTTGTTCACATAGGTATTGCAACATCACTGCATTAATGACAGAAGTCTTCATAAGCTTGGATCTGCTACTGGAGATACTGCTTTTGGGTACTGGTTTTAAACCAGTTGTAGTAACTTGTGAATTTAAGGTGCAAAGGCCAGTCAAAATTATATTTTTACTGTAAATTGGCTAACAAATATTAATAATATTAATAATGATGATTGGAAATATTAGAAGTAATAGTCCTGGTTATATGGTGGCTATTTCAATGTTGAACTGCTGTATCTGGAAATACTGTTGCACAAAACAAATAGGCAAGACAGATTGTACAGTAAAACATCTTTATATGCTTACCTTAACAAATCAAACATCTGTGGCAGAGAGTTTTTGAAAGAGGTTTTGCCTTATTTTCCTTGTGTTTTTCATACCTTTTTTCAGTATGAAAGGGTTGTAATTATTTCTTTATGATACAGGGGTTTTTTTTGCTGTGCCCCTCTGTTGATAAAGGCTTTCTAATCCAGCAAAGGCTTCCATAGTCAGAAGGGGGATCATTGCACCCTTTGTCCTGCAAATCAAAGTATACCATTGTTCCAGAGGTCTAAATCCAACAAGGCACTTCGATATTAACTCAACAAAAGTTCACTCCCTGCTCCTCCCAGCATCTAGAGAGTTTCACCCAAACTGTGTCTTCTTCAGAGAACAGATTTTGAAGACCATGGGAAGGAGAGATTCTCCTAGTAGAAGTCAAATGTTGGTTCTTTCCCAAACTGTCCCTTGACCCTAATCCCAAATAGACAAATAAATAAAAATATAGCCATCCCTATTTTCATGGCCATCCCTATTTGTGAAAAATAATAGACCTATATGGTTTTCCATATTTTTGTTTTGCTTTGTTTTGCAGTAGGAAGCAAAAGTGATTTGTGCAGTATGTTCCAGATAGAAAAATAATATTCTTTATTGTTTTAATATTTTCATCAGATAATGCTTTTGCCAAAGTCTTTGGATTTCTGTAAACTACTACATTACAAAATATGTTAACTCCTATTGACACAAATGCTTTGATCTGTTTCTCTTGATATTAGATTGTACCACATGTAGTGAAACTGGTAAAATCCTTCAAAAGCAATAGCCTGCCTTCTAGTACAACGTTCTTGGGACAGCTCAGTGAGTTAATACACTGTATGATGTATCATTACTCAGGATTCCCAGAACTTTATGAACCTATTCTAGAAGCTATCAAGGTATGTTAACACATATACTTAACTTTTATAGGATTGAAACTTAGTTTTTTATTGTTCTGTGCCAAATCTATGTACTGTTTAGACTGACAATGATGGTGGGAATATAATTAGTATGAAAACTAAAGAAAATGGGGGGGAAAGAATCCCTGTAAGATATTTGAAATGTAATCTTATCAGTATCTATATTGTAAAATATGGTGTATAGTTTCTAGACGGAAAAGGGCTGAAATGTAGAGCATTATATATGTATTCTTACCTTAAAGGAGTCTTTTTCAGAAAGCTAATTTATCTATTGGGGTTTTTTAAGTGTGGGGTGATTTTTAGATGAACACCTTCATTTCAGGACCCCTTCTTGAATTGGCTGAAAAATTCCCTATTGGAAAATGTCTTTCCCTTATACCATATGTTTAAATAAAGGGACTGTAGATAGGAATTGTTTAAATTTAACCACACAATTTCCTCGTAAAGATCAGGAATGTATTCCATAAAGTGGGAAGAATATACACAATAGTGCATTTGGCTCTATTGGATTTTTATTGGGATATAAGGAAATACATGTGTCTATTAGAAACAGTTACATAGTAATACTACAGTTTACAGTTTTACATGCTTTTTCCTTTATGGAGAATGGGCAAGAAAACAGACCCAAATTGACCCAAAGACACTGCTTTGTTTCTGTAACTAGTAGACTTAGTCTCTGAAAATGTGTTCTCTGTGCATACATAATGAAGCTTTGATGATTAGCCAAACACTTGCACTGCCTGTACTATAGAGACACTACATTGTGTTTTCCCTAGACTTTATGACTGAACTGTAGAGTGACAAATGCACGGTAATGCACTGCCTGTGCTACAGAAGACTACTACATAGTATTTTCCCTAGACTTCATGACTGAACTGTAGAGTGACAAATGCATGGTAATGCACTGCCTGTGCTACAGAAGACTACTACATAGTATTTTCCCTAGACTTCATGACTGAACTATAGAGTGACAAATGCATGGTAATGGTGCTCAGTGTTCTTCTCTTTCTCATAGGATCTTCCTAAACCCGGTGAAGAAAAAATTAAGATGATACTCAATCAGAGTGCCTGGACCTCTCAATCCAGTTCCCTGCAGTCTTGTTTGTCGGGATTTTCTGGAAAATCTGAAACTGGAAAGACAGGTCTAATTAACTTGGGAAATACATGTTATATGAACAGTGTGATTCAGGCATTATTTATGGCCACAGAGTAAGTTTATATTTTCTTTTGTGAGGAAGATTGGTATATGTGTTTTTTTTCTTTAGTCTGTGAAAGGTTTAATATAGTTTGAGAATTACTGGCAAGCAGCAACTTCTCAGAGCTGATCCACATGCCTAAAGCTGGTGGGAAATATACTGAAGTTTAGAAATGTAAATAATAAAGCAGGCAGGGGATATATTGATGGGTCGTTTTTAACATTTTTATATCACTTATATTACTTAAGTGGTCATACATATGGGCTACTCTATTTCCTAAAAGGTACTTGCACACTAGAAAGAAATCACTGATTCACAATATTTCCTGTATATACTCAAGTATAACCCGAGTTTTCAGCCCTTTTTTAGACTGAAAAGCCCCCCATGGCTTATACTCGAGTTAAGGTTATTTATTATTTTACTCTGTTATTATTATTATAATATTACATTTATTATTTTACTCTATTTATAATAATTATTACATTTACATTATTTTACTCTATTATTACATTTATTATTTTACTCTATTGTTACAGTTATTTACTCTCTTTATTATTATTGGAAGGATACTTAAGCATATTTTCATTGAAGATTTTCATTGATAATGGTTTCATCAGAGTTGGACAGTCTTATCTTAAATTACAATATTATGTAAATATTCAAAAGCATTTAACCTACTGATGCCTCAATTAATGTAATTCTATTGGTATCTATTTTTATTTTTGAAATTTACCAGTAGCTGATGCATTTCCCACCCTTGGCTTATACTCAAGTCAATACGTTGTCCCAGTTTTTAGTGGTAAAATTGGGTGCCTCAGCTTATATTAATGTGTGTGTGTGTGTGTGTGTGTGTTTTAGGCTCCAATCTTGTGTTTATTTAATCTTGAGAGTAATGTGGATGAATTGCGTTACACTTCAGAAATATGTCTTATATTGAATATTTAACATAAACTTAAGCAGACTTTAATAACTATTGTGTTGCGGAACATTCGTAAAGCAAAGCACCCAGTGCTGCAAAAAAAATAAATCAACCCCTCCTCAGTACTAATAAATTGAGTTTTTACCATTAACAACATTGTATATATGACAGAGATGAAAATATGGTAATCTCATTTTTCACTTTTTACAGTTTTAGAAGACATGTATTATCTTTAAATCTAAATGGATGTAATTCACTAATGAGAAAATTGCAGCATCTATTTGCATTTTTGGCTCATACTCAGGTGTGTAACTATTTTTTAAAAATGGCTTAATTAAGATTTGGCATGAATGTAAATGTGTCCCCTGTCTGCATGCATAAAACTGAAGAAATAATGTTTTTAAAGAAAAACTTTAAGTGATTAAACTAGCTAGTACAGTCAAGATTCTCAAAACGATTATTTTAGTTGTAAACAAAGAAGCTAAATTCAGATTACCATTGTTAGTTCTTCCAGCCATGATTAATGAAACTAGGCCTGTGATATCAGTACTAAATATAATCAGTGCAGTTTACAAATACCTTTTTAATGTTTCACAATTATTTATTTATTTCAGGATTTTACCCCGCTCTTCTCAACCCCCGAGGGGGGACTGCATTACATTAGACTTGCATTGGACAGTCACTGCTTAATAATTATGGAAAGCTTCTTAAAATTGTGTCTACATTTTTTACATTTCCTTATTATGTTTGTTTATTCTTTATAGAGGGAAGCATATGCTCCTCGGATTTTCTTTGAGGCTTCTAGGCCACCCTGGTTTGCTGCTAGAACTCAGCAGGACTGCTCTGAATATCTCAGGTTCCTCTTAGACAGGTAATAAATAGTATTGTGGAAATCATGAGTAGTGTTTGTGTAAAATACAACTTTTCAGTTGTAGACATTTGATGTTTTTAAAAATGTGATTATTTCCACCCCAAACCTGCATCAGTTTTATGTAGAACTGTGATTTGTAGAAATATTTCCAATTTCCAGAAACTGTAAACTCAACATCTATAGATGAAATTGGTTATTTTAGATTAAGGGATGTAGGTTTCATTAGGTTTTATTTGGTTCCCTGAGTTCATTTGTATACAAAAGCAGAAATGACAGGCCTCATTTTCTATCGAATTAGGAGCCAGGGCTTTTCTATAATATCTGAAGTTCCATTCTTTCTTTCACTCAGACTTTGGTTTTTCTTTGTACTCTTTGTTCCTGGACACTGCTAACAAGAAATTGTCTCTGTATCCTGAAAGCTTATGTAGCCTGCTAAATTTTCAGTTTTCCCCCATAGTTCAGTTCTATTAAAGACTAAACTAGACACTGAAAGAAACTACTGAGGCTAATACAGCAGTTGTGTATTATAATAGGTCAACCATTTAGAGACTTCATTCTTCTCTTTCTGAATATTAATAATTTGCTATCTGTCAGATATATTAATCAGAGCAATACATTCAAAGCAAGAAGAAAATGGATACTGTATATACTTGTGCATGAGCCAAGTTTTTTTCAGCCCTTTTTTAAGGCTGAAAAAGCCCTCCTCGGCTTATACTCGAGTCAAAGCTATTTATTATTTTACTCTTGTTGTTATTATTATTATTACATTTATTATTTTACTTTATTGTTATTTTTACATTTACCTTATTTTACTCTATTATTATTTTTCTTTTATTGTTATTACATTAATTTTACTCTATTAGTGTTATTACATATATTTTACAGTACTTTATTATTATTGTTATTACATATATTATTTTAAATTATTAATGTTATTATTACATTTATTATTTTATTCTATTATTATTTGAAGGATACATAAGCACATTCACATTGAAGATAGTTAGAATAATGATTTCATCAGAGTTGGACAGTTTTATCTTAAATTATAGTGTTACGTAAATATTCAAAAACATTTATCCTACTAATGCTTCAGGCAGGCATGTAGCCGAGGGGGGGGGGGCTAAGGGGGCTTCAGCCCCCCCGGAAATTCTCAGGGTGGTCCGCGAAAAGGCCTTACTGGTACATTATTTAAACTGTTATGTTTATTCATATCATGATCTGATCACCATGCTCATTATATCCCACATTAATGGGGTTATTGGGATAACAATACAAAAGGTTTGCTAGGGGAGACCTTCTTCCACCCAGTCTCAGCCCCCCAGAACCAAACTCAGCCCCCGAACCAAAATCCTGGCTACGGCCCTGGCTTCAGGTAATGTAATTTTATCAGTATATTTTTAAAAATTACCAGTAGCTACTGCGTTTCCTACCCTCGGCTTATACTCAAGTCAATACGTTTTCCCAGTTTTTGTGGTAAAATTAGGTGCCTCGGCTTATATTCAGGACAGCTTATACTCGAGTATATAAGGGTAAATGTCCTGATTTTACTTTCCCCCCCAATAGGCTCCATGAGGAAGAGAGGACTTTGAAAGCACTATCTTCATCAGAGCTTCCAAGAGATATGAACGATGAGTCTCTGGTACAAGATGTGTCCAGTCAAACCCTTCTGAGTACCAAACCATCTCCCACTGCAACAGAAGAGAGAACCCTAATAGAGAAAATGTTTCGAGGAAAACTGCAAACAAGCATATGCTGTTCAAACTGCAAAAGTACATCTCACAAAGAAGAACCCTTCACGGATCTCTCACTTGCTTTCTGTCCCCCAGTATTCTTAGAAAATGGTGAACCACCAAAAATGGACAATTTGTCTGAAGAAAAAGATACCAGCATGGAACCAGTCATTAATGCGGCATTCAGTCCTGTAGCAAAAACACCATCTGATATTCTAGCAGTCGGTGATTGCTCTGAAATGGTTACAAACGATGGAACACCAAAGGACTGTCCCATTGACTCAGACTGTGAAAATGTTACAGATCCAGTTACATGCAAGACTGAATGCAAGGATAGTTTGCAGAAGCATGTCGCTGAAGTTACCCCCTCTGTTAATGACTTACTGAATTATTTTCTGGCACCTGAGGTTCTTAAAGGGGATAACAAATATTACTGTGAAAAATGTGCCTCTCTACAGAACGCAGAAAAGACTATGCAAGTAGTAGAGGAGCCAGAATACCTCATTCTCACTCTCTTAAGATTTTCCTATGACCCCAAGTGTCATATTCGGCGTAAAATCTTAGACAATGTGTCTCTTCCACTTGTTCTGGAGTTACCTGTCAAAAGAACTGTTTCCTCTTTAAGCCCAGTATCAGGTGTGTGGTCTGTGGGGGTTGAATTTTCTGACACTGGTGAGAATCTAGCTAAAAAGCTTAAGCCTTCTGGTGCTGAAGAAGTGGGTTGCTCTCAGTTCATCCCCTATGTATTAAGTTCTGTTGTGGTGCACTCTGGCATATCTTCTGAAAGTGGACATTATTATTCTTATGCTCGAAATGTTTCCAGTTCAGGGTCCTCAGCAGGATCTTTTGATCAATCCCAAAGTCTGGCTTTAGGTTATCCACAGAATCATTTCATGGCTGGAGAGGCTCCGGTTGCAGCTGTTGAAAAGAAACTGGGTGAGAATGAGGTGCCCAAGGAGTGGTTTTTATTTAATGACAGCAGAGTGACCTTTACCTCATTTCAGTCAGTCCAGAAAATAACAAGCAGATTCCCCAAGGACACTGCTTATGTGCTGCTTTACAAAAAGCAAAACAGTGCTAATGCTCTTAATGCTACATCAGCCAATGGGCTCTGGGTCAATGGAGATCCTCCTCTGCAGAAAGATCTTATGGATGCAATTACAAAAGACAATAAGCTGTATTTGCAGGTAAGATGCAGACACTGTTAATGTGAGGGAAGACTATATAAATGTTATGAATGATTGATTGATTGACATGGGTTTGCAGTCTTACGCCCTCTTAACTCTGGGTAATCCTCAGGGCTAAAAGGGGTAACCAGAGTGGTGTAATATTTTGGGTTGAAATCTTTGCTCAGCCATGAAAACTCACTGAGTGGTCTTGGGCAAGGTATCATATCTCAGCCTTAGAGGAAAGCAATGGCAAACCATCTGAATAATTCCTGCCAGAAACGCCCTGGGATAAGGTGAGCCATCAGTTGAATTGACTTGAAAACTCATAACAAAAATGTGTGTAGGATGGGACAGCCAGTGTTTATTGCAGTTTCAAGACATATGCTTCTATAGTAGTAGTAGTAGTAGTAGTAGTAATAATAATAGTAATAATACTTTATTTGTATTCCACCCTATCTCCCCAGGGGGGGACAGAGTGGATTCCAACATTTATTTATTTTATTTATTTATTATTCGGGCTTCTATGCCGCCGACTCCCTGAGGCTCGCGGTGGCTTACAGGAGCCGAAGGGCACAGTAAAATACAGGCAATAAGCAGTTAAAAACAATTAAAAACAACAGCAGTACAGTAATTAATAACACAGTTAAAACAATGAACAGCACATCATCCTCAGAAGAACGAATAGATGGCGGGGCATGGGCAGGACTTACTCACCAAAGGCCTGCTTAAACAGGTATGTTTTACAGGCCCGTCTAAACGGGAGCAAGTCCTTCATAGCCCAAGTTCCGGCCGGGAGGGCGTTCCACAGCGTAGGTGCTATGACAGAGAACGCCCTCCGGCGGGTAGCAGTCAGCCTTGCGAGTTTAGCTGAAGGTATCTCCAGGAGATTGGAGTCCTCAGACCGAAGTGATCTCGGAGGGCAATATGGGGTGAGACGGTCCCTCAAATTCAGTGCCTCCATAAAGCAAACAAGTATCAACATTCTAACCCCAGAAAAGCCCCACATATTACAACAGCATTAGAACCTAACATCAATAAATTAAACCAATAATAACCAAACAAGAATTATACAATTATATAAAATCAGAACATAAAATATTCACATTAATTTTCAAAAGCCAACTACCATTCACAAAATTGTGTAGGTTGGTTTTGTGGCCAAAGTGATTGTATGGCCTGTGATCATAATTGGGCTAACATAGACTAGAGAAGTCTGAGTATGAAATAGTTCTCAACCAGAGGTCCGGTAGTAATATCTCAATGTCTAATTCTCCTCCCCTCTGTATCCTAATGAGCAAAGATGAGTCTTCTATTGTGTTTTGAAGGAGAGAAGGGAGAAGGCAGCTGTATTTCTTTAAGGAGGGAGTTGCAGAGGAGGGGAGCAGCCATGGAGAAGGCCCTCTCGTTCCCACCAGCTGTACTTGAGATGGGGGTGGGACTGAGAGCAGGGCTGCCTCTGCTAACCGCAGTGCCCGAGCTGGTTTGTAAAAGGAGATGCGATCAGTCAAGTACCCTGGACCTGAGCCATTTAGGGCTTTAAAGGTGATGACCAGCACTTTGTATTTAGTCGGATGGAGACCGGCAGCCAGTGGAGCTGCCGTAACATAGGAGTAGATCTCTCCCTGTATGGGGCTCCAGTTAATAATCTGCACTTCTATATTTAGTTGTGAATCCAACTATGGTTCACATTTTAACTTCCAGCAAAGTGCTTGGCCATTTATGTCACTGTGGAGCAGTCCCTGTGGAAGTGCAAGTCATAACACTTGATTTTTGGTTACAGTGTCTGTTCAGTCATTGTAGCTGTAATGCAGATGTTCATAACATGAATCCACGAGTTTCCAAATTACAGAATTAATGTGTACAGACAGAGTATCTTGGAAAAAATACATGGTGCAGCCAACTCTGATTTACTGATTAAGAAAATATCCCATTTTCTAGGCCATTTGGAGAAGATTTAATTTGTGCTTTAATTTCTGTTTTTCAACATAGGCCATCAAAATTTGTGTTACCAATACACTTGAGCTCAGCTTCTCAAACTGCTATAGCAATGCAGTAGGATAATTTCTTATTTAATAGAAACTTAGTCTTAATCGTACATTTTGAGGGCAAAATAGTATTAACCCTAACAATTTATCCCTAAATATTTTAGAAGCCTAATCTGAGCAAAGTAAGGTCAAAATGGCAGCTGATTCATTTTGTGCAATAACAGAAAAAATTGCAAAGCATATTATGAAACCGTTTGCGTTGTTTACAGGGCATTAAGTAGTACCCAGTTCAGTGTACAAACCAGTCTTGTACTAATGCTAAGGCAGTGGGAGTTAGAAAAATTATGACATCTCAGAACAGAAGTGTATGCAGATCTACTGTTTTTAATACAGTTCAGAGTGATCAACAGCACTTCAAAACACAAAAAGTGTTAATAATATCCACAAATTCACAAAAACAAAAACTTAAAAATAGAAGATGGTAGAAAATAGCCTGCCAGTATCATCTGGTGAAAGACAGCTATAAAAGGGGGTGCCTATGCAACTCAGTAAGATTTATAACGCAACAGATGCTAGTCCAAACTAGAATAAACACAATGATAGAAGTGCTGACTTATTACTCAATACTTGTTGATTAAGTGGGTCTGTTGTAGTTGGGGTTGCAATTGGATCTTGTCCTGGAGAAATAAAAACGAGCCACAAAAAGGCTTCATTTCATTTTTAAAAAACGATGAACTTTAGAGGTACAGAAATAGCATTTGTAGTTTTAGAACTGTTGAAAAAAACCTGGGTATATACAGGTCCTTCTCAAAAAATGAGCATATAGTGCTAAAGTTCATTATTTTCCATAATGTAATGATAAAAATTAAACTTTCATATATTTTACATTCATTGCACACCAACTGAAATATTTCAGGTCTTTTTTTGTTTTAATACTGATGATTTTGGCATACATATCTCAAAAAATTAGCATATTCCATCCGACCAAATATGCTAATTTTTGGAGACAGTGTTTTTGGGTTTTCAGGAGCTGTATGCCAAAATCATCAGTACAAAACAAAAAAAGACCTGAACTATTTCAGTTGGTGTGCAATATATGAAAGTTTAATTTGTATCATTACATTATGGAAAATAATGAACTTTAGCACTATATGCTAATTTTTTGAGAAGGACCTGTATTGTTGAAGGCTTTTATGGCCGGATTGATTGGAGTATTGTGTGGTTTCCGGGCTGTATGGCCATGTTCTAGCAGCATTTTCTCCTGACATTTCACCTGCATCTTTGGCTGGCATCTTCAGAGGATGATTCAGCCATAGATGCAGGAGAAAATGCTGCGATAACATGTCCATATAGTCTGGAAACCACACAACACTCCAACCTGGGAATAGTTCATTGCATTATGCCTGTTTTGTTTCCACACAAATAAAGAAAACTGAGTTTTAGAGCTACAGAAATAGCATTTGTAGTTTTAGAACTGTTGAAAAAAACTGGGAATATATTGTTGAAAGCTTTCACTTTTTAAAGTGTAATGAATTTTTTTTCTTGCCTCGCATGGCTTTTGCTTCCACCTTACTTTGCTTTATTAGATATCATAGTTACAATTGATAGCATTACTTAATTTAGAATTGCCTCTAAAGTAATTCAACCAAAGCATTCACTATGCTTTAAAAAGATAATGAAGACAGAACAAAGGACTCATCACACGAGAGAATGAATCCACGTCAAATCCGGTTGCCACCTCCTGCAGAATTCTGGGGTTTGTGGTTTAAGGGAGGAGCCTTATAACAGCATCACTAAACTACAAACCCCAGAATTCTGCAGGAGGCAGAAACCAGATCAGAAGACTATCCATGTCAGCTTCTTGCACAAAACAGTTTGTAGACTTTATGACGAATCCATGGTATGCCAGATTGCAGATATACAGAGATGCCTTATTAAGCTAATGGAGATAATTTCAGGTAGTATTCTGGATTTCCAGGATCATTATCCACGGGGTTGTCCAAAGATGTTGCTGACTAAATGCAAGGTGTCCATAGTCTCTTTATGTGCTGCATGTAAACCGCCTTGCTGCATGTAAACCGCCTTGAGTCGCCAAAAGGCTGAGAAAGACGGTATACAAATACAGTAAATAAATAAACAATACCGTAAATGTAAATGTCAAAAAGAGTTTATGGACAACCTGTATATTAAATCATAGTCTGGACATTTTTATTACTGGCTAGCAAATTGTTTAGGAATTTGTGCTGTTTGCTTTTTCTTTGTTAGATTGTTATCTGTAATCTAGGCTGTCATCCAGCTTCCTATTACAAAAAATAGGAACAATCTTGGGGAAATTTTGTATTTGGTATATTAGCAAGCTTCACCAAACTTATGGCTATATTAATGGAAAGTAAGATAGATGATAGTGTGCATAGTGGTGACAAACAAGCTGCCTAAAACATAGGTCATTCCAGTTCACTGCTCTTGCTACTTCAAAATTTACAGCCTCTTACTCAAAACGTGTTCCAGAAAGATTGCCAAGGAACTGAACAGAATCCCTACAGCAAACCATTTGATACACTTAATAATCCCCAGTACTTTAGTAAATAAGAGAGCCTTGGCCTAAATCTTAAAACAGTCATTGCAAAACCAGAAATCTTTTAGAATAGGATTTGCATGGTAGCTTTTACTATCCAGCCAAGATACATTTTTAAAATAAAACAACTGCAGGGGTACAAAACTTCAAGCCCTGGGACTGAATTCAGCGTTCCTCCAGTACAGTCCTATCCGCTGAACTTCCCCAGAGCACTGCTTATGTATAGCACCATTCCTGGATGGTTTTCCAGCTTTCGTATTAGTTTTTCCCAAAGCCTCCTAATATTTACTCTCTGCCAGCAAAACATAATAGGATTTTTGGTCCAACTTTCTTGCCGTTGACCCCATAACTTGCTGTTGCAGTGCAAAAACTTCTGAAACTCAATTAGTCCCCTAGTGGCACAACAGGTTAAACCTCTGAGCTGCTAAACTTACTGACCGAAAGGTCAGCGGTTCGAATCCGGGGAACGGGGTGAGCTCCTGCTGTTAGCCCCAGCTTCTGCCAACCTAGAAGTTCAAAAACATGAAAATGTGAGTAGATCAATAGGTACCACTTCGGCGAGAAGGTAACTGCGTTCCATGCAGTCATGCTGGCTACATGACCTTGGAGGTGTCTACAGACAATGCCAGCCAGCTCTTCGGCTTAGAAAGAGCCAAAGAGTCCCCTGTTTGCTTCTGGGGTAAAGAAGGGCTTTGATGGGAAGGATAGATATGTAATAAATAAATAAATGTAGCGGGATAGATATGTAATAAATAAATAAATTAGCACCCCCGAGTCAGACAACACTAGACTTAATGTCAGGGGAAACCTTTGCCTTTTTATATAGGATATATTTCTTGAGGATTGTGAGAATCCTAGCTTCTACTTAACTATTTCTGTTTTTCAGGTCTGCACATAGAAATTTGGATATATGATTGACATAAATTTGCTCATTATTGCTGTATAGAAAACATGTGCTTTGGAAGTTGACATCAGTATGTGCTGGATGAAAAGGTCAAATTTGAAATAGTGCTCGACCCTTTTGCTCTTGAGAATAGCGTGCATTTTTTCATAATCAAGTTGTATATATGTATGACAATTCTTACCCTTTCTGTCTCAGGAGCAAGAGCTTAGCGCTCGGACACAGGCCCTACAAGCAGCTGCAGCTTCATGCTCCTTTCGGCCAAATGGATTTGATGACAATGACCCCCCTGGAAGTTGTGGGCCGACTGGCGGAGGCGGTGGAGGAAGATTTAGTACTATCGGAAGACTGGTGTTTTGAGGAAAAGAGCACTCAATGCACTGGTTCCTTAAACAGCTCCCACTACTGCTTAGGACTGTTATCACTGAACTGTATTAAATAATGTACCAAGCTTTTTTTCAAGATGTGATCTTTGGTCTGAAGAGAACTTTTTAAAATTTGAAATAAATACATGCATCATGGAGAAATCTACCTCTTAAATCCAGTTGTTTTTATGGAAAGATATTCTTGGCCAAAAGAGGGATTAGAAGATATTTATGGCACTAGATTAACTAATAAAAGCACTTATAATATGTAATTCAAGTCCTTTGATGAAAAAAAATTGAAAACAAATGATTACTGGAGACCAACAGTATTTGTGATAGGTTTCATTATTTTCCCCTAAACATCTATAAATCTCAAAAACCACTAGAGATGGGGACTACAAATAAGTGAAATTCCAAACTGTTAAAAACATAATCCAGGATAAGAAATATTCCAATTACAGCATTACAGGTACATATGTAAAGAAGTCACTTTAACGTGCTTATTAGCTCACTTTTTAAAATGTGCATGGTCTTGTAGGAGCAAAGTTTATAAGGGAAAAAAGAGCAAAGTTTGTAGTGTTTTCAATTGCTTTGAGGATTATAAAATTATTTCAGGGAATTTATCTGTTGTGTTTTAAGGGAAGAAACTATGTATGTGCCTTGTTGTACTGTAACAAAGTACACATTTTTTGAGGCTGCAGAAAAGTGTAGAACATGAGATGTTAATTTCTTGTTTCGTATGAACATAATTTTTGAAAGTGTTAGTTTCTCCAAAAGTAAAGTCTGATGGTTCTATAAAATTACTGGTTGCTTGTGATTTTAAGCTCTAAAAGAGTGGTTCTCAACGCGACACCTTAATACAGTTCCTTGTGTTGTGGTGACCCCCAACCATAACATTTTTGTTGCTACTTCATAACTGTAACTTTGCTACTGTTATAAATTGCAGTGTAAATATCTGATATGCAGGATGTATTTTCATTCACTAGACCACATTTGGCATAAATACCCGATACACCCACATTTGAATATTCATGGGGTTGGGGGTTGATTTTGTCATTTGGGAGTTATGTTGTTGTTTATTCATTCAGTCGCTTTCAACTCTGTGACCTCATGGACCAGCCCATGCCAGGGCTCCCTGTCGGCCGTCGCCACCCCCAGCTCCTTCAAAGTCAAGGAATTGTAGTTGCTGAGATCTATACTTAACCTACAATCAAAGACCATTCTGAACTCTACCAATGATGGAATTGAACCAAACATGGCACACAAAACTCCCATGACCAACAGAAAATACTGGAAGGGTTTGGTGGGTATTGACAGTGAGTTTTGGAGTTGTAGTTCACCTACATCCAGAGAGCATTGTAGACTCAAACAATGATGGATCTGGACCAAAATTGGCACGAATACTCAGTATGCCCGGATGTGAACACTGGTGGAGGTTGGGGAAAATAGACCTTAACATTGGGAGTTGTAGTTGCTGGGATTTATAGTTAACCTACAATCAAAGAGCACTCTGAACCCAGCCCACAATGGATCTGCACCAAAATTGGCACACTACCTACATGGCCAACATTGAATACTGGTGGAGTTGGGGGCTGTTTTTGAATTCAGGGAGTTGTAGTTCACCAACACCAAAAAAGAAGAGGACAAGCAGAGAGATCTTCAGCCTTCTTTACCAAAAAGGTTCCTAAGACCATCAGACACATGTGTTTTGATAGTCTTTGGCACACCCAAAAAACCCTCTCAGGACACCCCTCCCCGGGGCCCCTCCCCCCAGGTTGAGAAACATTGCATAACATTTGTTCGTTGTTATTTTGGTTGTGGAACACTGAAAAAAGTTGGTAATGTTACCCATATTGTTGATATAAACAGTTTGGGACTAAGGGCACATTTCATTTCCACTTTATATATTTTGAAAGGGAGAAAGAAGAACGCTTTTTCAGTCTTCACTCAAAGGACAATGGTTGTGAAACAAACTAAGTTAAATATTTGGCTAATATATCACTGTCTGCTAGATTTCTTCAGTTATCCTGCTCTGTTGCGCAATCATTATGATCTAACCAAGATTATTCAGGTTTTGGTCAAATGGTGTAAATGTTCTAAACACTTTAAAGTTAAATACACATTAGTTGAAATTATTCTGTATTGTGCTCCAAGGTACAGATTTCAGATATGAGTAAATGTGAATTCAGCAAAGAAGGGAGGTATTCGGAAATTATAAAACTGCTGTATTGAAGTGCTGATCTACAAAAGGCTATTGTTTAAATGAACTTCTGTGCTCTTGTTTCTGTAGTTGGATTTATACAGGGGCACTACTTATTTTGGAAGACAGATGGCAACTTTATTTATATTCATATATCCCACCTCATAACTGCATATCTCAGGGCAGGAAAAAGACAATAAAATAGTAGAGCACAAAATAATATAATGAGAATAGAGAATACCACAACTTAACCACACAAATAAATTATGTTCATGGGGCCCAAGCAGCTTGGACAGACCACTTTATTCTTTTATTATTAATTAAAGTATCCAAACGGTATTTCTCTTCTGGAATGCAATCACAAAGACAGGCCTCCGAAGTCTTCAGATAGTATTTTGCTCCCACTGATGGGCCACATTTTGGAATCTTGGAAGTCAACTTAGCAGTATCTCTATAGTTTTTTTAACCCTATCTAATATTTGATGAAAATAGTGAATTACTGTATTTCATCAAATCTAAGATGCACTTTTACCCCATATAAATATTGCATCTTAGAATTGCGAGTGCTTATATTTGTAAAAAGTAAAGGTTTCCCCTGTCATTAAGTCTCGGAGTCATGTCCAACTCCGGAGGGGTGGGGTGGGGGTGCTCATCTCCATTTCTAAGCTGAAAGGCTGCCGTCGTAAACACCTCCAAGCTCATCTGGTTAACATGACTCCATGGAGTTCCATTACCTTCCCGCAGAAGTAGTGCCAATTGATCTCACATTTGCATGTTTTTGATCTGCTAGGTTGGCAGAAGCTGGGGCTAACAGCAGGAGCTCACCCCACTCCCTGGATTCAAACTGTCCACCTTTTAGTCAGAAGGTTCAGCAGCTCAGCGGTTTAACCTGCTGCCCCATAGCACTTTTTCTGTTGGTGGTGCTGATATTAGTGTGCATTGTACAGTTGATGGTGTCTTAGAATCAAAAAAATACGGTGCATAGTGGGTCCTGCAGATCTTTTGAGATCCAGGCAACTATGGATCATTGCACCTCATATTAGTAATTCACAGTAACATGAATGTGGACATGCTGAAGAATGCACATTCACTTCATTGCCATTTCATAATATGGGGTAGTCATGCAGTATAAGCAGTAGAGTAGATTAGTAACGAATGAGAAACCACAAGATGTCCAAAGATTGATATAAGAGGTATAAGATCAGGAGCTTTGGCTTTTCCTTGAGCAGTCTGTATTAGTGACTCTGTTGTCCCATCTCTTCTAGTTCTACAGTATTATTCATGTGTGGAAATAGGAACTGAAGAAATTAGTAAAAACAAGAGTGCTCATGCTGAATAAAACCAACTGCCTCCTACGTACTACAAGATCCTGTTTTATGCATGTGGATGTCAACAAGCAGGACATAAATCAGTAATTTTCCTGCTGTTATTTAAAGGTCTAATTAAAGAATAACTTTTGCTACTTACAGGCAGCCCCCATGTTGCACTCTTCTGGACACGTTCCAGCTTGTCAACATCTCTCTTGAATTGTGGTGTCCAGAATTGGACATTGTATTCCTGGTGAAGTCTGACCAAAGCAGAATAGAGAGGCACTTTTAAGAAACTCCTACCCATCATTAATCCCTTTTCCTTTTAGTGTTCTCATGGAATTGCACTCAGTATTTCTTTAAATTTCCTGGAGTTAGCGCTCCTAAAGTCTGGAACGCATATCTGACCTCCCTTAGTTTCTCCTTCCCTCTGAATCACAAACTCCAGGAGAACATGGTCATTCCCACCTAAGGATCCCACCACTTCTATTCCATTTACCAGATCCTTATTGTTGGCTTGGATTAGATTCAGAATAGCCGATCCCCTCTCTGCAAGGCAAGTGAGGAATTTATTGGACTTTTTACTCTTGGCCGAGGTTGTTTTCCAAGAAATATCAGAATGATTGAAATCTCCCATCACTACTGTATCTCTTCTTTCTGCATGTTTGGTCATCTGGTCAAGGAAGGCTTAATCCAGTTCTTCAGTCTGACTTGGAGGTCTGTGATAGACTCCCCACAACTACATCTTTCTCAGTCTTTGTTCCTTAATTCTTATCCAGATGTTCTAAACCTGGTTTCCAGGATTGAAATTCTGCATGTCTTCACAGGTGTAAACATCCTTGAAATAATGCTACTGCCCCCCCCCCTCCTGTTTGACTTATTTGTCTGAAATAAGTTGTGCCCCTCCATTACTACATTCCTATTTGTTTGTTTGTTTGTTTACAGTACTTCTGCCCTTCTCACCCCGAAGGAGACTCAGGATGGATCACAGAACACATATAGGACAAACATTCAATGCTGATTATACCATCACAAGACAGACAACAGATAGAGGACTCGTCCAACCATAACTAAAAGTTTCAGTTATGCCTATTACATTGTAACTGTTTGTGCTAAAAGTCCCAGTTCATCTTGGTTTTTTCCCCATGCTTTGGGCATGAGTGTAGACATCTAAACCTTGTGACAATTGGCTTTTGAAATATTTAGCATGTTGAGGAAACAAGGATTGGTGATAAAGCTTCAGTGGTGACACCTTTTCTCCATGATAACACTTCCAGGAGTGAATTTCCCTTCCAATGGGTAGATTTCTTTCACTTCCTGTTGTCTCAGCACCGTCCTTAATTAGGACTCGTTTGTAGGTCAAATGTTTGTATCTCAGAGACTAGCTGCATGTCAAATACAGGAGGCCGTTTCTATTCACAAGGATTTGATTTAAGGACCTCTATGGATACCAAAATCCCTGGATGCTCAAATCCCATTTCATTCAGTGGTGTAGTAAAATATTGTTCCTTATATAAAAGGGCAAAATCAAGGTTTGTTTTTGAATTTCTTTGGTGGTGGGAGTATGTTCAACGTGGATACAGAAATCTGTGGGTGCATAATCTGAGATATAGAGGGCCAACTATATTCGGATAACTTTAAGAACTTAATGTTTGAGTAAGAGGCTAGAAATGAGAGTGAAGTCTGTCAAGTACAAACTGTAAGTTTAACATTTACCATCTGAAATTAATAACGCAATGTGTGTATGTTTGAGTATGCCACTGTTGTTTTTAAAAAAATCTTTTTGGCAGATTTTTCTGACAGCATTGGCATTATGACAGAAGTTTCAGTGTCCGTTACTTGGAGCCCTTTCCTGTACTGGCACTTGTATTATATGTACTTTCCACTGCAAATCTTAATATGTCTAATAAGCCACAAACAAACCCTGGCAAAAGTGAATAGCATCCATAATATTTTATTGCAATATAGCAATAAGCATTAAAGAACTGTCACTTTAAAAGAGAGGTCACAGGTACCAAAAGATATAACTTCCAATGTGTTGCAACCTCTAAGTAAAATAGTGTTGAACCAGCATAAAAGCTGGTGCTGTTGTATAAATATAGACTGAACTCTTAAAAGTAAAAGTGTTTGTTGTTTCATGCAATCAGGGCCTATTATGGCTTTGAGATGAATACAACTGTTTCTGATTTGCCCCCTTTTTTGCCTGATGCAGTCAGTATTCTGTTCTGCCAGACCAAGCCTAAGTGTTTATACCACCAAAATAATTCAGATTCCTCAGCCACAGAGTTTCCCCATATTAATCCTGTTAATGTCACACCTACCCACAATATACAGCACTGAAACTGTATTGATATCCACACCCCAAATTAGAATCAGCACCATTTTTAATTATTTTCCTCTGAAGTGATTTGTCATTCTGCTCTGGTCTGCCGCTGCTGCCTTTCTGTCCAAATAGCTTCCCAGCAGAGCCCTGCTGGCACGGTCACTTGCTTTCATGTCAGAACAAGTTGCCTGGGATGTAGTCAATGGTCAGGAGGCAGCCCTATCAAGCTCCTCGTCACTGATCTCATGGCTTTGCACCTCGGTCCAAGCAGCCCTGAGATGAAAAGAAGGCAATGGTGAATCACTTTGGAGGAAGCTGTTTGACTTAGAAAGCAGTGCCCCCAAAGAGAAAGGATGGCAATGGCAAATCACTCCAAAGAACGCTGTTTGGGAAGGTTCAGGAGCCTCCTGCCATTTCCCAGAGCAATTATTCCATTCGAGGAACTGATGATTGATGAAGTTCTTTCAAAGCCTGCAGGTTAAACAACTCAAAGGTGAAACCCATTTTCTCCACTGCAAAGTGGTTGAGCTCCACTGGAGGCCCTGGTGCTCCTTGTTTACAAACTAGTGTATATACCTGGTGTTGCCTAGATGTCAGAGGGGTCTCTGACTCTTGCTTTCCCTTCTTTCTCTTTCCTTTCCATCATACCTTCCCCTCTTTCCTTTTCCTTTCTTCTTTCCCTCCTTTTTCTTTCTCTCCCCTCCTCCAAGTTCCTTCTCCTTTCCCTTCTTTTTCTTTCTTCCTTCCTTTCCTTCCACCCTTCCCTTTACTCCCCTTCGAGCTCTGAGAAGGCCCAACCAGGGGCGGTCCTACCGGTAGGCAAAGGACGCCGCTGTGTGGGGCGCCATCTGGGTAAAGGGCGCATTCCCCCGCCCGCCAGACAGTGTTCGGCCGAGGTTCCTTAGGCAGCGGCTGTCTGCTTTTGGGCCTTGTGCGCTCCGACACCGCGCCGTAGCAAACCTACCTGTGTGCTGAATAGGGAGTGCTGTGTTTACAGGCTTCTGCGCCTGCGCACAGGAGCTTCTGGGCATGCACGGAGGTTTTTGCGCAGGCACAGTTGCTCCGGAGCTGAAGAGAGGGGAGTGGAGACAATAAATAATACCTTATACCTTTTGTTATCAAGTGATTGGGGGGGGGGGGCAAAATAATGTTCACTTACCATTTAAAATTACCTTAGACCGCCCTGGGCCCAACTCACAATGTCTCCTTGGCGACATGGCTCTCTTTGTGGCTCTTTCCTTCCATCCTCCCTTCCCCTTTCTTTCCCAGTGACATCACAGAGGGCCACTTCACCTAGCAAAAGCCTTTGTGGTACAAGCAGACAAACATACACATGTTGACTTTTATATAGAGAGATGGTAATAATAACAACAAACAAACAATTTTTTTAATGTCACAAGGTATGCATCCCAGCAAGGCAGTGCTCGACATTTTTAAAAAGGTGATTTTTGCCACCCAGCAATCTGTCTGAGAAGAGGCCACTCCAATCTAGATGAACACACAGCAGAACATCAAGAATTGGGTTTTCCTGGGAATTGCAGAGCAAGAAGTGAGTAGATGCTCTTTCACTGCTGAAAGAATAATACGTTGTGTGTCGGGTCTGAGGCAGATACGAAGTGAATACCATTTTCTCTTATCAGTGTAGACAAATTATAAATCTCAAACTCTATTGTAAATCAGGACCTGGTAGATTATTAGATTATCACTCCTATCACCCCATGACAATAAGTACACAACCCCTAAAAATGTAGATTAAGTAGCTGTAAACTTTTTCTTTGATACTGGAAACGGTGCATTTGCATACTGCACCTTTACATAGGAGCCCCCGGTAGCGCAATGGGTTAAACCTTTGTGCAGGCAGGACTGAAGACTGACAGCTCGCAGGTTCGAATCCAGGGAGAGCACAGATGAGCTCCCTCTGTCAGCTCCAGCTCCCCATGTGGGGTCATGAGAGAAACCTCCCACAAGGATGGTAAAACATTAAAACATCCGGCCGTCCCCAGGGCACTGTCCTTGCAGATGGCCAATTCTCCCATACCATAAACAGCTTGCAGTTTCTCAAGTCGCTTCTGACACGGAAAAAAACAAAAACAAAACATAGTAGGTAACAGTAATACCCAGTCCACCGAGTGCAGTGGAAGAGGGAGAGGGTGCTGTATCACTTAAAATATGAAAAAAATACCCATATTGCCCTTTGCCTAACATACATAGTAAGTTAGGTTAGTAGTCATTGAGTGAGATTGATTATATATCTAGATTGATTATATATCTAGAATTACAACCCAATTGCACAAGACATTTCTGGCAACAGTGATAGTAATCTACTTATCTGCAAGCTTCTGGCACTTGAGTAGAAAAATCGTTGGAAGAGGATTTCCATGTCAGATACATGATGAATCAGATTATGAAACTAAAGAAACAGCCATTCTTTGAAAGGTGTGGCAGGGGAATGGAATGTCTGTCTGTCTGTCCATCGTCTGATATTCTTGGCCAAGACAGAAGTCTCCGTGGGTATGGATGAGGATACAAGAGGATAAATATGAGGATAAGTATGATATTTATAAAGCGCAGGCTGGTTTTCTTCTGGAGTTCTTTTGTACACTCTATTATCCAATGTATAACTGCAATATGAGCCATAGTGCTCTATTTTCATAATGTGTGCTCTACTGCTGAATTCTGCAGGACACACTTCCAGATTGGAAGTGGAAAGACAAAGAGGACCCACTAATTCCCTTGCACAGAAAAATTCTGCATATGCACAACCATTCACGTCACTATTAATCTTTTGCAATCAAGACATTTGAGGTGTACATGAACAGTGTACATATTGATGAGTGTGAGAAGTAGTCGAAAGAAGAGAAATAGAGATCAGTTATAAGTTAACTAAACATGTAAAATGGAACTAAATTATTTAGAATAGAATGGTTTCCAGACATCATAATCAGCATCATCAACATCACTTTTATTGTTGTTTTTGTTGTTACTACTATCACCACTACCACTATGATTATTATCCTATCATTTAGCTAAAAGGCTCCCCATGAAAGTTACATATTGTTCATTTGACAGTTCCCTGCCCCACCTACTTTGCCATGTGAAATTGCATTATGTGCTTAGTGTTGACTCATATTACTTACTTACTTATTTACTTACTTACTTAGGTAATCCCTCGTTGTCTGAGTATGATTGTCTTCCAAGTGTAGTGTCTTGGTGGTGGGTACATAGGTGACTGTGGAGCTCTATTCTTGATCCACATGTTCTCCCACAATGAGGACATTGGTTTCCAGGTGTAAGGCAGTCCTGGTCAAGGTTGGCTTGACGTGCCTTCCTCTTGTCATATTTCTCCCTTTAGCCATCCAATTGAGTGTCTTCAAATTCCATAGCACTACTGTAATGATGCTCCAACTTCGGTAAGGATCACGCGTAGATAGAAGCACGGTCCAACACGATTTTATTGCAGGTACAACACTTGTAAAGCTAAAGCACCGTCCCGCCACCCAAACACACCTTTTATACCCGAACCCCCTCCCCTTGCCCATGCAATGTCCAGGCAGGGTTGCACCATATCCGGGTGAATCAGCAAATCCCATAGTCCAAAGGGATGTGACCTCATTAGTCTCTGAGTCAGCACTAATAGTCCATTGTCCAATGTCCGAGTCCAGAAGAGGTTACCTCACTTCCCCTGGAGGCACCTGGAAGTTACATCACTCCCAGACTGACTCAGCATAGTCCTTCAGTAACTAGAGCAAAGGTCACTTTACTTCCCGGAGAACTGGGACAAAGGTCAGCACCACCTCATGGCAGGCTGGAAACCTGAACTTCTTCCAAGCTCAGATTTCCCAGATCTGACATAACGTCCTTCTCCACCGCGTCCTCCCCCTGTAGAAATAAAACACCATTCAGTCCTTGGGCGGAAGGGGCCCCACATATCTCTTCAAAAAACTACAGTGAAATGTAGGATGAACCTTGCCTAGACTTTTCGGCAAAAGGAGGGTATAAGAGACTTTATTGACTGCCTTCTCCACCCTGAAAGGTCCAATATACTTCGGGCTTAGTTTCTTAGATGGGCATCCCAACTTTAAATTCTGTGTGGATAACCATACCAGATCACCCTCTGCATACTCCTCCCCTTCCTGTCTTCGCCGATCCCCAAACAGCTTGTACGCCCGTTGCGCCTTTCCCAAAGCTTCCGTTACTTCCCTCCAATCATCCTGCGTTCGCATCCTCCACTCACTCTTTTCCCCCCCCAACTCTAACAATTGGGGCAAAGGAGCCACATCCTGGCCGTAAACTACCTCAAAAGGGGACTTTCCCGTGGAAGAATGCACTGAGCTGTTATATGCCATCTCAGCATATGGCAACAAGTCCGACCAGTTATTCTGCTCCTTATTACTAAATATACGCAGATACCCTCCTAGCGATTTTTGTGCTCTCCACGCCCCCATTGCAGCAAGGATGATAAGCGGTCGTAAGACGCCTTTGGGCCCCCAACACCTCCAAAAACCTCTCCCAAAACCGGGCAGTAAACTGAACCCCACGATCGCTAAGAACCTGCTCCGGGCACCCATGCAACCGGTACACATGCTGCACGTATAACTCAGCCAACCTCTCTGCCGACGGCAGCCCCTTCAAAGGGACGAAATGAGCCTGTTTCGAAAATAAGTCTAACACGGTCCAGATATATCTGTAACCCCGACTAGAGGGCAACTCCCCCACGAAGTCAGTGCTGACATGCGTCCACGGCCGCACTGGAGAAGTCACCACTTGGATCAACCCCTGCGGTTTAGCGGCAGGATCCTTATTCCTAGCGCAATCCTCACAATGTTCTACATACTCCTTCACTTCCGCTCTCATCCCTGGCCACCAATACCGCTTCTTTATGGCCAAAAGTGTCTTCGTGACTCCCCAATGACCAGCAGACTTGTGATCATGATTAAGCTGTAAAACCTTCCTCCTCACATCTTGAGGAACATACACTTTATTTCCCATAACCCATAAACCATGCAACAACTTGCATTCACCTTCATGGCTCTGCAACCACCTATCACCTTCATAACCTTTCTGCAACTCCAAACACCATTCATCTACCACTCCTTCCTCCTTCTTCACCTCTCATTGCCTGAGACCTCGTCTGCACTGCCAACCCC